>CM051261.1:55733676-56063676 GCA_027921565.1 Artemia sinica
AGTGTCGTTTTGCCTGACATTGATGAACCATACAGTAACTATCTGAATGGTTTTTTAAACGGATACATATTGCTGTTCCCTTCAACAGTTCGCCTACAACCAACTGTAGACTATAGATGTATAATGATTAAATAATTTCCCTATTACTACATTACAAATAATACATTACAGAAAAAAAGCACATTAAACAAGCAAAATACATTTAAGATTTTTTTTTATTTATTTTTTTTTAATTTATTTATTTATTGGAAAAACTTAAACATTTATTTTAAATTAGCACTAGAAAAAAGCACTTTAATAAATACACTTTTTTTATTTATTATTAACGATAATACAACATTTATTAAACAATACACTTAAAATAATATCACATTTTTTTTATTTGAAATGGGCCCCCCCCCCCAACCCCCGGGGGTGGCCGCTGCGGCGGCCGGGAAGCGCCGCAGGCCGGGGCTGGAGGGGCCATCAAATAACTCTAAACACCGGAAATTATGAAGAAGACGAAGTAACTGTTCTGCCTTGCAAACATATTGAAAATTGTTTGATAAGAAAAAAACAGAATTTAAACACCACAACCCACCTTGTACCATGAATGAATTTAAGTTAATTTTTTCAGACCGAGTTGCTTTATATGCTCTACACATTCAACTCGATCCGAGATTAAATAGTGACTGTGTGGTAGTACCTTCACACCATCCTCAAGTACATAGACTTTGTCCGATATGGCCGACATGGCGTTTTTCTCAACTCTAACTGTGTAGTTTTTAAATTGCAAAGAGCGATCGCCATGACTTTCGCTCTTGGGACTAAACTACGTTCCACACAGTTTCTATAGACACTCATATTGAAATTATTTTTTAGAAAGTGTGTAGGTACCCCCTTGCAAACTTGTTTGATATCCTTGTTGTGTGTTTCCACACAGTATACCTTCGGCCCAGGAAACACACCACTGGATATCAGATCGCTTCCCGTTTCAGATTTTAACATTAACAATTGATTTGGTGGCAGGCGTTTCACTATCTCTGGGTAGAGGGATTCATTCCAGTTGGTGTAGTCCATTCGTGAGCTAATGTACTCGCAATTTTCCAAATCATTTAACAAATTTTCAGTTTTACCTTTTAACAGGAATGAATCAGTGTCCCCATAAAACACTTGAACTCGTCCCTCAATCGGCCATTGTACCTTGCATACATTATAATAAAATGATAACATGAGTTTTTTGGATATTTCCGTTATTGCACTCCCGCCTGCAACATTTTTATTTAAAATAAAGTTTCTTTTCTTACGATGTAGGAGCACCATATCAGAGTCTATGACAGTGAACGATGTGAAGTTTGGATCCGCAATTATTCGAGCACAATCTTTGGGATTGGTTACAATGTCACATCGACTTCTGTTTCGTATGCTTTCGCACATTTTACCGAAGGCTGAGTTTAAAATGAGTTTATAGATTTCCTTCTCAACCTTCGTTTTCGCTTGTGAACGTTTACTGACAAAGGTGCCAATAAACGTTTTCATGTAAGGCGTTTGATCAAATTGGAGGGCTCTATGAATCTTTGTGACTTTGAAACCATTGGACATCATCCATCTCAATAGCACCTCATGTACAACGATATTCTGTTTCGGGTTGAGGTTGCCAATAAGTTTTTGCTTTGAAGGCACCCAGTGCATACTCCCATCCTCTACTAAAGATAAATTTTAGGGGCTCAGAGGGTCCCTACCCACCGGCCTATTTATGCACGGGAAAACAAAGTCTTTTACCGACTCATTTACCGAAGGCTGAGTTTAAAATGAGTTTATAGATTTCCTTCTCAACCTTCGTTTTCGCTTGTGAACGTTTACTGACAAAGGTGCCAATAAACGTTTTCATGTAAGGCGTTTGATCAAACTGGAGGGCTCTATGAATCTTTGTGACTTTGAAACCATTGGATATCATCCATTTCAATAGCACCTCATGTACAACGACATTCTGTTTCAGGTTGAGGTTGGCAATAAGTTTTTGCTTTGAAGGCACCCACTGCATACTCCCATCCTCTACTAAAGATAAATTGTAGGGGCTCAGACAGTCCCTACCCACCGGCCTATTTATGCACGGGAAAACAATGTCTTTTACCGACTAATGGATTTCCATGGGTATTTCACCGTCAATTTCAAAAAACCACCCCTGTGCCCCATTTTTCTCAACGGTAGCAATGTTGGGGAAATTTGACGCACATGGATTTTTAAGCCATTTGTAATTCCCACACGGCAAAGAGTAGTGAGACATTACCGACGGATAAAGGGAAATCAAATCGAAAAAAACTGCGTCTGACTTTTCATCGGTGTGCTGTCCGGTCGGATCAGTTTTCATGATACGGTCCCCGTGAAAAACATACCCACCCCCCATTGATATCTCTACAAACAGATGCTGATCCACATCGGCGATCATACCTATTTCTTCTTTGCTGATTTTAAGTATCAAGTCCATCACCAGATGAGGAGTGGAAAAATAATACCCTAAATCCAACCCAAATTCCCCATAGATTGATGGGGAATTCCCCATCAATCCGTATTTTTGCCGTATTTTTGCACACAATATCCAGAAGAGTCAATACGTCACTGGCCGAGTATATTTTACAGTAATCCCACTCATTTTTACACCCATCCTTTGCCCAAACCCTCTTAGCAAATTCATAGTCACTAGTGGTGCACTGACTCTCAGTAAGAGAATTGTAAAATGCTTAAATGGGCGGTGATGACACCTCATCTAGCCTTGAGGCAGAGTTGTAGTAATCATATGCATATATGCCCTTACACGTTAATACGAGGTAAATCATACATTTCATCATCGGGGAAGCGCTGTTTAAGGAGGGGGAAGCTATCAAAATTGTCGCTTTTCTGTACCTGAATAAATTGACTTAAGGACTTGGGGAAGAAGCTGAAAGAGTCTAAAAAACGGATTTTACGTGTTACCCTTGTCAACTGTTTTCCACATGAATTCTAGCAGCAGTAGCTTCTCCGATGATTTGGGTATGATATTATATGAAAAAGAACCATCTATCCATGTGTTATCTACACCTCCTATCTTGGCAATTCGGGCCAACGCCGGTAAAATAAACTTTAAGTTGCAATTGGAATCGTGTATTAAAATCGGTACGAAATATTGCTGCCTAACGTTTAAATTGCAAGATTGATGTGCAACCCCTCTAAAGTTACTCCCTCCCGATGTAATTTCCTGCCACAAATGATCATGGTCGATCACCTTCCTCTTTCCCCCATTCCCAACACCATCATCAAATTCTCCCTTGCAAACCCAACATATTTTACGATTTTTAATGGCCAATATGTCATCTGGTGATATTAGCATAGGATAGTTTGTGTAACGAAGGCGCGAAATTACGCCGTTCGTTGTTTTAATTAGACTGGTCAATGCGGAGCGCATGAAGTCTTCGCCCCCCAACGACTCAACTACATCCAACACTTGCATGGTATTACTGGAATCTCGTTGCGCGTGAGCGTAAGAGACCCCTATGGCTTCATGTATTTTAACATGATTTGGATTTGACGAATCGTACACGTCTGTGAGTCTCGCTTCGCAGTCTAAAGCGATCTTATTTCTCTGTAGGAGCGTGTTCTGGAAATTGTTAAAACGTAAGATCGCTCTATCTCCGCTTACCGCTTCCACAGCCTGGTATCCATGACATTTACAGTGGTTCATGTGATGCTTTAACATTAAATCAGTTCAAAATCGGGACAGGCATGTTAGACAATAGTGACGTGCACTCTGTTTTTTACCCTCACTTAAAACCCTATTAATATCTGTAATTGAATTAAAATGTCCAATTGAATCAGGCTCTGTGGTTTACATAAAGAATCGATATGTTTAAAGTAAGTGAATAGAAAAACCCATAAGGAGACTAAAAGCTAGAAATAACTTAGTAAAGAACGAACTCAAGCCCAGAGAAACTGAACCCTGTGGCTCATTTATATTGTCTTGAGTATTTTAGCTAGGATGTAACTAAAACGAGTTTCTTTTTAAAATTTTAAATTTAAAAGATATTACTTTTAATTCAACATATTAAAATTTCTCCCCGACAGGGAATCGAAACCCGTTTTTCCACCTGACAAGTGTGTATGCTTACCATTAGACTACCGAAGACAAATCACATATAAGTTACATATCAGACATGATAATAATTTCGTTAATACAAAAAAAAATATATAAGGAATTGTTCTGGTTAATTATAATCAAACAGTTCGTGGTAACAAACTTTATCTAATGAACTTTAAATATAAAAGTTTATCAAGTTTACTCATATCCATCAAAAGTTACGATCCTGGAAAAATTTGCCTTATTTCCAAAAAAAATATTAGATAAAGGACCGACATGGCTCATCATAAATGGTGTTTGTCAATTAGTTACAGTAAAGAAAAAACTTCCGGCCCTTAGTAATTAAAATAAGATTACACTAAGGAACGAACTGTATCCCATAGTAATCCGGGTTGCAGTGGTATCTAGCAACCTACAAGTTGCAGTGGTAGCTAGCAACCTAGTAAGAAACGATCACTTTCAATGTTAAGAAATATAAAACCCATAACTCCTAAAAAAAAGGTCAGATCAATACAAAAATAAACCATTAGAACCGCCTTGTCCGAAACCCTTATACAGGAAACTTTCTGTCCCTTGGCTTGAACAGCAAGGGAAATATATTGGCTTGAAAATCAAGAAAAGTGGCGGCTACTGCAACCTTCTGCCTGAACGGTATATTTTTTTCTTTCTTCTTTCTTTCTTTTCTACAGATAGCTTGGCACTGGAACATTGTAGAGAGTTGTTCAAAAGCTCATTTTAAAGAAAATTAATTGGGTTAAAAATCTTTTGTAATTAAAATAAATTATTTCTGAAACAGAATAAATTTTTTCCACTAAAAACTGCATTTTTGATGTCTTTTCATACTGCAGTCTTTTCAAAGGTATTTGATTTTTGTACATAAAACATAATCGTATACCAGTGGTAAGATTTGACCCCACGCCTCCGAAGAGACTGGTGGCTAACACCAGCACCTTGGACCACTCGGCCACGCTGCCTCTCATTACTATATATGTGAATCCGGGTTGCAGCAGTAGCTAGCGAGATAGTAAGAGACGATCAGTCCAATGCTAAGAAATACTAAAACCTAGAACTCCTAAAAATAGAGTCAGATCAAAACAAACATACATCATTAGAACCACCTTGTCTGAAACCCTACTAGATAAATAATGAACGTCGTCCTAGTTTTATTAGAGCTATAGCGTGAATAGAAAAACACGACATTATGTTGTTATTCCTGAAGACGTCATGAAATAATATCATTACGCCATGACGTCATGAAATAAAATCATTACGCCATGAAGTCATGATTACTATATAAAAGGCCACAAAGAAACAATCGTCTCATTCATGGTTACATAATGGTGTAATCGAAGCAAGCTACACGCAAGTTAAAAAACAGTACTACACAAAATCACAGATAGCATCTTGAAAAGAGAAAAGCAAACCGACCAGGTGTATCGAGAAGTAAAAATTGACAGAGCAAAACAAAACAACGAGGAGTGTTATCACAATGATGAAGCTTATAGACTTGCAAACATTCAGAGAGCAAAACAAAACAGCAAGGAGTGATATCACAATGATGAAGATTATAGACATGCAAAAATTGATAGTGACAAACAGCGTTATTATAATGATGAAGTTTATAGACATGCAAAAATTGAGACAGCCAAACAAAAGAGCAAGGAACGGTATGATAATGATAAAGATTACCGAAAAAAACATAAAAAAAATTGCTACCAGAATAATGGGTAGATACTGGGGTGACAAAATCTATAATGAAAAAATTAAATTCTCTGCGAGGTTGTACCGAAGAACGCATCATTCAGAAATACAAGAAGATGGCAAACATGCAGGCTGATCTTCGTAAATTGAGAAACATTTTATGTATGTTTAACCAGAATCACGAAAAGTATTGAAAATTACAGATTAAAATTCTCTTTGATAGAGCGGATACTGTTGAAAAGTCGGCTAGAAATGCTCTGGCAAAACTTCATAGTAATATCCAAAAGAAATGTTGTCAGTTTAATGAAAAGCTTCCAAGGTAAGGATTTGCAACTGCGGAACAGTTTATAGATGCAATGGAAAATATTCGACAACAGAGTATATATACGGAGGTGTACTTCTTAAAAAATTCGTTTATTAATTTTGGAAGGAGCAATTGCAGTTTATGTAGCAGTAATAAAAATAAATATACAAGCCTACCTATCAACAGCGAATAAAAAAGCAATGTTATTCAATTATGGCGAAAAAGAACCTGTTAGGGTTATTAGTATATGTCTTTGTAAGACTAATGATTTAGAACAAATTCCTGGATTATCTCCTCAAGAAAAAAAATTTATATTATAAAAAAGAACTATTTTATAATATATTTTATATTATAATATAATAAATTTTATACTATAATAGTATCCGGGTTGCAGCGGTAGCTAGCAACCTAGTAAGAGACGATCACCTCCAATGTTAAAAAATATAAAACCCCTCAACTCCTAAAAAAAGTCAGATCAAAACAAAAAGTACACCATTAGAACCGCCTTGTCCGAATCCTCTATAAAGGAAACTTACCTCCCTTTGGCTTGAATAACAAAGAAAATATATTGGCTTGAAAATCAAGAAAATTGACTTTTACCACGTTATTCTCCACAAACGGGATATTTTTTTCTTTCCGCTTTTTTCTTTCTGCTCAGCTAGCTGGGCACTGGAAAATCATAGAGAGCTGTATAATAGCTCATTTTAAAGGAAATTGCAACATCTAGTCACTTTTGTATTTAAAAATAAAATACTTTTTAAAGTAGAATCAATTTTGTCAAAAAATTGCATTTTTGATGTATTTTCATACTGCAGTCTTTTCAAAGATATTTGAATTTTGAAGCAATAAAACAGTCCATGTAATGAACTCTATAGTAATAATAGCTACTTGTCTCAATAGTAACCGAAACTCCTGGAACCAAAATTTTCTTTTTTGGCTTAATCGCTAAAATTATTATGTAAACTGCAAAAATATTTATGATGCCTAATCAGTAATAGTAATTTTTTAATTTAAACAACAAAAATACATGAAAATTCTAAAATTAGTTTTGCTTTTCGTCTCCTGGAAGAAATTTTTTTTTCATCTCAGTTCAAATTTATTATTGTATCCTGTAACCCGTAAAGTACATATCTCCATATTATTGTCTCATAATTGCAATTATTTTAGTTTTCAGTCCAGAATCACTAAACTTATTATTTAAACTGCAAAAATATTTATGGTGTCTAACCAATAATACTAATTTTGTAATTCAAACAAGATAAATACCTGAAAATTTTAAAATTAGTTTTGTTTTATGCTAGGTTTTAGATACTCGACACGGGATTTTGTGTGCTTAATAATTTTAAATCTTGAAAAAATATGGTCTCACGCGAGTGGAAAAAAAGAAAGAATAACCAAAAACAATATCAAAATAGAACAATCCAAATTTCTACTAATAGAAAACTTTACTACACAAAAAATAAAGCTAACATCCTGAAATATAAGAAAAGTTTATTTAAAAGAGATAAAAATGCCACCAAACGCAATAAAGCTCGAGCACGCGTAAGGATTGCTACTAAGATGTCTTGTGATCCAGGATTTAAGAAAATGAAATATGACAGAGCAAAACAGAGGTGTCTTACGGATCAGGGGTATTGAGAAGGGAAAATTGAGACAGCGAAACAAAAGAGCAAGGAAACGGTATGATAACGATATAGATTACCGAAACAAACATAAGAAAAAAGTTGCTACCAGAATAATGGGTAGATACTGGGGTGACAAAAGCTATAATGAAAAAATTAAATTCTCTGCGAGGTTGTATCGAAGAACGCATAAGAACAAAGGGAAAAATTACATTCAGAAATACAAGAAGATGGCAAAAATGCAGGCTGATCTTTGTAAATTGAGAAACATTTTACGCATGTTTTATCGGGATCACGAAAAGTATTCGAAATTACAGATTAAAATTCTCTTTGAAAGAGCGGATGCTGTTGAAAAGTCGGCTAGAAATGCTTTGGCAAAGCTTCATGGCAATATCCAAAAGAAATGTTGTCAGTTTAACGAAAAGCTTCCAAGGTATGGATTGGCAACTGCGGAACAGTTTATAGATGCAATGGAAAATGTTCGACAACACAGTGAATATACGGAGGCGTACTTCTTAGAAAATTCGTATATTAATTTTGGAAGGAGCAATTGCAGTTTATGTAGCAGCAATAAAAATATATATACAAGCATACCTATCAACAGCGAAGGAAAAGCAATGTTTTTCAATTATGGCGAAAACGAGCCTGTTAGGGTTATTAGTAAATGTGTTTGTAAGACTAATGATTTAGAACAAATTCCTGGAACACCGACTCAAGAAAAAAGCATTTCTAACTGTGTTTTAAACAGTTCGTTTAGTTCTACTGAATATTTGGCAAAAAATTCTCTGTGTAGTAGAACACACTGTCCTGAAAAGTACGAGACAACTATTGAAAAATGCTGTAAAACTAGATCTGACAAGGAAATTATGATGGCTGAAGTCACCTATAACAATCTGAGTAAAAATTCAAAACCAAAAATTGGGCAGCAGGTTACTTGGCAATGTCACCCTGATATCTGCAAGCTCTATCCGACGGTATACAGTAAAGAACGATCTCTATGCCCAAAGTAACTGATATATGTTGGTTCCAAGGGTAGCTGCAAGCTATCCAGATTGTAGATGCATTTGGTTTGTACCGGCAGCTGTAACCCGGAGTCTCTTTGCTTAAACAACAAAGAAACCATGTTGGCTTCTTATTAAAAAAAACCTAACAAAAAAAAATTAATTTTAAAATTTCCAAGTATTTTTCCATCACAGTAAAGAACAAACTTCTTGCCCATAGTCTTACATAAAGGATCGATACAGTAAATGGGAATTTCATAAGTAACATCGATATCATGGTTTTATTGATAATAAAAGAGTTCGTGGTAACGAATAATAGTAAAAATGAACTCAAGTCCAAAGGAACTGAACCCTGTGGTTCATTCATATAATCTTCATTATTTTAGCTAGGGGTTACCTAAACGACATTCTTTTTTAAATTTGAAATCTGGGTTGCAGCGGTAGCTAGCAACCTAGTAAGAGACGATCACGTCCAATGTTAAGAAATATAAAAACCCATAACTCCTAAAAAAAAGTGTCAGATCAAAACAAAAAGTATATCGTTAGAACCGCCTTGTCCGAAACACCTATATAGGAAACTTTCTGTCCCTTACCTTGAACAGAAAGGGAAATATATTGGCTTGAAAATTAAGAAAAGTGGCAGCTACTACAGCATTCTGCCTAAACGGCACCTTTTTTTGTCTTTTTTCTTCCACAGATAACTTGGCACTGGAACATCGTAGAGAGTTGTTCAATGGCTCATTTTAAAGGATATTATTGGGTTTAAAAAACTTTTTGTAATTAAAACAAATTATTTTAAAAATATAATCAATTTTTGTACGAAAAACTGCATATTTCATGTTAAAGATTGATCGATGACGTCATAATCATATGTTGTAGCCAGGTCGTCTCTTATTACAGTAAAGAACAAACTTCCAGCCCATAGTAACTAAAATAAGATTATAGTTTAAGACTCAAAAAAGTAATTTGTTTGCTTTGGTGTAAAATACTACCAGCGGTAAGATTTGCACCCGCACCTCCGAAGAGACTGGTAGCTAACATCAGAGCTTTGGACCACTCGGCCAAGCTTCCTCTCAAAACTATGTGAATCCGGGTTGCAGCAGTAACTAGCAACCTAGTAAGAGACGATCACGTCCAATGCTAAGAAATATAAAAACCCAGAACTCTTAAAGATAGAGTCAGATCAAATTTATATTAAAAGACGATCATTAGGACACCGAACCATTGCATTTATTGGAGTTATTTAACTGACTGATTCTTTGAGGTTCGTCTCATACTATTCCAAATAAGAAAAAGCCGTAAGATTTTTCCTGTTTATAATCAGGGTTTTTATCAAACAGTTCGTGGTAAAGAACTGTATAGTAAGAGCGACTCGTCTCAATAGTAACCGAAACTCTAAAAAACGGAATTTTTTACATTTTATGATGATTTTAAATATGTAACATAAAGGATTCATAATGTTCATGATAAATGGGGCCTATACTACTTTCGTTGGATATAGCTGAAATCGAGTAAAGAACAAAACACAGTACATAGTAACTAAAAATTAAGATAATAAAATCATATTTTAAATGGATTACATTAAAAGAAGATCATTAGAATAAAAACTATATAAAGGATCTGTATAGTTCAGTTATATAAGGAATCAAGATGTACATGATAAATGGGGCCTATACTACTTTCAACGGATATAGCTGAAACTTAGTAAAGACCAAACGGCACATAGTAACTAATTACATAAAGAAAAACATTACGCCATGACTTCATAATTACTATTTAAGAACGACAAAGATGTAAATGGTCTCATTTATGAATTACATAATGGTTAGATCAAAGCAAGCTACACGCAAGTAAAAAAAACAGTACTACACAGACAACAGAGATAGTATCTTGAAAAGAGAAAATCAAAGGTATTCAACCAACCAGGCGTATCGAGAAGTAAAAATTGTCTATCCGGGTTGCAGCGGTAGCTAGCAACCTAGTAAGAGACGATCACGTCCAATGTTAAGAAATATAAAAACCCATAGTTCCTAAAAAAAGAGTCAGATCAAAACAAAAAGTACACCATTAGAACCGCCTTGTCCGAATTTACAATAAAGATCGAACTCTTCCCTATACTAACTTGCATAGGCAACTTCACTATAGTTAAGATTACAGTATTTATATTATACATCATTATAAATTATAAAAGGTTCAAATGTTCGAAGATTATAGAGTTAAAAATTTTCCCACACCGGGAATCGAACCCGAGCCTGTTAAGTGAAAGTTAACTATCCTAGCCACTAGACTATATGGAACCATAAAGAAGTATGATTTAAGAGCCATATGCATATTATTATTTCACCATACCAATTATAATAAGGCCAAAACAAAATCGTCGACTTGCAACCTTACTTTTGACACATTAGTTTAAATCTTCATCAGGCTTAAAAAATTTTTTGCTAGTTAATTTGTAAATTGTTAATTTGTAGTTAATTTGTAAAGACATCCATTTAGCATTTAATAAAGATCGAACTCTTCCCTATACTAACTTGCATAGGCAACTTCACTATAGTTAAGATTACAGTATTTATATTATACATCATTATAAATTATAAAAGGTTCAAATGTTCGAAGATTATAGAGTTAAAAATTTTACCACACTGGGAATCGAACCCGGGCCTGTTAAGTGAAAGTTAACTATCCTAGCCACTAGACCATATGGGACCATAAAGAAGTATGATTTAAGAGCCATATGCATATTATTATTTCACCATACCAATTATAATAAGGCCAAAACAAAATCGTCGACTTGTAACCTTACTTTTGACACATTAGTTAAATCTTCATCAGACTTAAAAAATGTTTTGCTAGTTTTACATGAAAGAACGAGCCTTAGCCCATAGTAGCAGAAATAAGAATATCTAGGTTGCAGCGGTAGCTAGCAACCTATTACATAATCCGGGTTTAAGTGGTAGCTATCAACCTAGTAAGAAACGCCAAATTAAAAGATGATCATTAGAAGAACAAACAATTGCTTATATTGGACTTAGTTAGCTGCTGATTCTTTGAGGTTCGTCTCTTACTATTCCAAAGAAGAAAAAGCCGTAGGCTTTTTCCTGTTTGTATTATAATAAAGATCGAACTCTTCCCTATACTAACTTGCATAGGCAACTTCACTATACTTAAGATTACAGTATTTATATTATACATCATTATAAATTATAAAAGGTTCAAATGTTCGAAGATTATAGAGTTAAAAATTTTCCCACACCGGGAATCGAACCCGGGCCTGTTAAGTGAAAGTTAACTTTCCTAGCCACTAAACCATATGGGACCATAAAGAAGTATGATTTAAGAGCCATATGGGTATTATTATTTCACCATAACAATTATAATAAGACCAAAACAAAATCGTCGACTTGCAACCTTACTTTTGACACATTAGTTAAATCTTCATCAGACTTAAAAAATGTTTTGCTAGTTTTACATGAAAGAACGAACCTTAGCCCATAGTAGCAGAAATAAGAATATCTCGGTTGCAGTATTAGCTAGCAACCTATTACATAATCCGGGTTTAAGTGGTAGCTAGCAACCTAGTAAGAAACGCCAAATTAAAAGATGATCATTAGAAGAACAAACAATTGCTTATATTGGACTTAGTTAGCTGCCTGATTCTTTGAGGTTTTATAATAAAGAACGACCTCTTGCCTCTACTAAATTTTATAGGCCACTTAACTATAGTGTAGGCTAGTACAGTTATATTTTTATAATAAAGAACAACCTCTTACCTATATTAAATTTTACATGCCACTTAATTATAGTAAAGGTTAGTAATTCAACAGATAGCTTGGCACTGGAACATCGTAGAGAGTTTTTCAATGCCTCATTTTATAGGAAATTAATGGGGTTAAAAACCTTTTGTAATTATTACAAATTATTTTTATTACATTAAGAAACGAACTGTAGCCCATAGTATGTGAAGCAATAAAAGGAATCATTATATAGATGATTATTTTAATTATGTCCCTTATCCGGGTTCCAGCGGTAGCTAGCAACCTAGTAAGAGACGATTACGTCGTATAATAAAGAACGACCTCTTGCCTATGCTAAGTTTTAAAGGCCACTTAACTATAGTATAGGCTAGTACAGTTAATTTAAAGTCAATATATTAAAAATTTCCCACAACGGGGATTTGAACCCCGGTCACCCACGTGACAAGCGGGTTATTATAAAGAACGAACTCTTTCCTATACTAAATAAGCCACTATTTTTATTAAGGTTATATGACTTTTAGGGGTTGCTTCCCCCTTTTTCGGTGATGGTATTATTAATAAAGAACGACCTCTTGCCTATACTAAATTTATAGACCACTGAACTATAGTATAGGTTAGTAAGGTTTACATAAAGGACTGATCCGGGTTGCAGCGGTAGCTAGCAATCCGGGTTGCAGCGGTAGCTAGCAACCTAGTAAGAGACGATCACGTCCAATGTTAAGAAATATAAAAACCCATAGTTCCTAAAAAAGGAGTCAGATCAAATTCAAAAGTACACCATTGGAACCGCCTTGTCCGAAACCCCTGTATAGTAAACTTTCTGTCCCTTGGCTTGAACAGCAAGGGAAATATATTGGCTTGAAAATCAAGAAAAGTGGCAGCTACTACAACATTCTGCCTAAACGGGATATTTTTTTTTTCTTTTGTATCCAGAGATGGCTTGGCACTGGAACATCGTAGAGGGTTGTTCAATAGCTCATTTTAAAGGAAATTAATTGGGTTAAAAATCTATAGTAACTAATTTACATGAAAGAACGAACCTTAGTCCATATACAATAAAGAACGACACCTTGCCCATGTTAACTAAAACATAAATAGGGATTATGTAATTTCCAATAGTATCATGGCTGTAGAGATGGCTGAAACCTAGTTACAATAAAAAAAGATCATTGGAATAACAAAATTGAATACCTTTGGAATTAACTAGCTACTTGATTATTTGAGACTCGTCTCTTACTATTAAAAGATTTTATAATAAAGAACGACCTCTTTCCTATACTAAATTTTATATACCACTTAATAATAGCATAGGTTAGAAATTCCACAAATAGCTTGGCAATGGAACATCGTAGAGAGTTGTTCAATGGTTTATTTTAAAGGAAATTAATGGGGTTAAAAATCTTTTGTAATTGAAACAGATATAATAAAAGGTCACAAAAACAATTTTAATAAAGAATGACCTCTTGCCTATACTAAATTTTATATGCCACTTAATTATAGTATAGGTTAGTAATTCAACAGATAGCTTGGCGCTGGAACATCGTAGTAAGTTGTTCAATGGCTCATTTTAAAAGAAATTAATGGGGTTAAATCCGGGTTGCAGCGGTAGCTAGCAACCTAGTAAGAGACGATCACGTCCAGTGTTAAGAAATATAAAAACCCATAGTTCCTAACAAAGGAGTCAGATCAAAACAAAAATTACACCATTAGAACCGCCTTGTCCGAAACCCCTGTATAGGAAACTTTCTGTCCCTTGGCTTGAACAGCAAGGAAAATATATTGGCTTGAAAATCAAGAAAATTGACTAACCGCGTTATTCTCCCCAAACGGGATATTTTTTTCTCTTTTCTTTTTTTTTTGTATCCAGAGATAGCTTGGCACTGGAACATCGTAGAGGGTTGTTCAATAGCTCATTTTAAAGGAAATTAATTGGGTTAAAAACATTTTGTAAATAAAATAAATTTTTTCTAAAAGAGAATAAATTTTTTCCACCAAAAACTGCATTTTCGATGTCTTTTCACACTGCAGTCTTTCAAACATCCGGGTTGCAGCGGTAGCTTGCAACCTAGTAAGAGACGATCACGTCCAGTGTTAAGAAATATAAAAACCCATAGTTCCTAACAAAGGAGTCAGATCAAAACAAAAATTACACCATTAGAACCGCCTTGTCCGAAACCCTGTATAGGAAACTTTCCGTCCCTTGGCTTGAACAGCAAGGGAAATATATTGGCTTGAAAATCAAGAAAATTGACTTTAACCACGTTATTCTCCCCAAACGGGATATTTTTTTCTCTTTTCTTTTTTCTTTTCCACAGATAGCTTGGCACTGGAACATCGTAGAGGGTTGTTCAATAGCTCATTTTAAAGGAAATTAATTGGGTTAAAAATCTATAGTAATTAAAATAAATTATTTCTAAAAGAGAATAAATTTTTCCACCAAAAACTGCATTTTGATGTCTTTTCACACTGCAGTCTTTCAAACATAATCGTATACCAGCGGTAAGATTTGAACCCACGCCTCCGAAGAGACAGGTGGCTAACACCAGTGTCTTGGACCACTCGGCCAGGCTGCCTCTTATAATTTGGGTTGCAGCAGTAGCTAGCAACCTAGTAAGAGACGATCAGTCCCATGCTAAGAAACATAAAAACCCAAAACTCCTAAAAATAGAGTAAGATCAAAACAAAAGTACATCATTAGAACTACCTTGTCTGAAACCCTACTAGATAAATAATGAATGTCGTCATAGCTTTATATTAGAGCTATGACGTGAATAGAAAAACACGAAATTATATTGTTGTTTCTGATGACGTCATGAAATAATATCATTGCGCCATGACGTCAATAAAATCATTACGCCGTGACGTAATAATTACTACTTAAGAACGAAAAAGATGTAAATTCTCTCATTCTTGATTAGAATAATGGTTAGATCGAAGCAAGCTATACGCAAGTTGAGAAAACAGTACTACACAAACAACAGAGATAGTATCTTGAAAAGAGAAAAGCAAAGGTATTCAACCGACCAGGCGTATCGAGAAGTAAAAATTGAGAGAGCAAAACAAAGGTATTCAACCGACCAGGCGTATCGAGAAGTAATAATTGAGAGAGCAAAACAAAACAGCAAGATGTGTTATCACAATGATGAAGATTATAGACATGCAAAAATTCAGACAGCCAAACAAAAGTTCAAGGAGAGTTATCACAATGATGAAGATTACCGCATCAAATATAAGAAAAACCAAAAGCAAAGGTATTCAACCGTCCAGGTGTATCGAGAAGTAAAAATTGAGACAGCCAAACAAAAGATCAAGGAGCGTTACTGGGGTGACAAAATCTATAATGAAAAAATTAAATTCTCTGCGAGGTTGTACCGAAGAACGCATAAGGACAAAGGGAAAAATTACATTCAGAAATACAAGAAGATGGCAAAAATGCAGGCTGATCTTTGTAAATTGAGAAAACATTTTACGCATGTTTTATCGGGATCACGAAAAGTATTCAAAATTACAGATTAAAATTCTCTTTGAAAGAGCGGATGCTGTTGAAAAGTCGGCTAGAAATTCTTTGGCAACGCTTCATAGTAATATCCAAAAGAATGTTGTCAGTTTAACGAAAATTACATTAAAAGACCATCATTGGAATAACAATTACATACATTTGAATTAGTTAGCTATTTGATTGTTTAAGGCTCGTCTCTTACTATTTCAAAGAAGAAAAAGCCGTAGGTTTTTTCCTGTTTGTAATCAGTTCATTATCTGGGTTTTAGCGGTAGCTAGAAACTTACATAAAGGACCCATATAGTTAATAATAAAGGGTATTTGTCAATTAGGTCCGAGTTTGCAGTGGTAGCTAGCAACCTAGTAAGAGATTATATTAATTACAATAAGGAACGAACTTTAACCCATAGTAACTTAAGTATTATATCAAACGGTTCGTTGTCATAGTAAAGAGCTGTGTAATGGCTCATTTTAAAGGAAATTGCTGTATATAGAAACCTTTTGTAATTAACAAAATTAATTATTATTATAAAACAAATTATTATTATGTGGTAAAGAACTAACTCTAGGCGATAGTAACTAATTTAATTTTGAAAAGAAAGAATTACAGCAGAAACCTAAATGGTAGTATAAGTAAGCTACATATAATAACAACCGTCCACCAGGATTTGAACTCGGATCGCAGGATTCAAAGTCTTAGGTGCTAACCACTACACCAAGAAACGTTCATACGAGAAAGAATTTTAACAGTATATGATAAATTAAAGACCAAACTCTAACCATCAGATTTGTCTATCAGATCGTTTTATCCGGGTTGCAGCAGTAGCTAGCAACCTAGTAAGAGACGATCACGTCCAATATTAAGAATTATAAAAATTATAATAAAGGACGACCTCTTGCCTATACTACATTTTATACACAACTTAATTATAGTATAGGTTAGTAATTCAACAGATAGCATGGCACTGGAATATCGTAGAGATCCGGGTTGCAGCGGTAGCTAGCAACCTAGTAAGAGACGATCACGTCCAATGTTAAGAAATATAAAAAACCCATAGTTCCTAACAGAGGAGTCAGATCAAAACAAAAAGTTATATTAAAAGACGATCTTTAGGAGATCATACATAAGGGATCGATAGGGTAAATGTAACGAACTGTATGGTAAGAGCGACTCGTCTCAATAGTAACCGAAACTCTAAGGAAACGGAATTTTAATACCAATAGATACATCAAAAGAATTGAATTTTTTATGCTTATTTTAAATATATAAATTTCATCAAGTTTGCTTGTAACCATCAAAAGTCCACGAGCCTGGGAAAATTTGCTCTATTTTCGAAAAAATGGGTTACATAAAGGACCGATATGGTGTTTTTCAATACTTACATAAAGGATCGATCTGAAAATTACTATAGAACAAACAACAGCATGTAATGGAGTTGCTTAGTTGCCTGATTTTCTGTATTTTTTTTTAATTTAAAACACGGGACAGAATATAGTTGACAACAAAGGTGGCAAAAATTTCCTTCGAGCCGGATTTGAACCAGCAACCTATAGATCTACAGTCCACCGCTCTACCAACTGAGCTACCGAAGGCTTATAGTACCATTTGACTAAACATTATATCATGTATATCCGGGTTGCAGCAGTAGCTAGCAACCTAGTAAGAGACGATCACGTCCAATGTTAAGAAATATAAAAACCCATAACTCCTAGAAAAAAAAGACTGAGATCAAAACAAAAAGTAAACCATTAGAACCGCCTTGTCGGAAACCCCTGTATAGGAAACTTTCTGTCCCTTGGCTTGAACAGCAAGGGAAATATATTGGCTTGAAAATCAAGAAATGTGGCAGCTGCTACAGCATTCTGCCTAAACGGCATATTTTTTCTTCTTTCTTTTCTACAGATAGTTTGGCACTGGAGCATCGTAAAGAGTTGTTCAACGGCTCATTTTAAAGAAGATTTGAGATATTTGATCATTTGAGATCATTTGAGATATTTGATCATGATTTGAGATATTTGATCATTGAGATCATTTCAAAGATATTTGATTTTTTTACAATTAAGAACGAACTCTAATTAAATTTTGTAGTCATGAAATGTAAATGTAGTAATATAAAATATTACTAAATAACCATATATTCAAGTTAAAAAAACAGTACTGCACACAAAACAGAGATAGCATCTTGAAAAGGGAAAAGCAAAGGTATTCAACCGACCAGGCGTATCGAGAGAGTAAATATTGAGAGAGCCAAACAAAACAGCAAGGAGCGTTATCACAATGATGAAGATTATAAACATGCAAAAATTGGTAGTGACAAACATACAATAAAGAACGAACCTTAGCCCATAGTAACAGAAATAAGTATATCTAGCTTGCAGCAGTAGCTAGTAATCTATTAACTACATATTCTAGATTGTAGTGGTAGCTAGCAACCTAGTAAGAAACGCCAATTTTAAGATGATCATTAGAAGAACAACTTATTGCTTATGTTGGACTTAGTTAGCTGCCTGGTTCTTTGTGGCTCGTATCTTGCTATTCCAATGAAGAAAAAGCTGTAAGTTTTTCCTGTTTTTATATTCAAAAATCAAATATCTTTGAAAAGACTGCAAATATGAAAAGACATCAAAAATTGAGTTTTTAGTGGACATTATAATAAAGAATGAATATAAAGTTATTATAATCCCATTGAAAGGATACTGTTTACAATATGTAGAAAAGGTACAAAGGGATTAATTTTTCCCGTATAGCCATATATGACGTAATAAGTGAATGTAATATTTATACATGTTTATCTTTCGACAAGAAATTTTCATTTCATTTTTGTTCTCAGTTAAGGATCACTAAAGCTATTAAATAATCTGGGTTGCATCGGTAGCTAGCAACCTAGTAAGAGATCCGGATTAGAGCGGTAGCTAGCAACCCAGTAAGAGACGATCACGTCCAATGTTAAGAAATATTAAAACCTACAACTCCTAAAAAAGAGTCAGATCAAAACAAAAAGTACACCATTAGAATTGCCTTGTCTAAAACACCTGTTTAAGAGACTTACTGTCCCTTGGCTTGAACAGCAAGGGATTTATATTGGCTTGAAAATCAATAAAAGTGGCAGCTACTAGAGCATTCTACCTAAACGGCATCTTTTTTCTTTTTTTTCTTTTCCATAGAAAGCTTGGCAATGGAACATCGCAGACAGTTGTTCAATGGCTCATTTTAAAGGAAATTAAAGGGGTTAAAAACCTTTTGTAACTTAAACAAATTACTTTCAAAACAGAATAAGTTTTTAAAAACTGTATTTTTGATGTCTTTCTATACTGTAGTCTTTTTAAAGATATTTGATTTTTGAAATAATCAAACACTTCGCGGTAAAGTTATATTAAATTTGGGTTGCAGTGGTAGCTAGCAACCCAGTAAGAGACGATCACGTCCAATGTTAAGAAATATTAAAACCTACAACTCCTAAAAAAGAGTCAGATCAAAACAAAAAGTTCACCATTACAACCTTCTTGTCCGAAATACCTGTATATGAAATTGTAATAAAGAACGACATCTTGCCTATGCTAAATTATATAGACCAATTAACTATAGTATAGGCTAGTACAGTTATATTTAAAGTAAATATATTAAAAATTCCCCCCAACTGGGATTTTAGCCCCGGTCACCCACGTGACAAGCGGGCATGCTTACCTTTGTACTATCGGAGACTTATGAAAAATATGTTATATATAAGATAACATATAAGACATGATAATCAAACAGTTCGTGGTAATCGTGCATAAAGGATCAATATGATTTAAAGTAAAGAATGAATAGAAAAACCAATAAAGTGACTAAAAGTTAGTAATAACATAGTAAAGAACGACCTCAAGCCGAAAAAACTGACCCCTGTGGTTCGTTCATATCATCTTCATTATTGTAGCTAAGATTTAAATAAAACAAGTTTCTTTTTTATTATGCTGCGGTAGCTAGTCCGGGTTGCAGTGGTAGGTAGCCACCTAGTAAGAGACGATCACGCCCTATAGTAAAAATTAACGTAACCCATAACTCCTGAAAAAAGATTCAGATCAAAACAAGAAGAACACTATACAACTGCCTTGTCCAAAATTTCTATATAGAAAACTTACCGTTCTTTGGCTTGAATAACAAAGACAATATATTGGTTTGAAAATCAAGTAATTAGACTTTAACCACGATATTCTCCACAAACGGTATCTTTTTTCTTTTCGCTTTTACTTCCTCCTCTGCTAGCTGGGCACTGGAAAATCATAGAGAGCTGTATAATAGCTCATTTTAAAGGAAATTGCTACATCTAGCGTTTTGATTTAATTTCAAATAAAATAGTTTTTAAAGTAGAATCAATTTTGTCAAAATTTACATAAAGGATCGATCCTGTTCATTAATATTTTAAAGTAAAGAGCGCACTCAAGCCCAAAGGCACAAATGAGCCATTGAATGAGTCATTCAATGGCTCATTTTAATCGTATTTCATATTAAAGATGGATCAATGGCGTCATAATCGTATACCAGCGTTAGGATTTGTACACGCGCCTCTGAAGAGACTGGTGACTAACACCGGTGCCTTTGACCACTCGGCCCCACTGCTCCTCATAGCTAACTATATATGTGAATCCAGATTGCAGCAGAAGCTAGCAATCTATTAAGAGATTAAAGTAAAGAATGAACCTTAGCCCATAGCAACAGAAACAAGAATATCTAGGTTGTAGCGGTAGCTAGCAACCCATTAATTACTTTTTCCGGATTGCAGTGGTAGCTAGCAACCAAGTAAGAAACGCCAAATTTAAAGATGATCATTAGAAGAACAAATCCTTGCTTATTTTGGACTTAATTAGCTGCCTGGTTACAATAAAGAACGAACCTTAGCCCATAGTAACAGAAATAAGTATATCTAGCTTGCAGCAGTAGCTAGCAATCTATTAACTATATATTCTAGATTGTAGTGGTAGCTAGCAACCTAGTAAGAAACGCCAATTTTAAAGATAATCATTAGAAGAACAACTTATTGCTTATGTTGGACTTAGTTAGCTGCCTGGTTCTTTGTGGCTCGTATCTTGCTATTCCAATGAAGAAAAAGCTGTAAGTTTTTCCTGTTTTTATATTCAAAAATCAAATATCTTTGAAAAGACTGCAAATATGAAAAGACATCAAAAATTGAGTTTTTAGTGGACATTATAATAAAGAATGAATATAAAGTTATTATAATCCCATTGAAAAGGATACTGTTTACAATATGTAGAAAAGGTACAAAGGGATTAATTTTTCCCATATAGCCATATATGACGTAATAAGTGAATGTAATATTTATACATGTTTATCTTTCAACAAGAAATTTTCATTTCATTTTTGTTCTCAGTTAAGGATCACTAAAGTTATTAAATAATCTGGGTTGCAGCGGTAGCTAGCAACCTAGTAAGAGATCCGGATTAGAGCGGTAGCTAACAACCTAGTAAGAGACAATCACGTCCGATTTTAAGAAATATAAAAACCCATAACTCCTAAAAAATGAGTCAGATCAAAACAAAAAGTACACCATTAGAATCGCCTTGTCTAAAATACCTGTTTAAGAGACTTCCTGTCCCTTTGCCTGAACAGCAGGGGATTTATATTGGCTTGAAAATCAGTAAAAGTGGCAGCTACTAGATCATTCTACCTAAACGGCATCTTTTTTTCTTTTTTTTCTTTTCCATAGAAAGCTTGGCAATGGAACATCGTAGACAGTTGTTCAATGGCTCATTTTAAAGGAAATTAAAGGGGTTAAAAACCTTTTGTAACTTAAACAAATTACTTTCAAAACAGAATAAGTTTTTAAAAACTGTATTTTTGATGTCTTTCTATACTGTAGTCTTTTAAAAGATATTTGATTTTTGAAATAATCAAACACTTCGTGGTAAAGTTATATTAAATTTGGGTTGCAGTGGTAGCTAGCAACCCAGTAAGAGACGATCACGTCCAATGTTAAGAAATATTAAATCCTACAACTCCTAAAAAAGAGTCAGATCAAAACAAAAAGTACACCATTAGAACCATCTTGTCCGAAATATCTGTATATGAAACTTTCTGCCCCTTGGCTTGAAGAGCAAGGGAAATATATTGTCTTGAAAATCAAGAAAAGTGGCAGCTACTGCGGCATTCTGCCAAAACGGCATCTTTTTTTCTTTTTTTTCCACAGATAACTCTCTACGATGCACTGGAACATCGTAGAGCAATGGCTCATTTTAAAAGAAATTAATGGGTTTAAAAACTTTTTGTAATTTAAACAAATTATTTTTAAAACAGAATAAATTTTTCCACTAAAAATTGCATTTTTGATTTCTTTTCATACTGCAGTCTTTTCAAAGATATATGATTTTTGAAGCAACCAAACAGTTAGTGGTAAAGTTATATTAAAAGACAATCATAAAAAAACCATTACATACGTTGGACTTAGATAGCTGCCTGATTCTTTAAGAGTTGTCTCTTACTACTCCAAAGAAGAAAAAACCGTAGGATTTTTCCTGTTTGTAATCAGGGTTTACATTACATTAAAAGACGATTATTGGAATAATATATCATTGTATATATTCGATTTGGTTATCTACTTGATTGTTTGATTACATTAAAGAACGAACTTTAGTCCATAGTTTATACTAAAGGAAGATCATTAGAAAAGAACACCATTGCATATTTGGACTGAGTTAGCTGTGGAGTTTATATTATTTACAGTACCAGGAGCCTGGCAGCTTCGCTGCTGGGCCCCAGCACTCGGCACGAGGCTGGCTTCTATATATAGATTCTATATATATGGATTCTGGTTGTCACTTGTTTTCTAGCCACAGACAATTTGTTGTCTTTTTATGCTGCAGTCTTTTCAAGGATATTTGATTATTAAAACAAGTCCGATCTCTAACAACAATATCTACTATGCTCCAAACTTTGGTCTTATTTTGTGACGTTTTTAAATTGTTTATAATCTTTAAATAAAGGATCGATCCTGTTCATTAATATTTTAAAGTAAAGAGCGCACTCAAGCCCAAAGGAACACAAATGAGCCATTGAATGAGTCATTCAATGGCTCATTTTAATCATATTTCATATTAAAGATTGATCAATGGCGTCATAATCGTATACCAGCGTTAGGATTTGTACACGCGCCTCTGAAGAGACTGGTGACTAACACCGGCGCCTTTGACCACTCGGCCCCACTGCTCCTCATAGCTAACTATATAAGTGAACCCAGATTGCAGCAGTAGCTAGCAATCTATTAAGAGATTAAAGTAAAGAATGAACCTTAGCCCATAGAAACAGAAACAAGAATATCTAGGTTGTAGCGGTAGCTAGCAACCTATTAATTACTTTTTCCGGATTGCAGTGGTAGCTAGCAACCAAGTAAGAAACGCCAAATTTAAAGATGATCATTAGAAGAACAAATCCTTGCTTATTTTGGACTTAATTAGCTGCCTGGTTCCGGGTTGCAGCGGTAGCTAGCAACCTAGTAAGAGACGATCACGTCCAATGTTAAGAAATATAAAAACCCATAGTTCCTAACAAAGGAGTCAGATCAAAACAAAAAGTACACCATTAGAACCGCCTTGTCCGAAACCCCTGTATAGGAAACTTTCTGTCCCTTGGCTTGAACAGCAAGGGAAATATATTGGCTTGAAAATCAAGAAAATTGACTTTAACCACGTTATTCTCCCCAAACGGGATATTTTTTTCTTTTTTCTTTTTTTTTCTTTTCCACAGATAGCTTGGCACTGGAACATCGTAGAGGGTTGTTCAATAGCTCATTTTAAAGTAAATTAATTGGGTTAAAAACCTTTTGTAACTAAAATAAATTATTTCTAAAAGAGAATAAATTTTTCCACCAAAAACTGCATTTTCGATGTCTTTTCACACTCCAGTCTTTCAAACATAATCGTATACCAGCGGTAAGATTTGAACCCACGCCTCCGAAGAGACTGGTGGCTAACACCAGTGCCTTGGACCACTCGGCCAGGCTGCCTCTCATAAATAAATATATATGTGAATTTGGGTTGCAGCAGTAGCTAGCAACCTAGTAAGAGATGATCAGTCCAATGCTAAGAAATATAACAAAACTCCTAAAAATAGAGTCAGATCAAAACAAAAGTACATCATTAGAATTACCTTGTCTGTAACCCTACTAGATAAATAATGAATGTCATCATAGTTTTATATTAGAGCTATGACGTGAATAGAAAAACATGAAATTATATTGTTGTTTCTGAAGACGTCATGAAATAATATCATTGCTCTATGACGTCAACAAAATCATTACGCTGTGACGTCATAATTACTACTTAAGAACTACAAAGATGAAAATGTTCTCATTCATAATTACATAATGGTTTCAATCAAGCAAGTCGCACGCAAGTTGAAAAAACAGTACTACACAAACAACAGAGATAGTATCTTGAAAAGAGAAAAGCACAGGCGTATCGAGAAGTAATAATTGAGAGAGCAAAACAAAACAGCAAGATGTGTTATCACAATGATGAAGATTATAGACATGCAAAAATTGAGACAGCCAAACAAAAGATCAAGGAGAGTTATCACAATGATGAAGATTACTGCATCAAATATAAGAAAAACCAAAAGCAAAGGTATTCAACCGTTCAGGTGTATCGAGAAGCAAAAATTGAGACAGCCAAACAAAAGATCAAGGAGCGTTACTGGGGTGACAAAATCTATAATGAAAAAATTAAATTCTCTGCGAGGTTGTACCGAAGAACGCATAAGGACAGAGGGAAAAATTACATTCAGAAATACAAGAAGATGGCAAAAATGCAGGCTGATCTTTGTAAATTGAGAAACATTTTACGCATGTTTTATCGGAATCACGAAAAGTATTCAAAATTACAGATTAAAATTCTCTTTGAAAGAGCGGATGCTGTTGAAAAGTCGGCTAGAAATTCTTTGGTAAAGCTTCATAGTAATATCCAAAAGAAATGTTGTCAGTTTAACGAAAAGCTTCCAAGGTATGGATTGGCAACTGTGGAACAGTTTATAGATGCAATGGAAAATGTTCGACAACACAGTGAATATACGGAGGCGTACTTCTTAGAAAATTTTATAATAAAGAACGGCCTCTTGCCTATACTAAATTTTATAGGCCACTTAACTATTGTATAGGATTGTAAAGTTTTCCGGGTTGCAGCGGTAGCTAGCATCCTAGTAAGAGACGATCATGTCCAATGTTAAGAAATATAAAACCCATAATCCCAAAAAAAAGAATCAGATCAAAACAACGAGTACAGCATTAGAACCGCCGTGTTCGAAACTCCTGTATAGGAAACTTCCTTTAATTTGGCTTGAATAGCAAGGGAAATATATTGGCTTGAAAATCAAAAAAAGTGGCAGCTACTACAACATTATGCCTAAACGGCATCTCTTTTTTCTTTTTTCTTTCTTTCTTTTCCACAGATAGCTTGGCACTGGAACATCGTATTACAATAAAGAACGACCTCTTGCCTATACTAAATTTTATACGCCACTTAATTATGGTATAGGTTATATAATAAAAAACGATCTCGTGCCTATATTAATTTATATTAAAGTTATTATATTTGGCTAGGAGGTAGCTAAACTGAGTACCTTTTTAAATTCTAAATTTAAGAGATATTGCTTTAAATTTAATACATGAAAAATTCTCTCTGGCGGGAAATCGAACCCCGGTCTTCCGCGTGACAGGCAGGGATACTTACCACTGTACTATCGGAGAGGTCTAATATATAAGTTACATATAAGTCTTGATATTAAATTTCTTAATACATATTTTTACGTGTTAATCCGGATTGCATTGATATCCGGGTTGCAGCAGTATTACTATTAGAACCACCTTGTCCGAAACCTCTACTTAGCAAACTTACCGTCGCAAGGTTTGAATAACAAGGAAGATATGTTGGCTTAAAAATCAAGAAAATTTATTTTAACCACAATATTCTCCACAAACGGCATCTTTTTCTTTCCGCTTTTTTTTTACTCTTCAGCTAGCTTGGCACTGAAAAATCATAGAGCTGTATAATGGCTCATTGAAAAGGAAATTGCTACATCTAGTGCCTTTTGCAATTAAAAATAAAAAAATTTTAAAAGTGTTTTTCCGGGTTGCAGCGGTAGCTAGCAACCTAGTAAGAGACGATCACGTCCAATGTTAAGAAATATAAAAAACCCATAGCTCCTAAAAAGGAGTCAGATCAAAACAAAAAGTACACCATTAGAACCGCCTTGTCCGAAACCCCTGTATAGTAAACTTTCTGTCCCTTGGCTTGAACAGCAAGAGAAATATATTGGCTTGAAAATCAAGAAAGTGGCAGCTACTACAACATTCTGCCTAAACGGGATATTTTTTTTTTTCTTTTTTCTTGTTTTCCAGAGACAGCTTGGCACTGGAACATCGTAGAAAGTTTTTCAATGGCTCATTTAAAAGGAAATTAATTGGGTTAAAAATCTTTTGTAACTAAAATAAATTATTTCTAAGAGAGACTAAATTTTTCAATTAAAAACTGCATTTTTGATGTCTTTTCATACTGCAGTCTTTCAAAGATATTTGATTTTTGTACATAAACCTAATCGTATACCAGCGGTAAGATTTGAACCCACGCCTCCGAAGAGACTGGTGGCTAACACCAGCGCCTTGGACCACTCGGCCAATCTGCCTCTCATAACTATATATATGTGAATTTGGGTTGCAGCAGTAGCTAGCAACCTAGTAAGAGACGATCAGTCCAATTCTAAGAAATATAAAACCCAAAACTCCTAAAAATAGAGTCAGATTAAAACAAAAGTACATCATTAGAACTACCTTGTCTGAAACCCTACTAGATAACTGATGAATGTCATCATAGTTTTATATTAGAGCTATGACGTGAATAGAAAAAAACACGATCCGGGTTGCAGCGGTAGCTAGCAACCTAGTAAGAGACGATCACCTCCAATGTTAAGAAATATAAAAACCCGTAGCTCCTAAAAAAAGAGTCAGATCAAAACAAAAGTACACCATTAGAACCGCCTTGTCCAAATCCTCCATAAAGGAAACTTACCGCCCTTTGGCTTGAATAACAAAGAAAATATATTGGCTTGAAAATCAAGAAAATAGACTTTTACCACGTTATTCTCCCCAAACGGGATATTTTTTTCTTTTTTTTTTCTTTTTCTTTTCCACAGATAGCTTGGCACTGGAACATCGTAGAGGGTTGTTCAATAGCTCATTTTAAAGGAAATTAATTGGGTTAAAAATCTATAGTAACTAAAATAAATTATTTCTAAAAGAGAATAAATTTT
Source organism: Artemia sinica (assembly GCA_027921565.1). Lineage (NCBI taxonomy): Eukaryota > Metazoa > Arthropoda > Branchiopoda > Anostraca > Artemiidae > Artemia > Artemia sinica. Next base: position 55,760,941 of record CM051261.1, read on the forward strand.
TCCAATAAAACTGTATTTTTGATGCAATGACGTCATAATTACTATATAAGAAACGTCAAAACTGCAAATGGTCCTCATTCATAAATACATAATGGTTAGATCAATTATCCGGGTTGCAGCGGTAGCTAGCAACCTAGTAAGAGACGATCACCTCCAATGTTAAGAAATATAAAAACCCGTAGCTCCTAAAAAAAGAGTCAGATCAAAACAAAAAGTACACCATTAGAACCGCCTTGTCCGAATCCTCTATAAAGGAAACTTACCGCCCTTTGGCTTGAATAACAAAGAAAATATATTGGCTTGAAAATCAAGAAAATAGACTTTTACCACGTTATTCTCCCCAAACGGGATATTTTTTTCTTTTTTCTTTGTCTCCAGAGATAGCTTGGCACTGGAACATCGTAGAGGGTTGTTCAATAGCTCATTTTAAAGGAAATTAATTGGGTTAAAAACCTTTTGTAACTAAAATAAATTATTTCTAAAAGAGAATAAATTTTTCCAATAAAAACTGTATTTTTGATGCAGTGACGTCATAATTACTATATTTATAATAAAGAACGACCTCTTACCTATACTAAATTTTATACGCCACTTAATTATAGTATAGGTTAGTAATTCAACAGATAGCATGGCACTGGAACATTGTAGAGAGTTGTTCAATGGCTCATTTTGAAGGAAATTAATGGGGTTAAAAACCTTTTGTAATTAAAACAAATTATTTTATTACATTAAGAAATTTTATATGCTCCTTAAGAAATCATCATAAGTGAAAATTTCCCAAACAGAAATTGAACTCAAGCCTACTGGGTGAGAGCTATCCCAACCTCTAGATCATATAGGATATATTAAAATATCCGATTAATGAAGTTTATGTTAAAGATTACATTAAAAGACGATCACTGAAATAGCAAACCATTCCATATATTGGACTTAGTTAGCAACTTGATTGTTTGAGTTTCGTCTCTTACTATTTAAACAAAGAAAAAGCCGTAGGCTTTTTCCTGTTTGTTACATTTTTTTACATTAAGGAACGAACTGTAGCCCATAGTAACTTAAGTAATAAAAGAAATCATTAGGCTATATAGATGAATATTCTAATTATGTTCCTTCAGAAATTATCATAAGTAAAAATTTGTAATACCGGGATTCGAACTCAAGCCAACTGGGTGAAAGCCAGTTATACCAACCACTAGACCATGTAGGAATATATTAAAATATCTGTTTAATGAAGTTTATGTTAAAGAACAAATTATAGACTTAGTTAGCTGCCTGATTCTTTGAGGATTATCTCTTACTATTCCAGAAGCTTTTGGTTAAAAGACGATCGTGCTAGCCACTTGTATTATGGCATCATTAATTAAAGTTGTAAAATTAACAATATGGTATATAAAAATTTAGGATCCATTTGCTTAAACGTAATAGTAAGGAACGAACTCTACCGCAAAAAATATATTTGTCTACTTTAAAGAGTTACTTTTATAAAAAGTGATTTTTATATGAAAAGGAGAATTTTTTGTGTGTGTTTGAGCACAAATTCTACTTAGATCGTAATAGATATAGCTATTATTATGTAAACTGCAAAAATATTTCCGATATATCATCACCAATGTTAATGTTTTAATTGAAATTAGAGAAGTACCTGAAAATTTTAAAAGAAGTTTGAATTTTTCTTAGGTTATATTGACTTAATACGACACTTATTTGCAAATTAGTACATATTAAATTAAAATGGTATTGTATATAATCCGGGTTGCAGTGGTAGCTAGCAACCTAGTAAGAGACGATCACGTCCAATGTTAAGAAATATAAAAACCCATAGTTCCTAACAAAGGAGTCAGATCAAAACAAAAAGTACACCATTAGAACCGCCTTGTCCGAAACCCCTGTATAGGAAACTTTCTTTCCCTTGGCTTGAACAGCAAGGAAATATATTGGCTTGAAAATCAAGAAAATTGACTTTAACCACGTTATTCTCCCCAAACGGGATATTTTTTTCTTTTTTCTTTTTTTTTTTCTTTTCCACAGATAGCTTGGCACTGGAACATCGTAGAGGGTTGTTCAATAGCTCATTTTAAAGTAAATTAATTGGGTTAAAAGCCTTTTGTAACTAAAATAAATTATTTCTAAAAGAGAATAAATTTTTCCACCAAAAACTGCATTTTCGATGTCTTTTCACACTCCAGTCTTTCAAACATAATCGTATACCAGCGGTAAGATTTGAACCCACGCCTCCGAAGAGACTGGTGGCTAACACCAGTGCCTTGGACCACTCGGCCAGGCTGCCTCTCATAAATAAATATATTTGTGAATTTGGGTTGCAGCAGTAGCTAGCAACCTAGTAAGAGATGATCAGTCCAATGCTAAGAAATATAACAAAACTCCTAAAAATAGAGTCAGATCAAAACAAAAGTACATCATTAGAATTACCTTGTCTGAAACCTTACTAGATAAATAATGAATGTCATCATAGTTTTATATTAGAGCTATGACGTGAATAGAAAAACATGAAATTATATTGTTGTTTCTGAAGACGTCATGAAATAATATCATTGCTCTATGACGTCAACAAAATCATTACGCTGTGACGTCATAATTACTACTTAAGAACTACAAAGATGAAAATGTTCTCATTCATAATTACATAATGGTTTCAATCAAGCAAGTTGCACGCAAGTTGAAAAAACAGTACTACACAAACAACAGAGATAGTATCTTGAAAAGAGAAAAGCAAAAATATTCAACCGACCAGGCGCATCGAGAAGTAAAAATTGAGAGAGCAAAACAAAGGTATTCAACCGACCAGGCGTATCGAGAAGTAATAATTGAGAGAGCAAAACAAAGGTATTCAACCGACCAGGCGTATCGAGAAGTAATAATTGAGAGAGCAAAACAAAGGTATTCAACCGACCAGGCGTATCGAGAAGTAATAATTGAGAGAGCAAAACAAAACAGCAAGATGTGTTATCACAATGATGAAGATTATAGACATGCAAAAATTGAGACAGCCAAACAAAAGATCAAGGAGAGTTATCACAATGATGAAGATTACCGCATCAAATATAAGAAAAACCAAAAGCAAAGGTATTCAACCGTCCAGGTGTATCGAGAAGCAAAAATTGAGACAACCAAACAAAAGATCAAGGAGCGTTACTGGGGTGACAAAATCTATAATGAAAAAATTAAATTCTCTGCGAGGTTGTACCGAAGAACGCATAAGGACAGAGGGAAAAATTACATTCAGAAATACAAGAAGATGGCAAAAATGCAGGCTGATCTTTGTAAATTGAGAAACATTTTACGCATGTTTTATCGGAATCACGAAAAGTATTCAAAATTACAGATTAAAATTCTCTTTGAAAGAGCGGATGCTGTTGAAAAGTCGGCTAGAAATTCTTTGGCAAAGCTTCATAGTAATATCCAAAAGAAATGTTGTCAGTTTAACGAAAAGCTTCCAAGGTATGGATTGGCAACTGTGGAACAGTTTATAGATGCAATGGAAAATGTTCGACAACACAGTGAATATACGGAGGCGTACTTCTTAGAAAATTCGTATATTAATTTTGGAAGGAGCAATTGCAGTTTATGTAGCAGCAATAAAAATATATATACAAGCATACCTATCAACAGCGAAGGAAAAGCAATGTTTTTCAATTATGGCGAAAACGAGCCTGTTAGGGTTATTAGTAAATGTGTTTGTAAGACTAATGATTTAGAACAAATTCCTGGAACACCGACTCAAGAAAAAAGCATTTCTAACTGTGTTTTAAAACAGTTCGTTTAGTTCTACTGAATATTTGGCAAAAAATTCTCTGTGTAGTAGAACAAAACTGTCCTGAAAAGTACGAGACAACTATTGAAAAATGCTCTAGAACTAGATCTGACAAGGAAATTATGATGGCTGAAGTCACCTATAACAATCCGAGTAAACATTCAAAACCAAAAATTGGGCAGCAGGTTACTTTGCAATGTCACCCTGATATCTGCAAGCTCTATCCGATGGATATTGAATTATGTCAAATTCTTTTTGATATCCTTGAAAATAATATAGCATTAAAATTTTCAACTGACAAAGTGGTTAATTTCTACCTTGGCGGCTTAGATTATTGTGAAATCAATTACAGGGACACAAGAAAGCATGGGCATTCGTTATACTGTAGCCCAAATGAGGGATGTCAGAGCTATTTGCGTTCTCTAAGGGCACTAGCTCCACATTTTCCTGTCTTGAACTGTTTCATTAATAGCGTATATAAGGCAGTATCAAAATGTAAGATTATACAACATATTAATCTACTAAAAGTCGAGGGTTCGTACAAGGAACTAAGTCATTACATAGAAGAAGTGTCAAGTAGAATCTGTCGTAATAATAGTCAAGACTTCATTTACGGTGATAGCAATATTAGAGTTTCTGTGGATGAAAATACAATAATAAAATTATTTGGTGAGAGCCTTGATAAGGTAGCTAACATCAGGGATGTATACCCCACAATGCATTGTGACAGTTGTGAGCAGATAAAGACAAAATACCAATTGAAGAGTCTAAGATCCCTTTCAAATAGGAAAGGTTTTGATGTAATGATGGCCACGATTTAGAACACCTACATCAGGACATACCCAAAGATGACAGAGAACAACTAATTCAATGTACAGGTTGGAAAAAGGATGTCATAGATTCATTCTTTGTCTGTGATTACTGTGCTGGGAAAATGTTGAAAAGTCAGGAGAATGTCCGATCAGTATTAAATAACCTTCATATAGACTGTACACCGGGATGTATAAAGTGTTTAAATAATTTTGAAATGGCAATGATTCGATTTGTTATGCCTTGTCTTACGATCGTCAGATTAGGGCAAGTAACTGCATTGAAGAGACCTAGAACAGAACTTGTTGACGCTCTTAAGGGGAGAATAGTATATCTACCTGTTGATGTGCAAGCAAATGCAGATATTCAGCCTGAAAAACTTCTTAACATTGATAGTTTTGTAGTCATTGTCAATGGTCAGCCTACTTACAACAAGAATGTTTGGACTGCACTAATAGATGTGAGAAAAGTCCATGAAGCACTGTTGTGGTTAAGAGAGAACAACAGTCTCTATAAAACAATACATGCATACACCCTAGAAGATTTAAATAAAATACTTGAAGCACGTCTTGCTGAAAAAGCGGCTGGTGTTGATAATTTACCTGAAATACCGGAAGCTGCAATCCTTCAGAAACTGACAGAAAGCGCAAAATCTACATTGGTTGAACATTTTTTCTGTCCAGCCTCTCAATTCAGCGGTACCAAAAGACTTCATTGAAGATTTTAAGCAGATGAAAGATCTTGGTACTGACCAATTTCAAATCAAGAAACTAAAAGGTGAGAGCGAAGACTTATTTCAGGAAGAACTTGATCTAAAAGTGTTTCCAAATCTTTTCCCGAAAGGCAAATATGGCTTGCGTGACAAGGCAAGACCATTTCGGATTAGGAATGCAGAATATTTTAAATCAAGGCTTCTTAGCAGACATACTAAGTTTCGTCTTGACAAACAGTTTCTTTTTCACAGCTTCCAATTGCAAGAATTCTCTTACATGTGTAATAGCGTCGGTCATATGTTGCAGACTGTGAAACCAAATCAAAATGCTCGTCAATTTATAGACAGGCTTCATTCCCGTGATGGAGAGATGGAAGCGACTTTGTTTTCTGTTCAATCAAAAATCAGAGGATCTCAGCAGTATTTTCAATCTCTTTCCTATAAAGTAAAGTCAATGATTGAGCAATTGGGTCCACCGAATTTGTTTCTGACAGTTTCATGTGCTGAGTGGTACTCTCCTGAATTTATTGAATATTTACGGACTGTCCATAAGAACTTACCTGGTGTGGCAAAAATGACCCCAGCAGAGTTGACGTGTCTAGATCCAATTGCAGTTTCCATGCACTTTGACAAAAAATGGACACCTATATTTAATGAGCTAATTTGTTCAAAGACAAATCCTTTGTTTGGTAAAATTAAGGATCATTTCTGGCGTATCGAGTATCAGAAACGAGGTGCGCCTCATGTACACTGTGTGTTGTGGATTGAAGATGCTCCTATTATTGGGAAATCAACAGCGTCTGAAGTGATTCAGTATATCAATAGTATTATAACTTGTGAAATACCAAATAGATTGACTAGTCCAACTCTTCACAAACTGGTCAAAGACCATCAAGTGCACCGCTGTAATAAATACTGTCAAAGAAAGTATAAGAGAAAAAGAGGAAGATGGGTTACGTATTGTAAGTTTGGCTTTCCTCGTCCTACAAAGGAACGAACAGAATTTTATGACATCCTTGACTGCTTGGCTCATGGTACAAACCGTAAAAAGCCAAGAAAAAGAATATATCATCTGCTTCGAAGAGATGACGAGCGTTATATAAATGACTATTCTCCTGCGTTACTTATTGCTAATCAAGCAAACATTGATGTTCAATATATTGGCCATTTGGGGCTCTAAATTACCGTATTACATTACCGATTATATGACAAAAGCAGAGAGTGTCGAAATAGAAGCAATGTGGGAGGAAGTAAATAATGCATGCAAAAGTCTTGGTCAACGAACTATGTCCTACTTGTTGAAGTCCATAAAAACCCGTCAAGTTGGAGCAGTTGAAGCTGCTGATAGGCTTCTTGGTACTAATTGTATAGTATTTCTAGGCAATTTAGATATATTGACCTTGCGAAAAAGAGCGAGGTAAAGAGGACACTGAGAAGGTATGAGGAGCTTGAAAAGCTTGCTAAAAACGATCCACAGAGTAGTGATCTGTACATTGCCCACTGGGTTATTGATATATACCCTAAAAGACCGGAACATATGGAAAATATCAGTCTTTTCAGTTATTGTCTTGGTATGAACGGGAGCGTAATGGTGCTGATGATAATATGATGTTAACTGACGGGTCCTTCTACCTCAGAAAAAGGCTTTTTAAACCGTATATCATACAGCACAGAAAGGTAAACCCATTTGAAACTGACGAGAAGAAAAATGCTTATTATGGAGATCTTTTAAAATTGTTTAAACCTTGGAGAAATGAAAATGAACTAGTAGTCAGTGGAAATAGCAACTACGAAACCTACTGTGTTGAAAGTGTAAACTATCCCGACATGGTAGCTTACCATGAAAAATTTGTTGTTAAGAGGAAAAGCGATATAGAATTTGAAGAAAGGGTCCGAGAACGTGCAAAAGAAATTCTGAAGGCAGAAAATATTGATGAAAACATTGAAGATGACCCAGAAACTGCAATTCAGGGAGGAGTCATTGACAGAGCAGCAGATGCTATGGAGGATTTGTTAGACACAAACAAACAGATTTTAAATGGTGACACCGAAGAATGATTGAAAAATGATTATGAGTCGCTCAATATTGATCAAAAGAGAGTTGTTGACAAAATTTTAGACTCAGTTACCAAGCGCAATGGTGCAACATCTTTGAAGTTGATTGTATCTGGTTGTGGGGGTACAGGAAAATCTAGGGTTATCAGTGTCGTGAGAAGACTACTTTGCAACAAGTTCAAGAATGAAGATTGTCCCGTTGTAGTTATGGCACCTACTGGTATTGCTGCACATAGCATAAATGGTTTAACAATACATAGTTGTTTAAGTTTAGCTATTGATCAGGAAAACACCACAAAATACACACCTCTCTCCACTGAAAAACTTCTTACTTTGAGAAAGACACTTAAGGAGACAAGACTTTTTATTATTGATGAAATTAGTATGGTTTCGTCTCTTCTTTTAACCTACATTCATTTAAGACTATCAGAAATATTGGCAGTTGATTTGCCAATGGGTAATGCTAACTGCGTATTTTTAAGAGATTTCCTTCAATTAAGACCAGTAAGTGGTAATCCTCCTTATATGCCTCTCACACGACTAGAAGTAAAAAACAGGATCGGATCAGTTGGTACTTTTAACCTCTGGCATCTATTTGAGTATGAGGAACTAAGCATAAATGTGAGACAAAAGATGGATAAGAGTTATGCTAATACACTTGCTGAAATTAGACAAGGGTTTTGCACTGGTGAAAATTTGAATAGTCTTTACAAGAGAAAAATTGGGAACTCCTACAGAGCTTCAAATGACGAAATAATAGATCTTTACTCAAAATTGTATGAAGAGGGAAATAGACCTGTCATTCTTATGCCCACCAATGAAAATTGTATGGTAGTTAACGATTTACTTCTTACAAAAAAGCTGCTCAGACTACGTTAAACTTTCTGCAGTTGATCGACTCTCTTCAGTTGTAGACGACAAACGAATCGAACAGAAAGCAGCAAACACTGTTTTAAACTTTGGCAACGACAAAAAAAGAACAGCCGGTTCTTTCATGAGCTTGTTACTTGCAGTAGGTGCACGTGTAATGCTCCAAAGAAATATTTGTGTTGCTAAGGGGCTAGTAAATGGATCAATGGGAACAGTAACAAGCTTCAAGTTGCTACCAAACGGAGAAATAATTGGAGTTCTTGTAAAATTTGATGGACTGGAACTTCCGGTTGAAATTGGCAGAGAAACCGTGCGCTTTGAAGTTTTGAAGCAAGTCTTTTTACGCGAAGACAGTTTCCTCTTCAACTGGCCTTTGCCATTACAATACACAAGTCCCAAGGACTAAGTTTACAGTGTGCAATTGTTGACCCAGGTAATCGTTGCTTCGGTCCAGGTATGTTGTACGTTGCTCTTTCCCGTGTGACCACTAGTGCAGGTTTACATCTAGTAGAATTTGATAAGACAAAGATTTATTGCGATGTTGATGCTTTAATTGAGTACAACCGTTTGAGACAAATTTATAGAACAGATCTTCCATTGTTTGAGTTCCCAGAAAGGCAACTCAGAGGTACACCAGATGAAGTATGTATAACAAATGAAGTAAACTCTAAAGGACAACAGACTCAAGGAAAAAAAATTTCCATTGTTGGAGGTCCCAGAAAAAGAATGAGAATCCCTTCAGTTGAAGAACCCTTATTAATAGAAATTTATCCCAAAAATAAGAAAAGGATAACTAGTGTCGGACCGGTGGTGTCAACAAAGAGAAAAAATTAAATATTAATGCGAAACTTGATCACAATGATATATTTCGTGTCATTCAACCGGCCCAAGATCGTCAAGAACAACACAAAAATGCTAAAAATGCAAATGCACCAGCAAGTGCATATGTTACTCTTGATAGTAATAGAAAGGTATCAAGAATTATACATGCTGACTGGAATCAAGCAGCAGCTAATATATTTCTATCTGGATACGCAGGCAGCCAATGCTTTGCCATGGTACTCGCAAATATTGTCCGAGCTGCTATTATACCTCCAAGGCAATGGAATAAAAATATTCTGAACAGAAACATGATTGAAGGGGATACAATTTATGCTCTCATACGTGAAAATAATAATAATAGAAATCCAAGAGTTTTTCCGATTCCTCCTAGTGGCTATTTGGTATTGAAAAATTTAGATGTCATCAAGGACGATTTTCTAATGTATGACGCAGTGTTTTCCCTAAATTATGACGATAATTGGTTGTGCAGCGGAAGCTTATTGGATTCTATAAATAATGGAGAATTAGGAATTACATTATTGGCTGCTTTAAAAAAATTATTTAGAGAACATAATGCTGGAATAATAGTTGCATACTCTAAATCACTGGTCTTATGCATTATGATGAAAAATACTATTTTACAGATTCTCACTCATGCGGACCCAGAGGAGCACCATTGCAAAATGATAATGGAAAAGCATGTGTCATAGAATGCGACACGATTGAAGAATTATATCGCATTACTCGAAGAGTCTTCAAAGCTAAAAATGAACAATTTACTATTCATTATATTGACGTTACAGTAAGTACATTAAATCCGGGTTGCAGCGGTAGCTAGCAACCTAGTAAGAGACGATCACGTCCAATGTTAAGAAATATAAAAACCCATAGTTCCTAACAAAGGAGTCAGATCAAAACAAAAAGTACACCATTAGAACCGCCTTGTCCGAAACCCCTGTATAGGAAACTTTCTGTCCCTTGGCTTGAACAGTAAGGGAAATATATTGGCTTGAAATTTACAATAAAGAACGACACCTAGCCCATGTTAACTGAAACATAAATAGGGATTATTTAATCTCCATCAGTATCATGGCTGTAGAGATGGCTGAAACTTAGTAAAGAACAAACCGTTACAGTAAAGAATTATAATAAAGAACGAACTCTTGCCTATAATAGATTAGATACTCAACTTAATTATAGTTAATGATATAGTAATGATAGGGTTTTATTGATAGCTGAACTACAAATTAAAAGAAAAAGACACCGGCTGGATTTGTTACATTAAAAGTTATAATAAAGAACGACCTCTTGCCTATACTAAATTTTATACGCCACTTATTTATAGTATAGGTTAGTAATTCAACAGATAGATTGGTACTGGAACATCGTAGAGAATTTATAATAAAGAACGACCTCTTGCCTATACTAAATTATATAGTTATAATAAAGAGTATGTTAGTAAATCACTGAAATAACAAACCATTCAATACATTGGTCTTAGTTAGCTACTTGATTGTTTGAGTTTCGTCTCTTACTATTTAAAAGAAGAAAAAGCCGTAGGCTTTTTCCTGTTTGTATTTATAGTTAAAAAACGAACTCAAGTCAAAAGAAACTGAACCCTGTGGTTCATTCATATTATCTTCATTATTTTAGCTAGAAGGTAAATAAGCAAATTTCTTTTTTAAATTTTAAATTGAAAAGATAGTGTTTTTAATTCAACATATTAAAACTTCTCCCCTACGGGGAATCGAACCCCCTTCTCCCAGGTAACAAGTAGGTATGCTTACCATTGGACTATCGAAGACTTGTAAAATGAAAGTTTCATACAAGATATGATAATAATTTTTTAATCCAAGTTTAATATTATTATTATTGTATATAATAAAGAACGACCTCTTGCCTATACTAAATTATATAGTTATAATAAAGAGTATTCTAGTAAATCACTGAAATAACAAACCATTCCATACATTGGACTTAGTTAGCTACTTGATTGTTTGAGTTTCGTCTCTTACTATTCAAAAGAAGAAAAGACCGTAGGCTTTTTCCTGTTTGTATTTATAGTTAAAAACGAACTCAAGTCAAAAGAAACTGAACCTGTGGTTCATTCATATTATCTTCATTATTTTAGCTAGATCACATTAAGGATCGATGTTTCAGCTATGATACGTTGCTACAACAGCAAGGTAAAGAAATTTTAAAAAATTTTCAGAGAATAAATAAAGGATGGATATAATTCATCATAAATAGTATTTGTCAATTAGGTTTTTATATAGTTATCCATTATGATGTAAAATGAAGAAGTTTTAGGGGGTTTTAACAAATTTACATAAAAGATAAATAAAGTTAATCATAAAGGATGTTGGAACCCTTGGTCCCAGTTTGTTTAGATAAATGTCCCTCCCAGATTCCTTTCTTTTGGCCCCTTAATTATTTTCCTTCCCCGAGTAATAATTGATAATTTTCCTTTTATTTTGTGACGCCATTTTGGGTCCTCTTAATTGCGTAGTTGCTTAATAGACCACGAGGTAAGAAATTGCGCAGTTAGGGAGGTTGACCAGTAAGTTAGTAAGTCCTAGGATTGGCTAGAAAAATTCATTTACCACCCCATACCCCATGTCGCAGACACGCGGCTAGCGGAGCGGGCTGGGAGAAAGAATTCCCTTTTTTACAGTAAAGAACGACCTCTTGCCTTTACTAAATTTTTATAGGCCACTTATGTATAGTATAGTCTAGTACAGTTATACTTAAGGTCAATGTATTAAAATTTTCCATTAAAAGACGATCATTGGAATAAAAACCAATTACATACATTGGATTTAGTTCGCTACTTTTTCCTGTTTGTAATTATAATAAGTACCAAAGTCTATCTCATAGTAATTGATGCAATAGAGAAAATAAAATTATAATAAAGAAAGAACTCTTGCCTTAACTTGTTAATAATATAGTAATAAAATGGTTTTATTGATAGCTGATTTGCAAATTAAAGAAAATGATCCCAGGTGGCTTTGAACCACCCAACTTGCGGTTAAAGGCCGATCGTGCTTTCCACTTGGACTATAACGTCACTAATTAAAGTTGTAAAATTAACAATTTGATACATTATAATATTTAAGAGCGGGGTGTCTCCCTATATAGCTATAACGGTTTCAAGCGCAGTGTACCACCATACAAGCAGACAGTGTAATGACCGGAATTCAACCACCGTGAAAATTCGTGTTGTTTCTGTTCAAAGTGCGTAATGATTCCTTTGTTTGAAATTGTGAAATTCTTTTTGTAATTTAATTTTTAGGCGTGGTTGACTTATGTTTAATTTACATTAAAGAACGACTATTGAGAAACGATAACATCCAATGTTAAGTAACATAAAGGCTCGATCATCGAATTTAAGCTGAAACTAAGTAAAGGACAATTATGCCTCCATATATTCACAGTGATGTATAAGATTTCCCATTACATCTGTAAACTGTTCCACAGTTGCCGGTCCATACCTTGGAAGCTTTTCACTAAACATGCAACATTTCTTTTGGATATTACTATGAAGTTTTGCGAAAGCATCTCTAGCTGACTTTTTTTTTCAATAAAATCCATTCTTCCAGAGATAATTTTAATCTTTAATTTTGAATATTTTTCGTAATCCCGGTAAAACATTCGTAAAATTTTTCTCAATTTACAAAGATCAGCCTGTGCGTTCTTTGCAGCTTGTGTAAACTGCAAAAATATCCATGATATCCGAGCAATAGTTCGAATATTTCAATTCAAGCTAGATTTACTATTGTAGTTTCAGACCAAAAAAGTAAATTTTTTAATATATTTTATTTTTCAGTTTAGAATCGTTAAAGTTATTATGTAAACTGCAAAAATATTTATGATATCTGAGCAATAATTTTGATCTTTTCATTCAAACTAACAAAATACCTGAAAATTTAAAAATTAGTTTTACTTTTTGTTAGTTATAATAAAGATCGAACTCTTCCCTATACTAACTTGCGTAGTTTATAGATAAGAATCATTATATATACCAATAGATATACAATGGATAAGTACAAAAAGAAAACTAGAGCACTAGTTCTAGAAGTACTCCTGTCATTTGAGAATAAACACATAAAGGATCGATCTGAAAATTAGTAAATAACAAACAACAGCATGTAATTGAATATCTTAGTTGCCTGATTTTCTATGGTTTTTTAATTTAAAACACGAGACAGAGTATAGTTGAAAACAAAGATGGTAAAAAATTCCTTCGACCTGGATTTGAACCAGCGACATACGTCCGTTTGCCGTCCGATGACTCTACCAACTGAGCTACCGAAGGCTTACACTATTATTTGACTAAATATTATATCATGTATATCCGGGCTGCAGCGGTAGCTAGCAACCTAGTAAGAGACGATCACGTCCAATGTTAAGATATATAAAAATCCATAACTCCTAAGAAAAAGATCAGATCAAAACAAAAAGTTATAATAAAGAACGACCTCTTGCCAATACTAAATTTTATATGCCACGTAATTATAGTATAGTTACATTAAATCCGGGTTGCAGCGGTAGCTAGCAACCTCCGGGTTGCAGCGGTAGCTAGCAACCTAGTAAGAGACGATCACGTCCAATGTTAAGAAATATAAAAACCCATAGTTCCTAACAAAGGAGTCAGATCAAAACAAAAAGTACACCATTAGAACCGCCTTGTCCGAAACCCCTGTATAGGAAACTTTCTGTCCCTTGGCTTGAACAGCAAGGGAAATATATTGGCTTGAAAATCAAGAAAATTGACTTTAACCACGTTATTCTCCCCAAACGGGATATTTTTTTCTTCTTTTCTTTTTTTGTATCCAGAGATAGCTTGGCACTGGAACATCGTAGAGGGTTGTTCAATAGCTCATTTTAAAGGAAATTAATTGGGTTAAAAATCTATAGTAACTAAAATAAATTATTTCTAAAAGAGAATAAATTTTTCCACCAAAAACTGCATTTTCGATGTCTTTTCACACTGCAGTCTTTCAAACATAATCGCATACCAGCGGTAAGATTCGAACCCACGCCTCCGAAGAGACTGGTGGCTAACACCATGCATTGGACACTCGGCCAGGCTGCCTCTCATAAATAAATATATATGTGAATTTGAGTTGCAGCAGTAGCTAGCAACCTAGTAAGAGACGATCAGTCCAATGCTAAGAAATATAAAAACCCAAAACTCCTAAAAATAGACATTATAATAAAGAACGACCTCTTGCCTATACTAAATTTTATACGCCACTTATTTATAGTATAGGTTAGTAATTCAACAGATAGATTGGTACTGGAACATCGTAGAGAATTGTTCAATGGCTCACTTTAAAGGAATCTCTAGATCTAGCAACTTTTGCACTTAATTTTTTTTCAATTAATTATTTTTACGGAAAAACTTAATTTTTTACATACAATATTGACCAATGACGTCATTTATGACCAATTTTTGACCAATGACGGAAATTTATGGGGTTAAAACTTCTTCTAATTAAATACTATACATAAATGATCAAAATAGTCATTATAAATGGGAATATTATAATAAGAACGACCTCTTGCCTATAGTAAGTATATACGCCACTTAATTATAGTATAGATATAATAAAGATCGAACTCTTCCCTATACTAACTTGCATACGCAACTTCACTATAGTTAAGATTACAGTATTTATATTTTTACATTAAAAGACGATCACTGAAATAACAAACCATTCCATACATTGGACTTAGTTAGCTACTTGATTGTTTGAGTTTCGTCTCTTACTATTTAAAAGAAGAAAAAGCCGTAGGCTTTTTCCTGTTGTATTTATATAGTTAAAAAACGAACGCAAGTCCAAAGAAACTGAACACTGTGGTTCATTCATATTATCTTCATTATTTTAGCTAGAATGTAAATAAACAAGTTTCTTTTTTAAATTTTAAATTGAAAAGATAGTGCTTTTAATTCAACATATTAAAAGTTCTCCCCGATGGGGAATCGAACCCCCTTCTCCCAGGTAACAAGTCGGCATACTCACCATTAGACTATCGAAGGCTTATAAATAAAAGTTACATATAAGATATGATAATAATTTTTTAATCCGGGTTACATAAAGGCTCGATCATCGAATTTTTATCCAGGTTGCAGCGGTAGCTAACAACCTAGTAAGAGACGATCAAGTCCAATGTTAAGAAATATAAAAACCCATAGTTCCTAAAAAGGAGTCAGATCAAAACAAAAAGTATACCATTAGAACCGCCTTGTCTGAAACCCCTGTATAGTAAACTTTCTGTTCCTTGGCTTGAACAGCAAGGGAAATATATTGGCTTGAAAATCAAGAAAAGTGGCAGCTACTACAACATTCTGCCTAAACGGGATATTTTTTTTTCTTTTTTTCTTCTTTTCCAGAGATAGCTTGGCACTGGAACATCATAGAGAGTTGTTCAATGGCTCATTTTAAAGGAAATTAATTGGGTTAAAAATCTATAGTTCCTAAAATAAATTATTTCTAAAAGAGAATAAATTTTTCCACCAAAAACTGCATTTTTGATGTCTTTTCACACTGCAGTCTTTCAAACATAAATAATCGTATACCAGCGGTAAGATTTGAACCCACGCCTCCGAAGAGACTGGTGGCTAACACCAGTGCCTTGGACCACTCGGCCAGGCTGCCTCTCATAAATAATATCCAGGTTGCAGCGGTAGCTAGCAACCTAGTAAGAGACGATCACGTCCAATGTTAAGAAATATAAAAACCCATAGTTCCTAACAAAAGAGTCAGATCAAAACAAAAAGTACACCATTAGAACCGCCTTATCCGAAACCCCTGTATAGGAAACTTTCTGTCCCTTGGCTTGAACAGCAAGGGAAATATATTGGCTTGAAAATCAAGAAAAGTGGCAGCTACTACAACATTCTGCCTAAACGGGATTTTTTTTCTTTTTTTCTCTTTTCTTTCTTTTCCAAAGATAGCTTGGCACTGGAACATCGTAGAGGGTTGTTCAATAGCTCATTTTAAAGGAAAATAATTGGGTTGAAAATCTATAGTAACTAAAATAAATTATTTCTAAAAGATATAATAAAGAACGACCTCTTGCCTATACTAAATTTTATACGCCACTTAATTATAGTATAGGTTAGTAATTCAACAGATAGTTTGGCACTGGAACATCGTAGAGAGTTGTTCAATGGCTCATTTTAAAGAAAACTAATGGGGTTAAAAACTTCTTGTAATTAAAACAAATTATTTTTATTACATTAAGAAATTTTAATTATGTTCCTTAAGATTTACAGTAAAGAACGATCTCTCATCCATAGTAACTGATAAATGGTGGTTCCAGGGGTAGTTATTTACAGTAAGGAACGACCTTCAGCCCATAGTAACTAAAATAAGATTATAATTTAAGACTCAAACAAGCAATTTGTTTGATTAGGTGTAAAATACTGGCAGTCGTGTGATTTAAACTCACGCCTCCGAAGAGACTTATGGCTAATGCCATCACTCTAGATCGCTCGGACACGCCCTCTCTCAGAAGAATGTGAATATTACGTATAGTGCCAAAAATGAGTAACCAGTATCATATATATAGCATTAGCAAATTAGACTTTGAAAATTTATATTAAAGAACGAATACAGCCCCTAGTAACTGAGGTATTATTACATTAAAGAACAAACTGTAGTCCTTCGTATTATATGGAATCGTTATATAAATAATGACTCAAAAAAGATAATGAAGAGTATCGTTAAAATTACATCAAATCATCATCAGAACAGAAGATAACACCTAAACCAAATAAAAATGTACTATTAGCTTCCTTGTTTCATGCTCTTTCCAAACATTATATTTGTGTGTGTTTACATAAAGGACCGATATAGTTCATCATACATGGTATTTGTCAAATCCATTATTATTAAAACTGAAGTTATATGAAAAGACGATTATTAGGAGATCATACATAAGGGATCGATAATGTAAATTGGAATTTTGTAAGTATCGTTGGTATTATGGTTTTTAACATAAAGGATTATAATAAAGAACGACCTCTTGCCTATACTAAATTTTATACGCCACTTAATTATAGTTGCAGCGGTAGCCAGCAACCTAGTAAGAGACGATTACGTCTAATGTTAAGAAATATAAAAATCCATAACCCCTTAATCTGGGTTGTCAATCCGGGTTGCATCCGGGTTGCTCGTCTCTTACTATTTCAAAGAAGAAAAAGCCGTAGGCTTTTTCCTGTTTGTTATCAGGGTTGCATCCGGGTTGCAGCGGTAGCTAGCATCCTAGTAAGAGACGATCACGTCCAATGTTGAGAAATGTAAAAACCCATAGTTCCTAATAAGGAGTCACGTCAAATTCAAAAGTACACCATTAGAACCGCCTTGTCCGAAACCCCTTGAAAGGAAACTTACCGCCCTTTGGCTTGAACAGCAAGGGAAATATATTGGCTTGAAAATCAAGAAAAGTGGCAGGCTACAACAACATTCTGCCTAAACGGGAAATTTTTTTTTCTTTTTTTCTTTTTTTTCTTCTTTTCCAGAGATAGCTTGGCACTGGAACATCGTAGAGAGTTTTTCAATGGCTCATTTTAAAGGAAATTAATTGGGTTAAAAATCTATAGTAACTAAAATAAATTATTTCTAAAACAGGATAAATTTTTCCACCAAAAACTTCATTTCTGATGTCTTTTCACACTGCAGTCTTTCAAACATAATCGTATACCAGCGGTAAGATTTGAACCCACGCCTCCGAAGAGACTGGTGGCTAACACCAGTGCCTTAGACCACTCGGCCAGGCTGCCTCTCATAAATAATAATATATATGTGAATCTGGGCTGTAGCAGTAGCTAGCAACCTAGCAAGAGACGATCAGTCCAATGCTAAGAAATATAAAAACCCAAAACTCCTAAAAATAGAGTCAGATCAAAACAAAAGTACATCATTAGAACTACCTTGTCTGAAACCCTACTAGATAAATAATGAATGTCACCATAGTTTTATATTAGAGCTATGAGACGGTAATAGAAAAACACGAAATTATATTGTTGTTTCTGAAGACGTCATGAAATAATACCATTGCGCCATGACGTCATGAAATAAATTATCCGGGTTGCAGCGGTAGCTAGCAACCTAGTAAGAGACGATCACGTCCAATGTTAAGAAATATAAAAACCCATAGTTCCTAACAGAGGAGTCAGATCAAAACAAAAAGTACACCATTAGAACCGCCTTGTCCGAAACCCCTGTATAGGAAACTTTCTGTCCCTTGGCTTGAACAACAAGGGAAATATATAGGCTTGAAAATCAAGAAAAGTGGCAGCTACTACAACATTCTGCCTAAACGGGATATTTTTTTCTCTTTTTTTTCTTTTTTCTTCTTTCCAGAGATAGCTTGGCACTGGAACATCGTAGAGAGTTGTTCAATAGCTCATTTTAAAGGAAATTAATTAAGATAAAAATCTATAGTAACTAAAATAAATTATTTCTAAAAGAGAATAAATTTTTCCACCAAAAACTGCATTTTTGATGTCTTTTCACACTGCAGTATTTCAAACATTATACCAGCGGTAAGATTTGAACCCACGCCTCCGAAGATAATAATAATAAAGAACGACCTCTTGTCTATACTAAATTTTATAGGCCACTTAATTATTAAAATAAAGAACGACCTCTTGCCTATACTAAATTTTATACACCCCTTAATTATAGTATAGGTTAGAAATTCAACAGATAGCATGGCACTGGAACATCGTATATAAGAACTACAATAGCCCATAACTCCTTAAAATAAAACTTACAGTCTCTTGGCTTCAACAGCATTACATTAAAAGACGATCATTGGAATAACAAACAATTGCATACATTGGAATTAAATAGCTACTTGATTGTTTGATGTTTGTTTCTTACTATATCAAAGAAGAAAAAGCCGTAGGCTTTTTCCTGTTTGTAATCAGTTTATTATCCGGGTTGCAGCGGTGGCTAGCAACTTACATAAAGGACCGAAATAGTTCATCATAAATTTTATTTGTCAATCAGCTTTTTTTTATATTTACATTAAGGATTGGTGTAGTTCATTACATATATTAGAGTTAAGAGCGAACTCAAGGACTCAGGAACTGAACCCTGTGGTTCATCCATATTATCATCATTATTTCAGCCAGGAGGTAACTGAAATAACTTTATTTTTTTATGTGACATTAATGAATGAACTGTAGCCCGTAGTAACATGGAGTAATAAAAGGAATCATTATATAGATGATTATTTTAATTATATTCGTTAAGAAATCATCATAGGTAAAAATTTCCTTTGAGCTAACTGGATGAGAGTCAGCTATCCTAACCATTAGACCACGTAGGATATATTATAATATCTGATTAATGAAGTTTATGTTAAAGAACAAATTATGGACTTAGTTAGATACCTGATTCTTTGAGGATCGTCTCTTACTATTCCAAAGAAGAAAAAGCCATAGGCTTTTTCTGTTTGTAATCCGGTTTCTTTACATGTATTATGAAAGATTATACGTTTTGAGACAATATCAAAAAAGAGTATTGCATAGAGAACGGGATAGTTTAGGGATATTATGTAAGTTTCATCTTTTCCGGGTTGCAGCGGTAGCTAGCAACATAGTAAGAAACGATCGCGCCCCATAGTAAAAACTAAAGTAACCTGTGACTCCTGAATATAGATTCAGATCAAAACAAGAAGTACACTATTAGAACCGCCTTGTCCAAAACCTCTATACAGCAAACTTACCGTCCCTTGGCTTTAATAACAAGGAAAATATATTAGCTTGAAAATCAAGCAAAACGGCTGCAGCCACGGTATTCTCCACATGCAGCAACTTTTTTCTTTCCGTTGTTTCCTCCTCAGCTTGCTGGGTACAGGAAAATAATAGAGAGCTTTATAATGGCTCATTTAAAAGGAAATTGCTACATCTATTTTCTTTGTAATTAAAAATAAAAAAAAAATTAAATAGAATCAATTTTGACAAAGAAACTGCATTTCCATGTACAAGCTTGATGAATGACATTATAATCGTATATAGGTTATAACCATATATGACGTAATAAGTGACTGCAATATTTATACACGTTCATCTCTCGAAAAGATAATTTTATTTTAGTTCTAAGCTCAGGATCGCTGAAGTTATTATGTAAACTGCAAAAATATTTATGGTGTCTGAGCAATAATTTTGATTTTTTAATTAAAACTAGAAAAATACCTGAAAATTTTTAAATTAGTTTTATTTTTTGTTAGTTTTTATAATAAGGAATACACATTAAAAGACGACCATTCGAAGAACATGCCATTGCATATATTGGACATAGTTAGCTGCTCGATTTCTTGAAAAAAAAATCTTATTTGTCAACTGAAACTAGAATAATTCCTGAAAATTTTAAATAAAATAATTTTTTGAAACTGCAAAGTGCAAAATATTTATGGTGTCTGATCAATAATTTTCATTGTTTAATTCAAACCAGAAAAAAACCTCAAAATTTTAAAATTAGTTTGGTTTTCCTTTTGCTTCAATTGACTCGCTACGCCATTTTTTTACGCCATTAATTTTCTTTCATCTCATTCAAAGTTATTGTTGTATCCTGGAACCAAACTTTTTTGGCTTAACCCGTAAAGTCCATATCTCTATATTTTTGTCCTATATTTCCAATGAAAAATATTCAATTTTTTTTTATTTTAGTTTGTAGCTCAGAATCGCTAAAGTTATTATGTAAACTGCAAAAACATTTATGAGATCTAACCAATAATGCTAATTTTTGATTCAAACTAGAAAAATACCTGAAAATTTTAAAATTAGTTTTGTTTTTTGTCTCCTGGAACCAAAATTTTTTTTTGCTTAAGCCGTAAAGTACATATCTCGATATTGTCGTCCTATCAATGGCTCTGCCTTTTTCTATAGCACTATAGTACAAAGTGTTATTTTTAATATTATAAAAAGCATTTAGATATAGGTATGTAAAATGCAGTAACTCTTTTAGGGGCTTTGACAAAAATTTGATTTTTGAATTGTAACTGGAGTAATTCCTGTAAATTTAAATTAAATATTTAATTTCATCTCAGTTAGGTTCAAAGTTATTATTGTATCCTGGAACCAAACTTTTTTGGCTTAACCCGTAAAGTACGTATCTCTTTATTGTTGTCCTATATTTTTCCAAAGAAAAAATTCATATTTTTTTAGTTTAGTTTAGTTTAGTTCCTAATCGCTAAAGTTATTATGTAAACTGCAAAAATATTTATGATGTCTAACCAATAATACTAATTTCTTAATTTAAACTAGAAAAATACCTGAAAATTTTAAAATTAGTTTTGTTTTTTGTCTCCTTGAACCAAAATTTTTTCATCTCAGTTCAGAGTTATTATTGTATCCTGGAACCAAACTTTTTTTGGTTTGTAACCCGTAAAGTACGTATCTCTATATTGTGGTCCTATATTTTCAAAGAAAAAATTCAAATTATTTTATTTTATCCGGGTTGCAGCGGTAGCTAGCAACCTAGTAAGAGACGATCACGTCCAATGTTAAGAAATATAAAAACCCATAGCTCCTAAAAAAGGAGTCAGATCAAAACAAAAAGTACACCATTAGAACCGCCTTGTCCGAAACCCCTGTATAGGAAACTTTCTGTCCCTTGGCTTGAACAGCAATGGAAATATATTGGCTTGAAAATCAAGAAAATTGACTTTAACCACGTTATTCTCGTCAAAAGGGATATTTTTTCTTTTTTTTTTGTATCCAGAGATAGCTTGGCACTGGAACATCGTAGAGGGTTGTTCAATAGCTCATTTTAAAGGAAATTAATTGGGTTAAAAAATTTATAGTAACTAAAATAAATTATTTCTAAAAGAGAATAAATTTTTCCAATAAAAACTGTATTTTTGATGCAGTGACGTCATAATTACTATATAAGATCATCATAGTTTTATATTAGAGCTACGTGAATAGAGTGACGTCATAATTAGTATATAAGGAAAGTCCAAAACTGAAAATTCTCTCATTCTTGATTAGAATAATGGTTAGATCAAAGCAGGCTATACGCAAGTTGAAGAAAGAGTACTACACAAACAACAGAGATAGTAACTTGAAAAGAAAAAAGCAAAGGTATTCAACCGACCAGGTGTATCGAGAAGTAATAATTGAGGAGAGCAAAAAAAGGTATTCAACCGACCATATAATAAAGAACGAACTCTTGCCTATACTAACATGTATATGCAACTTAACTATACTTTCCGGGTTGCAGCGGTAGCTAGCAACCTAGTAAGAGATATAATAAAGAACGACCTTTTGCCTATATTAAGTTATATTAAAGTTTTTATATTTAGATAGGAGGCAGCTAAACTGAGTTTCTTTTAAACTTTAATAACTGTAAGAGACAAGAAAAACGCATCAAAACTGAACCTTTTTTTCTTTTCTTGAAGCAAACAAAGAAGAAGAAAAAAAAACGAAAACAAGACAAGAATAAATGAATGAAGGGAAAATAAGAAAAACATTTCCTCATTTACTTTTAGCTATTGTGGAACAAAATAAAACTCAAATAACAAAGTACTATTGTGATCTCTCGTCCAGGGCAAAGAATCCGCATTTTTCACTTCAAGCCATACTTCTGTACCATGATGCTTAACTTGTGATTTTACTATTTGACCAAGATCCTTCATGCACCTAGCTTTTGCCAAAAGTTTGTTTTGTATGGAATTCAGTGTGGGCAGCAAATCTGTGCAAATCTGAATGGTTGAACCCTTTAGTTTACTGACACACTGCATGACAAGCTAAGAATTAGCTTCACTACTAATTTGACTAAAACAGGACCTAGAATGATACGGTTGTTACGACTTTGACGATCTGTAATAAATGAATTGGGCTTTGGTGCCAGGAGTTACATTAAGAAACGAACTGTAGCCCAAAGTATATGAAGTAAAAAAAAGGATCCGGTTTGCAGCGGTAGCTAGCAACCTAGTAAGAGACGATCACGTCCAATGTTAAGAAATAAAAAAAAAACCATAGCTCTTAAAAAAGGAGTCAGATCAAAACAAAAAGTACACCATTAGAACCGCCTTGTCCGAAACCCCTGTATAGGAAACTTTCTGTCATTTGGCTTGAACAGCAAGGAAAATATATTGGCTTTGAAAATCAAGAAAATTTGACTTTAACCATGTTTTTTTTTCTTTTTTTTTTTCTTTTCCACAGATAGATTGGCACTAGAACATCGTAGAGAGTTGTTCAATAGCTCATTTTAAAGGAAATTAATTGGGTTAAAAATCATTAGTAACTAAAATAAATTATTTCTAAAAGAGAATAAATTTTTCCACCAAAAACCTGCATTTTTGATGACTTTTCACGGTGCAGTCTTTTCAAAGATATTTGATTTTTGTACACAAATCATAGTCGTATACCAGCGGTAAGATTTTTATAATCCGGGTTGCAGCGGTAGCTAGCAACCTAGTAAGAGACGATCACGTCCAATGTTAAGAAATATAAAAACCCATAGTTCCTAACAAAGGAGTCAGATCAAAACAAAAAGTACACCATTAGAACCGCCTTGTCCGAAACCCCTGTATAGGAACTTTCTGTCCCTTGGCTTGAACAGCAAGAGAAATATATTGGCTTGAAAATCAAGAAAATTGACTTTAACCACGTTATTCTCCCCAAACGGGATATTTTTTTCTTTTTTCTTTTTTTTTTTCTTTTCCACAGATAGCTTGGCACTGGAACATCGTAGAGGGTTGTTCAATAGCTCATTTTAAAGTAAATTAATTGGGTTAAAAACCTTTTGTAACTAAAATAAATTATTTCTAAAAGAGAATAAATTTTTCCACCAAAAACTGCATTTTCGATGTCTTTTCACACTCCAGTCTTTCAAACATAATCGTATACCAGCGGTAAGATTTGAACCCACGCCTCCGAAGAGACTGGTGGCTAACACCAGTGCCTTGGACCACTCGGTCAGGCTGCCTCTCATAAATAAATATATATGTGAATTTGGGTTGCAGCAGTAGCTAGCAACCTAGTAAGAGATGATCAGTCCAATGCTAAGAAATATAACAAAACTCCTAAAAATAGAGTCAGATCAAAACAAAAGTACATCATTAGAATTACCTTGTCTGAAACCCTATTAGATAAATAATGAATGTCATCATAGTTTTATATTAGAGCTATGACGTGAATAGAAAAACATGAAATTATATTGTTGTTTCTGAAGACGTCATGAAATAATATCATTGCTCTATGACGTCAACAAAATCATTACGCTGTGACGTCATAATTACTACTTAAGAACTACAAAGATGAAAATGTTCTCATTCATAATTACATAATGGTTTCAATCAAGCAAGTCGCACGCAAGTTGAAAAAACAGTACTACACAAACAACAGAGATAGTATCTTGAAAAGAGAAAAGCAAAAATATTCAACCGACCAGGCGCATCGAGAAGTAAAAATTGAGAGAGCAAAACAAAGGTATTCAACCGACCAGGCGTATCGAGAAGTAATAATTGAGAGAGCAAAACAAAGGTATTCAACCGACCAGGCGTATCGAGAAGTAATAATTGAGAGAGCAAAACAAAGGTATTCAACCGACCAGGCGTATCGAGAAGTAATAATTGAGAGAGCAAAACAAAGGTATTCAACCGACCAGGCGTATCGAGAAGTAATAATTGAGAGAGCAAAACAAAACAGCAAGATGTGTTATCACAATGATGAAGATTATAGACGTGCAAAAATTGAGACAGCCAAACAAAAGATCAAGGAGAGTTATCACAATGATGAAGATTACCGCATCAAATATAAGAAAAACCAAAAGCAAAGGTATTCAACCGTCCAGGTGTATCGAGAAGCAAAAATTGAGACAGCCAAACAAAAGATCAAGGAGCGTTACTGGGGTGACAAAATCTATAATGAAAAAATGAAATTCTCTGCGAGGTTGTACCGAAGAAACGCATAAGGACAGAGGGAAAAATTACATTCAGAAATACAAGAAGATGGCAAAAATGCAGGCTGATCTTTGTAAATTGAGAAACATTTTACGCATGTTTTATCGGAATCACGAAAAGTATTCAAAATTACAGATTAAAATTCTCTTTGAAAGAGCGGATGCTGTTGAAAAGTCGGCTAGAAATTCTTTGGCAAAGCTTCATAGTAATATCCAAAGAAATGTTGTCAGTTTAACGAAAAGCTTCCAAGGTATGGATTGGCAACTGTGGAATAGTTTATAGATGCAATGGAAAATGTTCGACAACACAGTGAATATACGGAGGCGTACTTCTTAGAAAATTCGTATATTAATTTTGGAAGGAGCAATTGCAGTTTATGTAGCAGCAATAAAAATATATATACAAGCATACCTATCGACAGCGAAGGAAAAGCAATGTTTTTCAATTATGGCGAAAACGAGCCTGTTAGGGTTATTAGTAAATGTGTTTGTAAGACTAATGATTTAGAACAAATTCCTGGAACACCGACTCAAGAAAAAAGCATTTCTAACTGTGTTTTAAACAGTTCGTTTAGTTCTACTGAATATTTGGCAAAAAATTCTCTGTGTAGTAGAACAAACTGTCCTGAAAAGTACGAGACAACTATTGAAAAATGCTCTAGAACTAGATCTGACAAGGAAATTATGATGGCTGAAGTCACCTATAACAATCCGAGTAAACATTCAAAACCAAAAATTGGGCAGCAGGTTACTTGGCAATGTCACCCTGATATCTGCAAGCTCTATCCGATGGATATTGAATTATGTCAAATTCTTTTTGATATCCTTGAAAATAATATAGCATTAAAATTTTCAACTGACAAAGTGGTTAATTTCTACCTTGGCGGCTTGGATTATTGTGAAATCAATTACAGGGACACAAGAAAGCATGGGCATTCGTTATACTGTAGCCCAAATGAGGGATGTCAGAGCTATTTGCGTTCTCTAAGGGCACTAGCTCCACATTTTCCTGTCTTGAACTGTTTCATTAATAGCGTATATAAGGCAGTATCAAAATGTAAGATTATACAACATATTAATCTACTAAAAGTCGAGGGTTCGTACAAGGAACTAAGTCATTACATAGAAGAAGTGTCAAGTAGACTCTGTCGTAATAATAGTCAAGACTTCATTTACGGTGATAGCAATATTAGAGTTTCTGTGGATGAAAATACAATAATAAAATTATTTGGTGAGAGCCTTGATAAGGTAGCTAACATCAGGGATGTATACCCCACAATGCATTGTGACAGTTGTGAGCAGATAAAGACAAAATACCAATTGAAGAGTCTAAGATCCCTTTCAAATAGGAAAGGTTTTGATGTAATGATGGCCACGATTTTAGAACACCTACAACAGGACATACCCAAAGATGATAGAGAACAACTAATTCAATGTACAGGTTGGAAAGAGGATGTCATAGATTCATTCTTTGTCTGTGATTACTGTGCTGGGAAAAATGTTGAAAAGTCAGGAGAATGTCCGATCAGTATTAAATAACCTTCATATAGACTGTACACCGGGATGTATAAAGTGTTTAAATAATTTTGAAATGGCAATGATTCGATTTGTTATGCCTTGTCTTACGATCGTCAGATTAGGGCAAGTAACTGCATTGAAGAGACCTAGAACAGAACTTGTTGACGCTCTTAAGGGAGAGAATAGTATATCTACCTGTTGATGTGCAAGCAAATGCAGATATTCAGCCTGAAAAAACTTCTTAACATTGATAGTTTTTGTAGTCATTGTCAATGGTCAGCCTACTTACAAACAAGAATGTTTGGACTGCACTAATAGATCTGAGAAAAGTCCATGAAGCACTGTTGTGGTTAAGAGAGAACAACAGTCTCTATAAAACAATACATGCATACACCCTAGAAGATTTAAATAAAATACTTGAAGCACGTCTTGCTGAAAAAGCGGTTGGCGTTGATAATTTACCTGAAATACGGAAGCTGCAATCCTTCAGAAACTGACAGAAAGCGCAAAATCTACATTGGTTTGAACATTTTTCTGTCCAGCCTCTCAATTCAGCGGTACCAAAAGACTTCATTGAAGATTTTAAGCAGATGAAAGATCTTGGTACTGACCAATTTCAAATCAAGAAACTAAAAGGTGAGAGCGAAGACTTATTTCAGGAAGAACTTGATCTAAAGTGTTTCCAAATCTTTTCCCGAAAGGCAAATATGGCTTGCGTGACAAGGCAAGACCATTTCGGATTAGGAATGCAGAATATTTTAAATCAAGGCTTCTTAGCAGACATACTAAGTTTCGTTCTTGACAAACAGTTTCTTTTTCACAGCTTCCAATTGCAAGAATTCTCTTACATGTGTAATAGCGTCGGTCATATGTTGCGGACTGTGAAACCAAATCAAAATGCTCGTCAATTTATAGACAGGCTTCATTCCCGTGATGGAGAGATGGAAGCGACTTTGTTTTCTGTTCAATCAAAAATCAGAGGATCTCAGCAGTATTTTCAATCTCTTTCCTATAAAGTAAAGCCAATGATTGAGCAATTGGGTCCACCGACTTTGTTTCTGACAGTTTCATGTGCTGAGTGGTACTCTCCTGAATTTATTGAATATTTACGGACTGTCCATAACAACTTACCTGGTGTGGCAAAAATGACCCCAGCAGAGTTGACGTGTCTAGATCCAATTGCAGTTTCCATGCACTTTGACAAAAAATGGACACCTATATTTAATGAGCTAATTTGTTCAAAAGACAAATCCTTTGTTTGGTAAAATTAAGGATCATTTCTGGCGTATCGAGTATCAGAAACGAGGTGCGCCTCATGTACACTGTGTGTTGTGGATTGAAGATGCTCCTATTATTGGGAAATCAACAGCGTCTGAAGTGATTCAGTATATCAATAGTATTATAACTTGTGAAATACCAAATAGATTGACTAGTCCAACTCTTCACAAACTGGTCAAAGACCATCAAGTGCACCGCTGTAATAAATACTGTCAAAGAAAGTATAAGAGAAAAAGAGGAAGATGGGTTACGTATTGTAAGTTTGGCTTTTCCTCGTCCTACAAAGGAACGAACAGAATTATATGACATCCTTGACTGCTTGGCTCATGGTACAAACCGTAAAAAAGCCAAGAAAAAGAATATATCATCTGCTTCGAAGAGATGACGAGCGTTATATAAATGACTATTCTCCTGCGTTACTTATTGCTAATCAAGCAAACATTGATGTTCAATATATTGGCCATTTGGGCTCTAAATTACCGTATTACATTACCGATTACATGACAAAAGCAGAGAGTGTCGAAATAGAAGCAATGTGGGAGGAAGTAAATAATGCATGCAAAAGTCTTGGTCAACGAACTATGTCCTACTTGTTGAAGTCCATAAAAACCCGTCAAGTTGGAGCAGTTGAAGCTGCTGATAGGCTTCTTGGTACTAAATTGTATAGTATTTCTAGGCAATTTAGATATATTGACCTTGCGAAAAAGAGCGAGGTAAAGAGGGACACTGAGAAGGTATGAGGAGCTTGAAAAGCTTGCTAAAAACGATCCACAGAGCAGTGATCTGTACATTGCCCACTGGGTTATTGATATATACCCTAAAAGACCGGAAACATATGGAAAATATCAGTCTTTTTCAGTTATTGTCTTGGTATGAACGGGAGGGTAATGGTACTGATGATAATATGATGTTAACTGACGGGTCCTTCTACCTCAGAAAAAGGCTTTTTAAAACCGTATATCATACAGCACAGAAAGGTAAACCCATTTGAAACTGACGAGAAGAAAAATGCTTATTATGGAGATCTTTTAAAATTGTTTAAACCTTGGAGAAATGAAAATGAACTAGTAGTCAGTGGAAATAGCAACTACGAAACCTACTGTGTTGAAAGTGTAAACTATCCCGACACGGTAGCTTACCATGAAAAATTTGTTGTTAAGAGGAAAAGCGATATAGAATTTGAAGAAAGGGTCCGAGAACGTGCAAAAGAAATTCTGAAGGCAGAAAATATTGATGAAAACATTGAAGATGACCCAGAAAATGCAATTCAGGGAGGAGTCATTGACAGAGCAGCAGATGCTATGGAGGATTTGTTAGACACAAACAAACAGATTTTAAATGGTGACATCGAAGAATGGTTGAAAAATGATTATGAGTCGCTCAATATTGATCAAAAGAGAGTTGTTGACAAAATTTTAGACTCAGTTACCAAGCGCAATGGTGCAACATCTTTGAAGTTGATTGTATCTGGATGTGGGGGTACAGGAAAATCTAGGGTTATCAGTGTCGTGAGAAGACTACTTTGCAACAAGTTCAAGAATGAAGATTGTCCCGTTGTAGTTATGGCACCTACTGGTATTGCTGCACATAGCATAAATGGTTTAACAATACATTATAATAAAGAACGAACTCTTGCTTATGCTAAATTTTATACGCCACTTAATTATGGTATAGGTTTTATAATAAGGAACGACCTCTTGCCTACACTAAATTTTATACGCCACTTAATTATAGTATAGGTTAGTAATTCCACAGATAGCTTGGCACTGGAGCATCGTAGAGAGTTGTTTAATGGCTCATTTTAAAGCAAATTAATGGGGTTAAAAAAAATTTGTAATTATAAAACAAATTATTTTTAAAATAGAATCATTTTTCTTACGAATTTACATTAAAAGAAGTTATAATAAAGAACGACCTCTTGCCTATACTAAATTATATAGGCCACTTAACTATAGTATAGGTTAGTAAATTTACATTAAAAGACGATCACTGAAATGACAAACCATTCCATACATTGGACTTAGTTAGCTACTTGATTGTTTGAGTTTCGTCTCTTACTATTTAAAAGAAGAAAAAGCCATAGGCTTTTTCCTGTTTGTATTTATAGTTAAAAAACGAACTCAAGCCCAAAGAAACTGAACCCTAAGGTAGCTAACATCAGGGATGTATACCCCACAATGCATTGTGACAGTTGCGAGCAGATAAAGACAAAATACCAATTGAAGAGTCTAAGATCCCTTTCAAATAAGAAAGGTTTTGATGTAATGATGGCCACGATTTTAGAACACCTACAACAGGACATACCCAAAGATGACAGAGAACAGCTAATTCATTGTACAGATTGGAAAGAGGATGTCATAGATTCATTCTCTGTCTGTGATTACTGTGCTGGGAAATGTTGAAAGTCAGGAGAATGTCCGATCAGTATTAAATAACCTTCATATAGACTGTACACCGGAATGTATAAAGTGTTTAAATAATTTTGAAATGGCAATGATTCGATTTGTAATGCCTTGTCTTACGATCGTCAGATTAGGGCAGGTAACTGCATTGAAGAGACCTAGAACAGAACTTGTTGACGCTCTTAAGGGGAGAATAGAATACCTACCTGTTGATGTGCAAGCAAATGCAGATATTCAGCCTGAAAAACTTCTTAACATTGATAGTTTTGTAGTCATTGTCAATGGTCAGCCTACTTACAACAAGAATGTTTGGACTGCACTAATAGATCTGAGAAAAGTCCATGAAGCACTGTTGTGGTTAAGAGAGAACAACCGTCTCTATAAAACAATACGTACATACACCCTAGAATATTTAAATAAAATACTTGAAGCACGTCTTGTTGAAAAAGCGGTTGGTGTTGATAATTTACCTGAAATACGGGAAGCTGCAATCCTTCAGAAACTGACAGAAAGTGCAAAATCTACATTGTTTGAACATTTTTCTGTCCAGCCTCTCAATTCAGCGGTTCCAAAAGACTTCATTGAAGATTTTAAGCAGATGAAAGATCTTGGTACTGACCAATTTCAAATCAAGAAACTAAAAGGTGAGAGCGAAGACTTATTTCAGGAAAAACTTGATCTAAAAGTGTTTCCAAATCTTTTCCCGAAAGGCAAATATGGCTGGCGTGACAAGGCAAGACCATTTCGGACTAGGAATGCAGAATATTTTAAATCAAGGCTTCTTAGCAGACATACTAAGTTTCGTCTTGACAAACAGTTTCTTTTTCACAGCTTCCAATTGCAAGAATTCTCTTACATGTGTAATAGCGTCGGTCATATGTTGCGGACTGTGAAACCAAATCAAAATGCTCGTCAATTTATAGACAGGCTTCATTCCCGTGATGGAGAGATGGAAGCGACTTTACAGATAGCTTGGCACTGGAGCATCGTAGAGAGTTGTTTAATGGCTCATTTTAAAGCAAACTAATGGGGTTAAAAAAATTTTGTAATTATAAAACAAATTATTTTTAAAATAGAATAATTTTTTCTTACGAAATTACATTAATTTACATAAAGGATCGACACTACAAACGGGTATTTTGTAAGTATTATATTTAAGAGCGAACTATAGTCCATACTAATCCGGGTTGCAGCGTTATATAGCAACTTAGTAAGAGACGATGACGTCCAATGTTAAGAAATATAAAAACCCATAACTCCTAAAAAAAGAGTCAGATCAAAACAAAAAGTATTACAATATAATCCGGGTTGCAGCGGTAGCTAGCAACCTAGTAAGAGACGATCACGTCCAATGTTAAGAAATATAAAAACCCATAGTTCCTAACAGAGGAGTCAGATCAAAACAAAAAGTACACCATTAGAACCGCCTTGTCCGAAACCCCTGTATAGGAAACTTTCTGTCCCTTGGCTTGAACAGCAAGGGAAATATATTGGCTTGAAAATCAAGCAAATTGACTTTTACCACGTTATTCTCCCCAAACGGGATATTTTTTTTCTTTTTTCTTTCTTTTCCAGAGATAGCTTGGCACTGGAACATCGTAGAGGGTTGTTCAATAGCTCATTTTAAAGTAAATTAATTGGGTTAAAAAACCTTTTGTAACTAAAATAAATTATTTCTAAAAGAGAATAAATTTTTTCCACCAAAAACTGCATTTTCGATGTCTTTTCACACTCCAGTCTTTCAAACATTATACCAGCAGTAAGATTTGAACCCACGCCTCCGAAGAGACTGGTGGCTAACACCAGTGCCTTGGACCACTCGGCCAGGCTGCCTCTCATAAATAAATATATATGTGAATTTGGGTTGCAGCAGTAGCTAGCAACCTAGTAAGAGATGATCAGTCCAATGCTAAGAAATATAACAAAACTCCTAAAATAGAGTCAGATCAAAACAAAAGTACATCATTAGAATTACCTGGTCTGAAACCCTACTAGATAAATAATGAATGTCATCATAGTTTTATATTAGAGCTATCCGGGTTGCAGCGGTAGCTAGCAACCTAGTAAGAGACGATCACGTCCAATGTTAAGAAATATAAAAACCCATAGTTCCTAAAAAAGGAGTCAGATCAAAACAAAAAGTACACCATTAGAACCGCCTTGTCCGAAACCCCTGTATAGGAAACTTTCTGTCCCTTGGCTTGAACAGAAAGGGAAATATATTGGCTTGAAAATCAAGAAAAGTGGCAGCTACTACAACATTCTTCCTAAACGGGATATTTTTTTCTTTTTTTTTTTCTTTGTTTCCAGAGATAGCTTGGCACTGGAACACTGTAGAGGGTTGTTCAATAGCTCATTTTAAAGGAAATTATTTGGGTTAAAAACCTTTTGTAACTAAAATAAATTATTTCTAAAAGAGAATAAATTTTTCCACCAAAAACTGCATTTTCGATGTCTTTTCACACTGCAGTCTTTCAAACATAATCGTATACCAGCGGTAAGATTTGAACCCACGCCTCCGAAGAGACTGGTGGCTAACACCAGTGCCTTGGACCACTCGGCCAGGTTGCCTCTCATAAATAATATATATGTGAATCCGGGTTGCAGCAGTAGTGATAATAAAGATCGAACTCTTCCCTATACTAACTTGCATACGCAACTTCACTTTAGTTAAGATTACAGTATTTACATTATACATCATTATAGATTATAAAGGTTCAAATGTTCGAAGATTATAGAGTTAAAAATTTTCCCACACCTGGAATCGAACCCGAGCCTGTTAAGTGAAAGTTAACTATCCTAGCCACTAGACCATTTGGAACCATAAAGAAGTATGATTTAAGAGCCATATGCATATTATTATTTCACCATACCAATTATAATAAGGCCAAAACAAAATCGTCGACTTGCAACCTTACTTTTGACACATTAGTTAAATCTTCATCAGGCTTAAAAAATTTTTTGCTAGTTTTACATGAAAGAACGAACCTTAGCCCATAGTAGCAGAAATAAGAATATCTAGGTTGCAGCGGTAGCTAGCAACCTATTACATAATCCGGGTGTAAGTGGTAGCTAGCAACCTAGTAAGAAACGCCAAATTAAAAGATGATCATTAGAAGAACAAACAATTGCTTATATTGGACTTAGTTAGCTGCCTGATTCTTTGAGGTTCGTCTCTCTTACTATTCCAAAGAAGAAAAAGCCGTAGGCTTTTTCCTGTTTGTAATCCGGGTTGCAGCGGTAGCTAGCAACCTAGTAAGAGACGATCACGTCCAATTTTAAGAAATATAAAAACCCATAGTTCCTAAAAAAGGAGTCAGATCAAAACAAAAGTACACCATTAGAACCGCCATGTACGAAACCCCTGTATAGGAAACTTTCTGTCACTTGGCTTGAATAGCAAGGGAAATATATTGGCTCGAAAATCAAGAAAAGTGGCAGCTATTTTTACAATAATTTACATTAAAAGACGATCACTGAAATATTAAATAAAAGCTTGATTTAGTTCATTAAAAAGTGGGATTATATAAGTACCATCAATGTCATGGTTGTAGATATTGCTGAAACCTAGGGAAGAACAATCCTGGGCATAGTAAGTAAAAACTTTACAAAGGGCCGTGGTTCGTTCTTTACTAGGTTGCAGCTACCCCTGCAACCATGATGGTTGTAACATCTGGTTATGACATCACACATTACTTTCAACAAGTTTTTTATAATAAGGAATTATCTGGGTTGCAGCGGTTGCTAGCAACCTAGTAAGAGACAATCATAGCCAACAGTACCTGGTTGCAGCGGTAGCTAGCAACCTAGAAAGAGACGATAACGTCGAATGTTAAGAAATACGGGTTGTAGCGGTAGCTAGCAACCTATTAAGAGACGATCACGTCCAATGTTTACATTACAGAACGAACTTTAGGCCTTAGTAACTGAAGTTATATTCAAAAATTACATAATGGACCGATATAGTTCATCATAAATCCAGGTTGCAGCGGAATCTAGCAGTCTAGTAAGAGACGATCACGTCCAATGTTAAGAAATATAAAAAGCCATAACTCCTAAAAAAAAGAGTCAGATCAAAACAAAAAGTACACCATTAGAACCGCATTGTCTGAGACCTCTATATAGAAAACTTTATGTCCCTTGGCTTGAACAGCAAGGGAAATATATTGGCTTGAAAATCAAGAAAAGTGGCAGCTACTACAGCATTCTGCCTAAACGGCATCTTTTTTTTCTTTTTTTCTTCCACAGATGGCTTGGGACTGGAACATCGTAGAGAGTTGTTCAATGGCTCATTTTAAAGTATATATAAGGACCGAAGCTGTATCGTGTTAATTAGGTTGAAAGACGATCACTGAAATAACAAACCATTCAATACATTGGACTTAGTTAGCTACTTGATTGTTTGAGTTTAGTCTCTTACTATTTAAAAGAAGAAAAAGCCGTAGGCATTTTCCTGTTTGTATCCGGGTTGCAGCGGTAGCTAGCAACCTAGTAAGAGACGATCACGTCCAATGTTAAGAAATATAAAAAACCCCTAACTCCTAAAAAAAGAGTCAGATCAAAACAAAAATTACACCATTAGAACCGCATTGTCTGAGACCTCGATATAGAAAACTTTCTGTCCCTTGGCTTGAACAGCAAGGGAAATATATTGGCTTGAAAATCAAGAAAAGTGGCAGCTTACTACAGCATTCTGCCTAAAACGGCATCTTTTTTTTCTTTTTTTTCTTCCACAAATAGCTGGGGACTGGAAATCATAGAGAGTTGTTCAATGGCTCATTTTAAAGTATATATAAGGACCGAAGCTGCATCGTGTTAATTACATTAAAAGACCGTCACTGAAATAACAAACCATTCAATACATTGGACTTAGTTAGCTACTTGATTGTTTGAGTTTAGTCTCTTACTATTTAAAAGAAGAAAAAGCCGTAGGCATTTTCCTGTTTGTATCCGGGTTGCAGCGGTAGCTAGCAACCTAGTAAGAGACGATCACGTCCAGTGTCCAAGAAATATATTACAGTAAAGAACGATCTCTCGCCCATAGTAACTGATATATGGTGGTTCCAGGAGTAGCTACAAGTTATAATAAAGATCGAACTCTTCCCTATACTACCTTGCATACGCAACTTCACTATAGTTAAGATTACAGTATTTATATTATACATCATTATAAAGTATAAAAGGTATAGGTAATATATAGTATATAGTAACAAAAGTACATCATTAGAACTACCTTGTCTGAAACCCTACTAGATCAATAATGAATATCAGTCATCATAGTTTTATATTAGAGTTTTATAATAAAGAAACGACCTCTTTCCTGTACTAAATTTTATAGGCCACTTAACTATAGTATAGGCTAGTACAGTTATTATATTTAAGGTCAATATATTAAAATTTTCCACTAAAAGACGGTCATTGGAATAAAAACCCAATACATACATTTGATTTATTTAGCTACTTGATTGTTTGAGGCTAGTCTCTTACTATTTCAAAGAAGAAAAAGCCGTAGGCTTTTTTCCTGTTTGTAATCAATTAGAAAGAGTTCTACCTTTAAAATGAGTTACGTAGTTACATTAAAGGACGATCATTTGAATAACAAACCATTGCATACATTAGACTTTGTTTACATTAAAAGAACAAGCTTCCAGCCCATTGTAGCTAAAATAAGATTATATTAATGTTAAAGATTGATCATCCGGGTTGCAGCGGTAGCTAGCAACCTAGTAAGAGACGATCACCTCCAATGTTAAGAAATATAAAACCCCCCAACTCCTAAAAAAAGAGTCAGATCAAAACAAAAAGTACACCATTAGAACCACCTTGTCCGAATCCTCTATAAGAAAACTTACCGCCCTTTGGCTGAATAAACAAGTGTTACAGTAAAGAACGATCTCTGGCCCATAGTAACTGATATAAGGTGGTTTATATTATCCGGGTTGCAGCGGTAGCTAGCAACCTAGTAATCCGGGTTGCAGCGGTAGCTAGCAACCTAGTAGAGAGACGATCACGTCCAATGTTAAGAAATATAAAAACCCATAGCTCCTAAAAAAGGAGTCAGATCAAAACAAAAACTACACCATTAGAACCACCTTGTCCGAAATCCGAAACCCCTTTATAGGAAAACTTTCTGTCCCTTGGCTTGAACAGCAAGGGAAATATATTGGCTTGAAAATCAAGGAAAATTGACTTTAACCACGTTATTCTCCCCAAAACGGCATATTTTTTTCTCTTTTGTTTGTATCCAGAGATAGCTTGGCAACTGGAACATCGTAGAGGGTTGTTCAATAGCTCATTTTAAAGGAAGTTAATTGGGTTAAAAACCTTTTGTAACTAAAATAAATTATTTCTAAAAGAGAATAAATTTTTCCAATAAAAACTGTATTTTTGATGCAGTGACGTCATAATTACTATATAAGAAACGTCAAAACTGTATCCGGGTTGCAGCGGTAGCTAGCAACCTAGTAAGAGACGATCACGTCCAATGTTAAGAAATATAAAAACCCATAGTTCCTAACAAAAGAGTCAGATCAAAACAAAAAGTACACCATTAGAACCGCCTTGTCCGAAACCCCTGTATAGGAAACTTTCTGTCCCTTGGCTTGAACAGCAAGGGAAATATATTGGCTTGAAAATCAAGAAAATTGACTTTAACCACGTTATTCTCCTCAATTACAGTAAAGAACAAACTTCAAGCCCATAGTAACTAACCCGGGTTGCAGTGGTAGATAGCAACATAGTAAAAGACGAATACGTCCAATGTTAAGAAGTATAAAAACCCATAGCTCCTACAAAAAGAGTCAGATCAAAACAAAAAGTACACGATTAGAACCGCCTTGTCCGAAACCCCTATTTAGGAAACTTTTCGTCCCTTTGCTTGAACAGCAAGTCCGGGTTGCAGCGGTAGCTAGCAACCTAGTAAGAGACGATCACCTCCAATGTTAAGAAATATAAAACCCCCCAACTCCTAAAAAAAGAGTCAGATCAAAACAAAAAGTACACCATTAGAACCGCCTTGTCCGAATCCTCTATAAATGAAACTTACCGCCCTTTGGCTTGAATAATTACAGTAAAGAACGATCTCTCTCCCATAGTGACTGATATTTTACATTAAAAGACGATCATTGGAATAAAAATTTATTGCATGTATTGGACTTAGTTAGCTACTTGATCGTTTGAGGTTCGTCTCTTACTATTTCAAAGAAGAAAAAGCCGTAGGCTTTTTCCTGTTTGTAGTATTTTACATAAAGGATCGATCACGTCCCATGGTAAAAAATAAAATAGCCCATAATTCGTAAAAATAGAGTCAGATCGAAACACAAAGTAGACCATTATAATTATAATGTCTTTTTCGAAAACCCTATGTAGGAAACTTATATTACAGTAAAGAACGACATGCCCATGTCAACTGAAATATTCTATTGACAATGTAACTTCAAACAAACATCTTTTGAAAGTTGCTTCTCTAAGAAATTACATAAAGGATCGATATAGTTCATCATAAATGATTTTTGTCAATTAGGTTTTTTTTATATTTTTATATAATTATCCATTATTATTTAAAATACAGTAATTTTTGGGGGGTTTAAAAAAAATTATTTGTTAACTGAAACTAGAATAATTCCTGAAAATTTTTTACATTATTTACAGTAAAGAACGATCTCTCACCCATAGTAACTGATATACGGTGGTTCCAGGGGTAGTTATAGTAAAGAACTAACTATAACCTATAGTAATTGAACTACAAAGCACACCTATAGACTAATAAAAGAATGGGCCTAGTTGATTAAATCAACAAAGAATATATATTAGAGAACAACCAGCTTCAGTTCATCGCATTTTTTCGGGTTTTTATATTATTCCAGTTTTTATACTATGACAATGCAAAAGGTATGAGAAAAAACTACAAAACTCTGTAAACTGCAAAAATATTTAGAAAGTTTCAGTAACAACTTCACTTTATCAAATGACACTATATACATTCCTAAAAATATTTAAATGAGTCTTATTTTATCTTAATGTTTAAACAACTTGATACAATATTATTATTATTAAATACCAAAATTACTTATAATTAGCAGTTTTATGGTTTCAGTTGATCAAAGCAAGCTACACACAAGTTAAACATCCCTTACTACAGGCG
This sequence comes from Artemia sinica, assembly GCA_027921565.1. Classification (NCBI taxonomy): domain Eukaryota; kingdom Metazoa; phylum Arthropoda; class Branchiopoda; order Anostraca; family Artemiidae; genus Artemia; species Artemia sinica. The sequence continues at coordinate 55,799,249 of CM051261.1, forward strand.
TATTTGAACCTGCAAAGCTCCAATCATGACGCACACTTTCATCCATTGTGCTGTAGTAAGGTAATCATTGATTTGATTTTTCCACAAAGCTGTGTATATACGGACAAATAGATTTTGATAAGCGTATTCTAATGGTAATCTTTGGCACTTTTCAATTGAATCGTTTTAAATTAGAGTATAGATAAGACTATGTTATCATTGTATGATAATGTATCAGCATTCAGTTCTAAATGTATACTCAACAAGACACATTTATAGAACAGACTCTACCCAATAGTAACTGAAATATTAGAACAGATCTTTATAAGCATGAAATACTTTAATAATTCATCATAAGCATGATGATGCAACACACTTGTCTAGTAAGAGAAGATCACGTCCCATGCTAAGAAATACCGTAGCCCATAACTCCTAAAAATAATGTCAGATCAAAAAACAAAGTATGCTATAAGAATTGCCTTGTTAAAAACCCTTATGTAGGAAAGTTATAGCTCCTTGGCTTGAATAGCGAATAAAATCCATTGGCTTGAAAAATATGAAAAGTTGCTTGAATTATGATATTTTGCATCGGTGGCAACTTTTTTCCCTGTGTTATTCGTTTGCAACTAGTGGGGCACGGGAAAATCATAGAGAATTGTTTAATGGCTTATTTCAAATTAAATTGACGTATTTAAAAAAAAATTTGTGAGTGACAAAATAATTTTTAAAATAGTTATAGTAAAGAACGAACGTTAGCAAATTAATAGTAATTAATTCAATCTAGAACAGAAGGAATTATGGTACAGACTTAAATAGTAGTGTAAGTAAGCTAGAAGCTATATGAAGGTTCCACTGAGATTTGAACTTGGATCTTGGGATTCGAAGTCCTGACTAATAACGAATTGTTATATGAGTAGGTTGTGTCTTATCAAGACAACGCTTATACTTATAACAAATGAAATTCGGTAATGATATTTTTCTAAAAACGATTTCGACTAATCTTCAAACTTTTGGTTTTGTTTTGTTATGTATATATGAGCCGATTTGCAGATGTAGCTAACAACCTAGTAAGAGACGTCCGGGTTGCAGCGGTAGCTAGCAACCTAGTAAGAGACGATCACGTCCAATGTTAAGAAAATATAAAAATCCATAGTTCCTAAAAAGGAGTCAGATCAAAAAAAAGTACACCATTAGAACCAGCTTGTCCGAAACTCCTGTATAGGAAGCTTTCTGTCCCTTGGCTTGAACAGCAAGGGAAATATATTGGCTTGAAAATCAAGAAAAGTTGCAGCTACTACAATATTCTGCCTAAACGGGATATTTTTTTTCTGTTTTTCTTTTTTCTTTCTTGTTTTCCACAGATAGTCTGGCACTGGAATATCGTAGAGAGTTGTTCAATAGCTCATTTTAAAGGAAATTAATTGGATTAAAAAGCTTTTCTAACTAAAATAAATTATTTCTATGAGAGAATAAATTTTTCAATTAAAAATTATAATAAAGAACGACTTCTTGCCTTTATTAATTTATATTAAAGTTAATATATTTAGCTAAGAGGTAGGGAAACTGAGTTTCTTTTTTAAATTTTAAATTTAAGAGATACTACTTTAAATTCAATATATTAAAAAAGTTCTAACAGGGAATCGAACCCAGGTCTTCCGCATGACAAACAGGCATAGTGACCACTGTACTATCAGAGACTTATAATATATAAATATATATAAGTCATGATATTAAATTGGTTAATACATCTTGTACATGTTTTATATTAAAAGACGATCATTAGAAGAACAAACCATTGCATACATTGGACTTAGTTAGCTGCTGATTCTTTGAGAGTAATAAAGAACGCCCTCTTGCCTATACTAAATTTAATACGCCAATTAATTATAGTATAGGTTAGTAATTCCACAGATAGCTTGGCATTAGAACATCGTAGAGAGTTGTTTAATAGCTCATTTTAAAGGAAATTAACGGGGCTAAGAACCTTTTGTAATTTTTTATTCCGGGTTGCAGCGGTAACTAGCAACCTAGTAAGAGTATAATAAAGAACAACCTCTTGCCTATACTAAATTTTATAGGCCACTTAACTATAGAGTACAGGCTAGTACAGTTATGTTTCAGGTCAATATATTAAAATTTTCCATTAAAAGACGATCATTGGAATAAAAACTCATTACATACATTTGATTTAGTTACCTACTTGATTGTTTGAGGCTAGTCTCTTACTATTTCAAAGAAGAAAAAGCCGTAGGCTTTTTCCTGTTTGTAATCAATTAGAAATCCGGGTTGCAGCGGTAGCTAGCAACCTAGTAAGAGGTAGAAAACACGACATTAGGTTGTAGTTTCTGAAGACGTCATGAAATAATATCATAACGCCATGACGTCATGAAATAAAATCATTACGCCAAGACGTCATAATTAATATTTAAGAACGACAACTATGTAAATGGTCTCATTCATGATAATGGTATAGATCAAAGCAAGCTACACGCAAGTTTAAAAAAACAGTACTACACAAACAACAGAGATAGTATCTTGAAAAGAGAAAGCAAAGGTATTCAACCGACCAGGCGTATCGACAAGTAACAATTGAGAGAGCAAAACAAAACAGCAAGATGTGTTGTCACAATGATGAAGATTATTGACAATAAGGAACGAATTTTAACCTTAGCAACTGAAGTATTAAATCATTTCAAAGAAGAAAAAGCCGTAGGCTTTTTCCTGTGTGTAATCCGGGTTGCAGCGGTAGCTAGCAACCTAGTAAGAGACGATCACGTCCAATGTTAAGAAATATAAAAACCCATAGTTCCTAACAAAGGAGTCAGATCAAAACAAAAGTACACCATTAGAACCGCCTTGTCTGAAACCCCTGTATAGTAAACTTTCTGTCCCTTGGCTTGAACAGCAAGGGAAATATATTGGCTTGAAAATCAAGAAAAGTGGCAGCTACTACAACATTCTGCCTAAACGGGATATTTTTTTTTTTATTTCTTTTTTTCCAGAGATAGCTTGGCACTGGAACATCGTAGATACTTGTTCAATGGCTCATTTTAAAGGAAATTAATTGGGTTAAAAATCTATAGTAACTAAAATAAATTATTTCTTAAAGAGAATAAATTTTTCCACCAAGAACTGCATTTTTGATGTCTTTTCAAACTGCAGTCTTTCAAACATAATACCAGCGGTAAGATTTGAACCCACGCCTCCGAAGAGACTGGTGGCTAACAACAGTGCCTTGGACCACTCGGCCAGGCTGCCTTTTAAATATATATGTGAATTTGGGTTGCAGCAGTAGCTAGCAACCTAGTAAGAGACGATCAGTCCAATGCTAAGAAATATAAAACCCAAGACTCCTAAAAATAGAGTCAGATCAAAACAAAAATACATCATTAGAACTACCTTGTCTGAAATTATTATTAAAACGACCTCTTGCCTATACTAAATTTTATAGGCCACTTAACTATACTATAGGTTATCTGAGTTGCAGCGGTAGCTAGTAACCTAGTAAGAGACGATCACGTCCAATGTTAAGAAATATAAAAACCCGTGACTCCTAAAAAAGTACACCATTAGAACTCCTAATCAAAACAAAAAGTACACCATTAGAACCGCCTTGTTCAAATCCCCTATATAGGAAACTATCTGTCCCTTGGCTTGAACAGCAAGGGAAATATATTTGCTTGAAAATCAATTATATAATAAAGAACAACCTCTTGCCTATATTAATTTATATTAGAATTATCATATTTAGCTAGGAGGTAGCTAAATTACATTAAAAGACGATCATTGGAATAAAAATTACAGTAAAGAACCAACTTCCAGCCATAGTATTAAATAAAGGACCGATATAGCTCATCATAAATGGTTTCTTGTCAATACGGTTTTCCGGGTTGCAGCGGTAGCTAGCAACCTAGTAAGAGAGGATACGCCTTCTTTTCTCCAAATGCCCGATCGAAGTTTTGAGATAAGCATTTTGTTCAAAATAGTAAAGATATCTTGTAACAATGCCTACGGGTACCCCACAGAGGCCAGGGGAAAGGGTTATAAGTTATAGTCTGAGGACATAGCGTTTTACGGAAAAGGTGGTCATATAAACTTTGCAGGAGGCTAATTTCATGGAAATTGAAAGTTTTAGTTAATTTTTTTACAATAAAGAACAACACCTAGCCAATGTTAACTGAAACAAAAATAGGGATTATGTAATTTCCATCAGTATTACATTATAATAAAGAACCAATATTTTACCGATTATCTACTAATAACCATATATGACGTAATAAGTGACATGACGTAATATCTAAAACCTATTGTGTACTAATAACCATATATCCGGGTTTGCAGCGGTAGCTAGCAACCTAGTAAGAGACGATCACGTCCAATGTTAAGAAATATAAAAACCCATAGTTCCTAAAAAAGGAGTCAGATCAAATTCAAAAGTACACCATTAGAACCGCCTTGTCCGAAACCCCTGTATAGTAAACTTTCTGTCCCTTAGCTTGAACAGCAAGGGAAATATATTGGCTTGAAAATCAAGAAAAGTGGCAGCTACTACAACATTCTGCCTAAACGGGATATTTTTTTCTTTTTTTTTTCTTTTTTTTTCTTTTTTTCTTTTCCACAGATAGCTTGGCACTGGAACATCGTAAAGGGTTGTTCAATAGCGCATTTTAAAGGAAATTAATTGGGTTAAAAATCTATAGTAAACTAAAATAAATTATTTCTAAAAGAGAATAAATTTTTCCACCAAAACTGCATTTTGATGTCTTTTCACACTGCAGTCTTTCAAACATAATCGTATACCAGCGGTAAGAATTGAACCCACGCCTCTGAAGAGACTGGTGGCTAACACCAGTGCCTTGGACCACTCGGCCAGGCTGCCTCTCATAAATAAATATATATGTGAATTTGGGTTGCAGCAGTAGCTAGCAACCTAGTAATAGACGATCAGTCCAATGCTAAGAAATATAAAAACCCAAAAACTCCTAAAAATAGAGTCAGATCAAAACAAAAGTACATCATTAGAAATACCTTGTCTGAAACCCTACTAGATAAATAATGAACGTCATCATAGTTTTATATTAGAGTTATGACGTGAATAGAGTGACGTCATAATTAGTATATAAGGAAAGTCAAAACTGAAAATTCTCTCATTCTTGATTAGAATAATGGTTAGATCGAAGCAAGCTATACGCAATTTGAAGAAAGAGTACTACACAAACAACAGAGCTAGTATCTTGAAAAGAGAAAAGCAAAGGTATTCAACCGACCAGGCGTATCGAGAAGTAAAAATTGAGAGAGCAAAACAAAGGTATTCAACCGACCAGGCGTATCGAGAAGTAATAATTGAGAGAGCAAAGAAAACAGCAAGATGTGTTATACACAAGGATGAAGATTATAGACATGCAAAAATTGAGACAGCCAAACAAAAGATCAAGGAACGGTATGGTAATGATGAACATTACAGAGAAGCAAGAATCCGGGTTGCAGCGGTAGCTAGCAACCTAGTAAGAGACGATCACGTCCAATGTTAAGAAATATAAAAACCCATAGTTCCTAAAAAAGGAGTCAGATCAAATTCAAAGTACACCATTAGAACCGCCTTGTCCGAAACCCCTGTATAGTAAACTTTCTGTCCCTTAGCTTGAACAGCAAGGGAAATATATTGGCTTGAAAATCAAGAAAAGTGGCAGCTACTACAACATTCTGCCTAACGGGATATTTTTATCTTTTTTTTTTCTTTTTTTTTCTTTTTTCTTTTCCACAGATAGCTTGGCACTGGAACATCGTAAAGGGTTGTTCAATAGCTCATTTTAAAGGAAATTAATTGGGTTAAAAATCTATAGTAACTAAAATAAATTATTTCTAAAAGAGAATAATTTTTCCACAAAAAACTGCATTTTTGATGTCTTTTCACACTGCAGTCTTTCAAACATAATCGTATACCAGCGGTAAGAATTGAACCCACGCCTCTGAAGAGACTGGTGGCTAACACCAGTGCCTTGGACCACTCGGCCAGGCTGCCTCTCATAAATAAATATATATGTGAATTTGGGTTGCAGCAGTAGCTAGCAACCTAGTAATAGACGATCAGTCCAATGCTAAGAAATATAAAAACCCAAAACTCCTAAAAATAGAGTCAGATCAAAACAAAAGTACATCATTAGAAATACCTTGTCTGAAACCCTACTAGACAAATAATGAACGTCATCATAGTTTTATATTAGAGCTATGACGTGAATAGAGTGACGTCATAATTAGTATATAAGGAAAGTCAAAACTGAAAATTCTCTCATTCTTGATTAGAATAATGGTTAGATCGAAGCAAGCTATACGCAATTTGAAGAAAGAGTACTACACAAACAACAGAGCTAGTATCTTGAAAAGAGAAAAGCAAAGGTATTCAACCGACCAGGCGTATCGAGAAGTAAAAATTGAGAGAGCAAAACAAAGGTATTCAACCGACCAGGCGTATCGAGAAGTAATAATTGAGAGAGCAAAAGAAAACAGCAAGATGTGTTATCACAATGATGAAGATTATAGACATGCAAAAATTGAGACAGCCAAACAAAAGATCAAGGAACGGTATGGTAATGATGAACATTACAGAGAAGCAAGAATTGAGCAGGCTAAACAAAAGATCAAGGGGCGTTATCACAATGATAAACTTTATAGAGAAGCAACAATTGAGCAGGCTAGACAAAAGAGCAGGGAACGTTATCACAATGATGAAGATTATAGACATGCAAAAATTGAGGACAGCCAAACAAAAGATCAAGGAACGGTATGGTAATGATGAACATTACAGAGAAGCAAGAATTGAGCAGGCTAGACAAAAGATCAAGGAGCGTTATCACAATGATAAACTTTATAGAGAAGCAACATTTGAGGCAGGCTAGACAAAAGAGCAGGGAACGGTATGATAATGATGAAGATTACCGAAACAAACATAAGAAAAAAGTTGCTACCAGAATAATGGGTAGATACTGGGGTGACAAAAGCTATAATGAAAAAATTAAATTCTCTGCGAGGTTGTACCGAAGAACGCATAAGGACAAAGGGAAAAATTACATTCAGAAATACAAGAAGATGGCAAAAATGCAGGCTGATCTTCGTAAATTGAGAAACATTTTACGCATGTTTTACCAGGATCACGAAAAGTATTCAAAATTACAGATTAAAATTCTCTTTGAAAGAGCGGATGCTGTTGAAAAGTCGGCTAGAAATTCCTTGGCAAAGCTTCATAGTAATATCCAAAAGAAATGTTGTCAGTTTAATGAAAGCTTCCAAGGTATGGATTGGCAACTGCGGAACAGTTTACAGATGCAATGGAAAATGTTCGACACACAGTGAATATACGGAGGCGTACTTCTTTGAAAATTCGTATATTAATTTTGGAAGGAGCAATCGCAGTTTATGTAGCAGCAATAAAAACATATATACAAGCATACCTATCAACAGCGAAGGAAAAGCAATGTTTTTCAATTATGGTTATAATAAAGATCGAACTCTTCCCTATACTAACTTGCATAGGCAACTTTACTATAGTGAAGATTACAGTATTTATATTATACATCATTGTAAATTATTAAAAGGTTCGAATGTTCGAAGATTATAGAGTTAAAATTTTCCCTCATCGGGAATCGAACCCGGTCCTCTTAGTGAAAGTTAACTACCTAGCCACTAGACCAAATGGGACCATAAAGAAGTATGATTTAAGAACCACATGCATATTATTATTTCACCATACCAATTATCCGGGTTGCAGCGGTAGCTAGCAACCTAGTAAGAGACGATCACGTCCAATGTTAAGAAATGTAAAAACCCATAGTTCCTAAAAAAGGAGTCAGATCAAAACAAAAAGTACACCATTAGAACCGCCTTGTCCGAAACCCCTGTATAGGAAACTTTCTGTCATTTGGCTTGAACAGCAAGGGAAATATAATAAAGAACGACTTCTTGCCTATACTAAATTTTATACGCCACTTAATTATAGTTTAGGTTAGTAATTCAACAGATAGCTTGGCACTGGAACATCGTAGAGAGTTGTTCAATGGCTCATTTAAAGAAATTAATGGGGTTAAAAACTTTATAATGAAGAACGAACTTTAGCCTATACTAACTGAAATGTTTATGATAAATATTATCCAGGTTGCAGCGGTAGCTAGCAACCTAGTAAGCGACGATCAAGTCCAATGTTAAGAATTCGGTTTGCAGCGGTAGCTAGCTACTAGTAAGAGACGATCAGCTCCATAGTAAAAACTAAATTAACCCATAACTCCTAAAAAAAAAGAAGTATACTATTAGAATCGCCTTGTTCAAAACCTCTATGTAGCAAACTTACCTGCCCTTGGCTGACGATCACGTCCAATGTTTAACATTAAAAGACGATCATTGGATTATAATCCAGGTTGCAGAGGTAGCTAGCAACCTAGTAAGCGACGATCAAGTCCAATGTTAATAATTCGGTTTGCAGCGGTAGCTAGCTACCTAGTAAGAGACGATCAAGCCCCATAGTAAAAACTAAATTAGCCATAACTCCCAAAAAAAAGATTAAGATAAGAAAATGAAGGGTACTTTTAGAATCGCCTTGTTCAAAAACCTCTATGTAGCAAACTTACCGGCCCTTGGCTTGAATAGCAAGGAATCCGGTTGCAGCGGTTCCGGGTTACAACGGTAGCTAGCAACCTAGTAAGAGACGATCACGTCCAATGTTAAGAAATATAAAAACCCATAGCTCATAAAAAAGAAGTCAGATCAAACAAAAAGTACACCATTAGAACCGCCTTGTCCGAAACCCCTATATAGGAAACTTTCTGTCATTTGGCTTGAACAGCAAGGGAAATATATTGGCTTGAAATCAAGAAAATTGACTTTAACCACGTTATTCTCCTCAAACGGTACATTTTTTTTTGTTTCTTTTCCACAGATAGCTTGGCACTGGAAAATCGTAGAGAGTTGTTCAATAGCTCATTTTAAAGGAAATAAATTGGGTTAAAAATCTTTAGTAACTAAAATAAATTATTTCTAAAAGAGAATAAATTTTTCCACCCAAAACTGCATTTTGATGTCTTTTCATGCTGCAGTCTTTTCAAAGATATTTGAATTTTGTACATAAATCACAATTGTATACCAGTGGTAATCCGGGTTGCAGCGGTAGCTAGCAATCCGGGTTGCAGCGGTAGCTAGCAACCTAGTAAGAGACGATCACGTCAATGTTAATTTATAATAAAGAACGACCTCTTGCCTATACTAAATTTTATACGCCACTTAATTATAGTATAGGTTAGTAATTCAACAGATAGCTTCGCACTGGAACATCGTAGAGAGTTGTTCAATGGCTCATTTTAAAGGAAATTAATGGGGTTAAAAACCTTCTGTAATTAAAACAAATTATTTTTAATTACTTTACATTAAAAGACGATCACTGAAATAAAAAAAACATTCCATACATTGGACTTAGTTAGCTACTTGATTGTTGAGTTTCGTCTCTTACTATTTAAAAGAGAAAAAGCCGTAGGCTTTTTCCTGTTTGTATTTATAGTTAAAAAACGAACTCAAGTCCAAAGAAACTGAACCCTGATCATATGATCTTCATTATTTTAGCTAGAATGTAAATAAACAAGTTTCTTTTTAATAGTACATAAAGGATCGATATGGTTTAAAGTAAAAAATGAATAGAAAAACCCATAAGGAGATTGCAAGTTCGTAATAACATAGTAAATAATGAACTCAAGCGCAAAGAAACTGAACCCCCTGGTTCATTCAAATCATCTTCATTATTTTAGCTAGGATGTAATAAAACGACTTTCTTTTTTAATTTTAAAGATATTGCTTTTAATTCAACATATTAAAAGTTTTTTCCACCAGGGAATCGAACCATGTTACATTAAAGGACGAGTTATAGCCCATACAAACTTCCAGCCCATACTAACTAAAATAAGATTATAATTTCGTGTTAAATATGGATCAATGATATCATAATCGTAGGTTTTAGCCAGGTTGTCTATTATTATTCCAATAATCGGGGTTACAGCGGTAGCTAGCAACCTAGTAAGAGACGATTACGTCCAATGTTAAGAAACATAAAACCCAAAACTCCTAAAAAAAAGTCAAGATCATAACAAAAATCATACCATTGAGACTTTATAGTAATATAGTTACTTTTTAAAATTTTTGTTTAAATTTTATAGTAATAAGATCCCTTCTGAGTGAGTTATACGTAATTTAAAAAAACAGTACTACACAAAAAACAGAGATAGCATCTTTAAAAGATTTTACAATAAAGAACGACACCTAGCCCATGTTAACTGAAACATAAATTGGGACTATGTAATCCGGGTTGCAGCGGTAGCTAGCAACCTAGTAAGAGACGATCACGTCCAATGTTAAGAAATATAAAAACCCATAGTTCCTAACAAAGGAGTCAGATCAAAACAAAAAGTACACCATTATACAATAAAGAACGACACCTAGCTTCTAAAAACTGAAACATAAATAGGGATTATTTAATTTCCATCAGTATCATGGCTTTAGAGATGGCTGAAACCTAGTAAAGAACAAACCACGATTTTAAAGAACAAACCACGATTTTAGAACACCTCCAACAGGACATACCCAAATCCGGGTTGCAGCGGTAGCTAGCAACCTAGTAAGAGACGATCACGTACAATGTTAAGAAATATAAAAACCGGGTTGCAGCGGTAGCTAGCAACCTAGTAAGAGACGATCACGTCCAATGTTAAGAAATATAAAAACCCATAGTTCCTAAAAAAGGAGTCAGATCAAAACAAAAAGTACACCATTAGAACCGCCTTGTCCGAAACCCCTTTATAGGAAACTTTCTGTCCCTTGGCTTCAACAGAAAGGGAAATACATTGGCTTGAAAATCAAGAAAATTGACTTTAACCACGTTCTTCTCCCCAAACGGGATATTTTTTTCTCTTTTCTTTGTATCCAGAGATAGCTTGGCACTGGAACATCGTAGAGGGTTGTTCAATAGCTCATTTTAAAGGAAATTAATTGGGTTAAAAATCTATAGTAACTAAAATAAATTATTTCTAAAAGAGAATAAATTTTTCCAATAATTACAATAAAGAACGAACTCTTGCCTATACTAACTTGCATAGCCAACTATATTATAGGCTTGTACAGTTTTATTTAAAGTTTACATATAGAATCGATATAGTTCATTATAAATGGTGTTTGTCAATACGTTTTTTTTATATATATATAACATCAAGAATCATCGGATTCATCGAATCATCAGATATACCTGTAGTAGCTAATGTTATTAACATCCTATTGCAAACGAAAATAGAAATAGTATTTTTAACATTATAAAAAGCATGTAGATATATTTATGTAAAATGCAGTAATTCTTTTAGGGTTTTAGTAAAAAATCTAACTCTTTTAGAGTCTTATAAAAAAAAACTGATTTGTCAACTGAAACTAGATTAATTCCTGAAAATTTTAAATAAAACAATTTTATTTAGCTACAAACTGCAAAATTATTTAAGATGTCTTAGCAATAATTTTATTTTTTTGATTCAAACCAGAAAAGAACCTAAGAATCTTAAAATTAGTTTTTGTTTTTGTTAGATTCTAAGTACTTGACGCAAAGAAAATCTGATTCGTCAACTGAAACTAGAATAATTCCTGAAAATTTTAAATAAAATAATTTTATTTAACTGCAAACTGCAAAAATATTTACGGTGTTTGATAAAGGGCTGCTTCTGGTCCATATTGCAGTTAAGAAATTCTAATCAAAATATAGCCCGTAGCTTGTAATCCCCCCCCCTAAAAAAGAACTAAGCAATTTTCCTTTCTGTTTCTAGGTTTGAATTGCCGAAAAGAAAAGTGGAAAATGGTGAAAGATAGGCTTGGTACCCTCAAAGCCGTGCAGGCTGATTATAGTAGTTCAAGCAGCACGTCTTTTGAATCCACGGACAACATATCAATTGAGCGGAAAGAGGCTGCGATAGAAATTTTCTAACATCTGTAGGTGATATACAGAAAGATATAAATGAAATTAAGGAGAAAATCAGTGAATTAAAGAAGAAACAAGGTGAACTAAGCTCAAATGTCATCACAGATACCGAAATAAATAATGATATCCAATCATTGATGAAAGAAATTGAAATTAAAAGCAAATTCATCCAGAAAAAAATAAAACAATTTGACAACGAAATCCTGAAGCCGAGACGAATGAAAACCACGCTGAATTCAGAATAAGACAAACCCAGTATTCAGCTTTATCACACAACTTTCAAAAAGTGATGTCAGATTACAATAATAGCTTGATTCTTCACAAAGATAAGTGCAAGAAAAGAATTAAGAGACAATTAGAAATAGCTGGCCGAATAACAACTGAGGAGGAATTAGATGAACTTGTGTCGGAACAAAACTTAAGCATTTTTTCCCAAGATATTATACAAGAATTGAAAGTGGCTAAGCGTGAACTTGCCGACATTGAAGACAGACATACAGAGTTAATGAAGCTCGAACATTCAATCAAGGAGTTGCATTCTATGTTTATGGATATGTCTTTTCTAGTCGAACAACAGGGTGAAATAATTGATAATATAGAATTCAACGTGACTAATACAGTAGACTATGTCGAACGAGGGGTACAACAAACAAAACAAGCTCGAAAGCTCCAAATAAAATCTAGAAAAAAAATGATTTTTTTGGGTATTTGTTTACTCATATCTATAATTGTATTGATTATCGTGTTGATAGTTGTTTTACCGTAATGTTAATATAATTAGATGCGTGAGCAATAGCCAAAGTGGTGAATATTGAGCAGTCTGTCTTACCTGGTTATGCAAAATAATGTCTTATGAATGATCCAACAATACCCCAGATGGCACTAGCAAATTTTTTTACATTGGTTTTACAACAATGTGTTTAGCAGCAGTAGCACCACGTCAAACTTTAAGAAATGAAGTAGTTAAAACAAAGACGCATTTATTTAACGTTGTAATTTAGATGGAAAACTCTAAAATTAAAAAGAGAGGATTTTTTTTGCAAAATAACCTATTGGCAAGGACTACTCTCTTAACTTCAAACTATTGTCAATTAAGATAAAATTAAAAATACACCTTCCCCCACCTCCTTATAGTGCGAAGGTCCTGATACGAACATAAACTTCTCAGGAATTGAAGGGCAAAAAAGCTCATTTTCGTGGCTGACACCCGACCCCTCAAGTTCCTTAAACCAAGGATCTGGTTTAGTATTTTTGTTACTTTGGTACGCATACCCCCTAGAGGTACACAAATAAATATCAGTAATGGCAGAATCGATATCTTGGCAGGGTTCCCATGGAGGTTACATTCGCAGCATTTCTGTTACATTTAAAGAAAAAGTTACGTTTTATTTTAAATTCGTATAAACGTTACATTTATGTCACGTTTTGGATAATTAATAGATTACTCACTTTTGAGCAATGTATATTTCCCTGTGAAAAGAAAATTCTACAGTTTCTGGCTTAGTTAAACTGTTGTGAGTATGGAAATTCTTCTACACCACAATCCAGTAGTAATAAATTAAAAAAACAAAGTTTTTCCGAGGGAAGTAATACATAAAGGATCGATATTGTAAATAGGAATTTGGTAAGTATCTTCGGTATCATGGTTTTAATGATAGCTGAATCACAAACTAAAAGAAATCGACCCCGGGTGACCTTTCAGTTAACGGCCGACACGGCACATCCTGGTTGCAGTGGTATAAAAAAGAACGAATATTCTACCGATTGTCTACTATAATTATATATGAAGTAATAAGGGATATAACGTAATATCTAACGAAAAAAATCAATTTTTATTTATTTTAGTTTTCAGTTTAAAATCGCTAAAGTTATAAACTGCAAAAATATTTATGGTATCTGAGCAATAATTTTAATCTTTTAATTTAAGAGATTAAAATTATTTTTAATCTCCCCAAGTTTCGGGGGATTTCCCGAACCTTGGGGATTTGTAAATAATGAACTAAACTTAGAAATGAAGGTCATGTAAAGTAAAAAATGGTACATCCCAGTTCTGGTGAAATGGAAAGATCTTCTGCAGAAAAAGAACAAAAGGCTGCTGTTAATCTCCAAAAGGGAGTTCTTCATCAAGAAGATGTTATTTCTAATCCTGATCACAAACTTGCAGCCATACGACGTCAATTAGAGGAACAAAAGCGTCAAATGGAACGAATGGCTCAATCATCCAAATCCAGCAGATCTGGCTCTGTTGCTGGGAGTGTTCATCGTAGTCCTGCAGTAAGTTTTCGAGCAGACAGCTCTGTGAGAGAAGAACCAACGAGAATTCATCTAGCTCGTCTTTCCGAGTCCTATAATGGCTCCCAAGAGATAACCCTTGGCAGGTTGAAAAAGAGCATCTATTAGCTCAAATCGAAGAAAAAACTCAGAAAATTTCGTACCTTGAAGGTCTAAATAAAAGTCACGAATCATCGCGAGCAGATTTGCAAATACAGAATAACAGTCTTAACAGAGAAATAGCTGTATTGTATGAAAAACTGAATGAGGTACAGAGCAAACAAAGTATCGATGATTCGAACCGACATGTAGAGGAAATGGAAGAAACAATCTCCAAGTTAGAAGAGAAAGTGACTATGCAAGCTGAGCAACTTAAACAATTTGAAGAGCAAAATTGTATGCTTGAAAAAGAGATAAAGAAGAAATCAAATGCTACTACTGATTTAGAAATCGCAATAAAAGAATTAGAATTCCAAATAGACGACTTAACTGAGCAAAATGGTTCTCTAGAAATCGACTTAAACAAGAAACAGCAGCCGAGGTTGTAAATGGATACCAAAAGAATACATCTCAGTTGCAAGAGGATCTTGATTTTGCTCGTCGAGAGTGGAGTCATTAAATCAGACTCTTGTTGAGAAGGCTCGCGATTGGGATAATGAAAGGGTAAAACTCACTGAGGAGTTGAGTTACATCAGTACCGAGTGTGAAAAAGTTAATAAAGAAAAACTGAATACGGATAATTTAATGACAACTTTAAAGAAGAGTACGATGAAAAAGTGTCTTGCCCTTTTAATGAGCTTAATGGACTTAAAGAAGAATTAAGCATCTCAAAAGTTAACTTCTTGGCGCTTAGAAAGTCTTTAAGTTTTTTTGAAAATAATGTAACGCAGTTGGAAACAGAAAAAGCTGCGTTGTCAGCTTGAAATTCAAAAACTGAAAGACGAGCATTACAGCGAAAACATGCAATGATGAGATGAAACAAAGATTGGAGAAAGCTAAAGCCCAAGTAGATGAGGACTTTAAAAGATTATTGACGAAAAGGAGAAAATCAATACCCAAATAAACATAGAAAAAGAACAGAGTCGTGCTCTCGTTGCAGCTTCTGAATTCAAAAGAAGAATATTTGTCGCTTATGGCTAGCCTGAAAGAAGGGAAAAAAATGGAAGCACTTCCAAAAACTGACACCCTTGCTCAGCAACCGGAGGTACCGACTAGTCCGACCAGTCCAAATACAAGTCGTCGTCCAAACAAGAAAGGTAATAAAAAGAACAAAGTGCCATTAAAACAAACCGAGGCTCCAAAACAACTTGAACCTGCAGTCGAAGAATCAGCAACTTCGATGAAAACGCAAATCGAAGTTTTAAATAGAACGATTGTTAAACAGGCAGAGGAGTATGAGTGCGTATGAAGTAGCAGCTGATGTTGCTAACAAGAAATTAGTCGATGTCGAGGAGAAACTAGCCGATACTTTAGCGAAATATGCAGATCAAGCTTCTGAAATAGTGACTCGGTATTCCTCCGAGGTTAATCTACAATTAGATTTGGACGCTGCTTAAGCTAAAATCGATGAATTAACAGCGAAATTAGAAATGTCTACTGCTGATATGGCTAAATATCAAACAATTATGGATAATTTAAATGTTGATCTTACAGATACATTGACTAATTTGTCTAATAAACAAGTTCTGTATGCTGAAATCAAAGCCGAGTTGGATGATATGAAATCACTTTATGAAGCTGAAAAGGAACTTAATTCTAAAATGATGATAGAGATGAAACCATGGAAGAAGAAAAGGTGGCTGGATATAATGTGAAAGTACAAAAATTGCAAGATGATTTAGAAGTGATAACATCCCAGTACGTCGATCTGAAATCTTCTGAAAGTGACTTGAAACAGCAATTGTTATTAAAGAATCAAGACGTTTCTCATTGGACTTCTGAAGCTCAACGCCTAGAAGAAGAAGCAGAAGAAAAATTAGATAAAATTAATCAGCTTTAGTGAACAATTGAATAAAACCAACGCTCAAGTTCAGCACCTTGAAATGCAGCTGGTGCCAACACAGCAGTCTGAAGCTTCACAGGCTGAATTAAGAGAGAGGGATGAGGAAATTAGTAGCCTTATTATGAAATATTCCAGTTTGCAATCTAAGTTGAATAATGTTTTTGAAGAAAATGAGCAGTTGAAACAACAGATTTTAGAATTAAATCTGAACTTAGAAGAGAAATATTATGACTTGTATAGAGTACAGGATAGACTGTCATCATATATCGAGGAAGTCGAAGAAAAGGATAGAGTCATTAATTTGTTGAATGCTGATATTGTTGAAAGGAATAAAAAATTGGAAGTGCAAAGAAAATGAGAAAAAGAGAGTTGGAAGAAAAGCTTTGGGATCTTGAAAATACCTCTGAAGATGCTAAAAGCAGAAGTCGTATGTTCTCCAAGGTCAGATTTTGGGACTGCAAAGAAAGAGTAAATCAGTTGACGAGACGAGAACTCCAGTCTGATGGATGACATGGAAAATCAAGCTCGTAGTAGTGGATCAATTAGAAACAGAGTGCAGGCAATTAAGAAATACTGCCAATTTCAAAACAAGAAGCAGAATATCTTAGTCAGAAAATCCGGAAGATTGACGAAGAAATGCCAGCAACTTAAAGAAGAAAAAACTAAAATTGGAAAAGAGTCTGCAGAAAAACAGAGTAAATTAATGAAGCATTAGCTAAAATAAAACAGCAAATGAATGACAGTAGCAAAGAAAGATTGAAAAGATGAAAGAGCTTGAAGTAAAAGTTCCTGAACTAGAAGATATTACGGACGATAGAAATTCATATATTGAAGAGTTAAACCATAAAATTGAGAAAGCTCAAGAAAGTGTTAACATTTTATCATGCAGAATGAGATGTTACAAAGAGACCAGAACGACCTGCGGGGAGAATATAGCTGCCTTAGAAGACTTATTAAGGGAAAAAGAAGAAAAAATACTAAAGTTAAATGAAGAATTGCGATCTATTTCTGTATCACTAGAGTCGTCAGATATAGCTGAGATAATTGCGCAGTGCAATGCAGATAAAGGACGACCTATTGCAACAGAATAAAGAGAAGCTGGTTGCAGCTTAATGATGAGATAGAGGTATTGAAAAATAGTGTCTTAAGAGTTGAAGGAACTTTAGAAGAGATCAAAGCTAAAAATATTCTGTTGAATTCTGCGAAAGAAGATTTATTAGTTGAAAAAAGACAGTTGAAATTGAAGTTTTGGGGTGTCTAAAAAAAATTAGAAGTGATTCTTAAGGATTTTGAAGATAAGATTAGTGAACGAGATCGTCTTATAGCGGAACTTCGCTCAGGTATTGATGAGATGAAAAAACAACGGGACTCCGGTATTGAAGAAGAAAATGAATATCTGCACAAACTTTCTGCTAAGCTTGAAGAGAAAGATGCTGAAATTGCTTACCTAAGTTCTCGTCTTCAAGATTCAGATGAAACAACAACGAAAATGAGGGGCTCTCTAGTGGAGGTTTGTGACGAAATTAATGGCTGGGACGACGGTTTGATCATAGATGAACACATCCAGAAACAGGAATCTATGGCTTGTTCTGCTGCAATTCCTCCCAATGATGACGGTTGGGAAGATGGATGGCAAACAGAAGATCTAGATGTGATTCCAGAACAGTCAATATTAACTGCTTTTGCAGAAATGCTCACTCTCCTTCTTCAGATATTCTCAGTGCTGCTGAGAGCCAATTGGTTCGGGTTGATAAGGAAGAAAGACGACTAAGTGAAGTTGCTTTGTTAAAAACTGAGCTGAAGACGGCATCTAGTTTAGCCGATAATATGAGAAAAGTAAAGGAGGTATTGCGTATGAAATTAGAAGAACAATCAGAATTGTTGAAAGACAGTAGCCATGAGATTAAGCCTTTGAAGAACGAACTCATGAAAGCCTCCATTGTAAGCCAAGAATATAAGAAACGTGTAGATGATCTACAAAATAGGGCTGTTGAAATACTGAGAAACTAGAACACTCCTTTGCAGAAATTGGCTCTTTACGAGAAGAAGCACATAATTTGACTAGGGCCAATCAAATTCACTTGCTGAAAAAGACTTGCGGCAAAAGGAATTAGACAAAACTTTCATGAAGCTTGAAGAAGCCATTTCTTTTTATGAAAATAAGCTCAAAGACTTAACAACTGAAAATGAAAAGAATGTACAGCATATTAGTAATTTAACAAGTGAACTGAATAACCTTAGAGAAAAGAGTTGCTCACAGGAGGAAAGTGAGAGTTTGGGGGAGAACAAAAAGCCGGGACCTGGAAAAGAAGTTTAAAAATGTCAATGCAAAGCTTGGTAAGCATTATCTCTTTTAAAGAAAGAAATAACACATTCAAGACCTTGAGGAAAGGCCTAAAACTGTTGAGAACGTTGAGAATATTATAGTCAATCTCCAAAATCAACTTGATCAAAAGATCAGGAAATTCGAGAATTGGTGGCTGGAGAAATTAAAAGTACTAATGATTTGGAAACTAATTATGTCTTGGAAGAAAGAAATAAAATACTTCAAGACCTTGAGAATACTGTTGCCACTCTTCGAATTCAACTTGAAGAGAAAGATAAGCAAATCAAAAAATTGAGAGCCGAAACTGTATAGATCATGCTATGATATCAGAAAGAAATAAAAAAATTCAAGACCTTGAAGATCTGCTTACTACCATGGAGAACTTTGAAGCCACTGTTAATACTCTTCAAATTCAGCTTGGTCAGAAAAATAAGAAAATTGAAGAGCTAATGGCAGAAACTGGGATTTGTCAGGGGATTATTTCAGAAAAATGTCAAATAATTCTAAATCTAGAAGATGGGCTTAAAACTATGGAATGTTTATAAAGACAGTGTAGCCCAACCTCAAATTCAACCTGATAAGAAAGGCAAAGAAATTCAAGAAATGATTGCTGAAAGCCAAGAACCAGCGGCCTGCAACAGTGAATGATCAGGTTTCGGGAATCAATCTAACGTTTCGACCAATCCTGCTGTTGTTCTGTCCGAATTTGACAATAGTCAGTCCGCTTTTAATGAGACCTCATTAATACTTGCCGAAGGAATAAGTAATTGTACTGAAGATAAGCTTGAAACTCTACGAAGTAATGTTAAACAGTGGGAAGCTTGGTATATTGAATATTGTCAATTGCTTATGCAAAAAGATGAACAGATTGTGCAATTAAGTAGTGACGTTCAGTGGTATAGTAATGAATTAAATAAATATCAAAGCGGTGAAAGTGAGTCTCCAGGCAGTATATGGTGAATCGGATTTGGAAGTTGCAGACACACTCACTGAGACGGCGAAGAACGTTGATACTTTAAAACCAACGGTGAAGTAAATCAATTATCAGAACAGCTTGAGTGTGCTAAAAGTGAATGGCACTCTGGCAAGCTACTAACTTTTCTCTTCAGCAAAGATTGGAGGATGCCAATGACTCAGTTAAGCATATGAAAACACAGCTGCAACAAGCCAATTTGCAGGGTGACCAAATCTCTCTTGAAAGGGAGAATATTATTGGCATGAGAACGCGTATATCTGATTTAGATCGAGCGTCAGAAGTACTTGGATCACAGCTGAGGCGTGCTGCACACGAAAAGGCAAAATTGGAAGAAGAACTGGCGGTTAAAGATGACCAAATTCCACAACTTCAGCAGTCACTTGGTGTGAATAAGGCCAAATTTGAATTGTGTGAAGAGCAAAGAGAAGAGTATAAAAGGAAAGTGGAAGAAAGTAAACAACATCGCATTCAACTGGAATTTCAGTTGAAGCAATTAACTGAGCTACTTAGTGAACGTGAGCACGAGGCAGAAGAATTGCGGCTCAAGTTGAACCAAAGTGATGCCCATTACTTTGCTAGTAATGATGTCTTGAATCAACTTCAAGAAGAGAACAGTGATCTTGCAATAGAATGCTCACAGCTGAAAGAAGAACTAAGGCATTTGAATAGAAAGTTGGAAGGATTGCAAGAGAAGAGCAAGGAAGTAAATACTGGTGATTGGAAGAAGCTTCAAAATGATTACCAAGCACTGCAGCAACTTTATAAAGATCTCGAAGGTGAAAAAGAATTATTCAAAACCGAATATGAAAGCACATTACAAGCTTACAATACGTGTGGAATATCACAACCATGATCTTGAAAAGATGTTTGAAGCTGGACAATCAAAAATTTTTTTTTTTCAAAGAAGAAAATGAGCGAGTGACTAAGGAGCTCCTGGCCTTGAATTGTGAAAAAGATTCTACATTGGAAGAATCCCAGAAAGTAAAAAAAGAGAATGCCGTCTTAGAGCAGCAGATTAATAATCTCAAATCAGTTCAGCAGGAAATCTTCGCCTCTAAAGAAATTGAAGAAGAAATGAAAAGTGAAATAGAAAGGCTAAAATCAGAATTAGAAAGTAAGAAAGCTTCTTTCGAAGCTAATGAAAAAAAGATTAAAGAGCTAGAGGAAATAGTCGTGGCTTTAAATGAAAATGTCAAGAAGCTGAAAACCAAAGTAGAAGACAAAGAAGAAGGAATCTGTGAATTGGAAGAAAAGGTTGAAAGCCTCTGCAGAATCGAACACAGAAACTGTAAATCAAATGCAAATTGAAATTAATGACTTCAAAGAAAAATTCAGGATATTGAAAATGTATCCGAAGAACGACTAAATAAGATTATTTCATTGCAAGCAGAACTAGCTATTTGTTCTGTGACCGAGGGCAGATAGAGATAAAATAAGTGACCTTGAAGCTAAAATTGAAATAAATGAAAAAGAAAAAAAAGATGCTGAAAATGAAGTACTTAAATTGAAAGAAAAGTTTAGCAAAGTTGAACAAGAGAAAGTAAACCTTCAAGCTCTGTGCAAATCTTTAAGTGATGATATGATGCTGATAGAGGAGGAAAAGTATAATTTGGAGATAAAGCTAGAAGACATTGAAAAGAATTTAGCAGAATCGAATAAGTTTGAAGATGTTAAAGCCGAAATCGAGAGTCTTAAAAAACAAATAGATGAAAAAGATCAACTAATGGTGAAAGCAGAAAACATTTCTGAAGAAGTAAAGAAAACCAATGAGGAGCTTCAAGGAAAAGTTTCTGAATTGGAAAGCTTATCCAATCAATATCAAACTAATATCGAGGCTTATGAGAATGAAAGGGTTATACTGTACCAACAGCTTCAAGAATATCAGAAGCTGTCTAAAGAAATTGAAAGAAGAAATGAAAAGTGAAATAGAAAGGCTAAAATCAGAATTAGAAAGTAAAAAAGCTTCTTTCGAAGCTAATGAAAAAAAGATTAAAGAGCTAGAGGAAATAGTCGTGGTTTTAAATGAAAATGTCGAGAAGCTGAAAACCAAAGTAGAAGAAAAGGAAGAAGGAATCTGTGAATTGGAAGAAAGGTTGAAAGCCTCTGCAGAATCGAACATAGAAACTGTAAATCAATTGCAAATTGAAATTAATGACTTCAAAGAAAAAATTCAGGATATTGAAAATGTATCCGAAGAACGACGAAATAAGATTATTTCATTGCAAGCAGAACTAGCTATTTGTTCTTTGACCGGAGCAGATAGAGATAAAATAAGTGACTTTCAAGCTAAAATTGAAATAAATGAAAAAGAAAAAAAAGATGCTGAAAATGAAGTGCTTAAATTGAAAGAAAAGTTTAGCAAAGTTGAACAAGAGAAAGTAAACCTTCAAGCTCTGTGCAAATCTTTAAGTGATGATATGATGCTGATAGAGGAGGAAAGGTATAATTTGGAGATAAAGCTAGAAGACATTGAAAAGAATTTAGTAGAATCGAATAAGTTTGAAGATGTTAAAGCCGAAATCGAAAGTCTTAAAAAACAAATATATGAAAGAGATCAACTAATGGTGAAAGCAGAAAACATTTCTGAAGAAGTAAAGAAAACCAATGAGGAGCTTCAAGGAAAAGTTTCTGAATTAGAAAGCTTATCAATCAATATCAAACTACCATCGAGGCTTATGAGAATGAAAGGGTTATACTGTGCCAACAGCTTCAAGAATATCAGAAGCTGTCTAAAGAAATTGAAGAAGAAATGAAAAGTGAAATAGAAAGGCTAAAATCAGAATTAGAAAATAAAAAAGCTTCTTTCGAAGCTAATGAAAAAAAGATTAAAGAGCTAGAGGAAATAGTCGCGGCTTTAAATGAAATGTCGAGAAGCTGAAAACCAAAGTAGAAGACAAGAAGAAGGAATCTATGAATTGGAAGAAAGGTTGAAAGCCTCTGCAGAATCGAACATAGAAACTGTAAATCAATTGCAAATTGAAATTAATGACTTCAAAGAAAAAATTCAGGATATTGAAAATGTATCTGAAGAACGACTAAATAAGATTATTTCATTGCAAGCAGAACTAGCTATTTGTTCTGTGACCGAGGCAGATAGAGATAAAATAAGTGACCTTGAAGCTAAAATTGAAATAAATGAAAAAGAAAAAAAAGATGCTGAAAATGAAGTGCTTAAATTGAAAGAAAAGTTTAGCAAAGTTGAACAAGAGGAAGTAAACCTTCAAGCTCTGTGCAAATCTTTAAGTGATGATATGATGCTGATAGAGGAGGAAAAGTATAATTTGGAGATAAGCTAGAAGACATTGAAAGAATTTAGCAGAATCGAATAAGTTGAAGATGTTAAAACCGAAATCGAAAGTCTTAAAAAACAAATAGATGAAAGAGATCAACTAATGGTGAAAGCAGAAAACATTTCTGAAGAAGTAAAGAAAACCAATGAGGAGCTTCAAGGAAAAGTTTCTGAATTGGAAAGCTTATCCAATCAATATCAAACTAACATCGAGGCTTATGAGAATGAAAGGGTTATACTGTACCAACAGCTTCAAGAATATCAGACATACTATGCACAGTTAGAACAGCAATTTTATTCACTACAAGAAGAATTTAATAAGAAAGTTGTTGAAATAGAAGAATTCAGAAATTCAGTTGAGGAGAAGGATAGTCGAATCACTTTACTTGAGGAGAATCACACTGAATTGAAAATAGCCCTTGATAGTAGTCAGAATGAAAAGGCTCAGGATGAACAACGCTACAACTCTCTTCAGACTGAAGCTGAAAATTTAAAGGGAACAATTCATCAGCTTGAAGATGCTTTGACAAATGATAGACGAATTGCTGACAAGTTAAGATCTGAAGTGGCCGACTTGACAAAGCAATTGAACAATCTAAGTGAACAAGCTAACGACCTACGAGTGTCTAAACAGACCCTAGAATGTGATCTAAGACTGTCGCGAGAATCAGGGATAAATTGAAATTAAGACTTGACTCTGAGCTAAATATGAATAAAAATCTTCAAGAGCGTATGGATGTAATGTCAAAAGAATTAAGTATATTAAAGAAGAGGCTGTACAAGATGTTGTGCAAAAGTCAGATAGTTTGTTGTTGCGTAATGAAACGAGTTTGCAAAAGACGTACGAGGAAAGGATTACCAACCTGACGAATGAACTGAAACAAGTTAAGCTGAAAAGGCCAAGCTTTTGAAGGACTTGAAAACAAATAAAATGAGAAATTCAGCGGAGGTACCTAATAGTAATGAAGGGAAAATAGCAGAAGCCTTCAAGTAGAAAGGGAATCATATCTGCAACGTGTTGATACCATTGAAGCTGCTAATGAAAAGCTGATTGAAATGAAAGAAGCGCAAGATAATGAAATTCAAAGACTGCATGCACGAATTGATGAACTGAATAAATTCCAGACAGATATAAGGGTATTAGAGCATAAAGTTGATGATCTTGAAGCTGAAAAATCCGGATCACAGGCTTTGATTCGTTCGCTGGAAAATGAGCTTGCTGTTGCGAAGTCTCAAGTTGCATCGCTATCAACTGAACTCTCCCAGCTGCACTCTCATCCCACTTTGTTTCTAAATTCCTCTGATGAAGTTAGTCAGATTAGGGCAGAAATGAAGTATTTACAACTTACTATTGATACTCTAACTAGAGAAAGGGATGATTTGAGAAATGCTTTAGGAGAGTATGGACACAAGTCGGCAGAGATGGACTCGGCTCTTAGGGAGGATAGCCGTAGCCAATGGGAAACTATTGATTTATCTTCTTTGCCCCCAGAAACAGGTCTTCGTCAGCTTGGTGACAACAACTTAAGAAGACAAGTGATGTATCTTGGATCACAGATTGCGGCCAAGAATGCTCAAATAGTGGCCTTATCTACAGATTACGACAACTTGAAAAAGTCTTTTGATGTTAAAGAAGAATCAAGTGACCAAACTAGAGTAGTAGATGATTTACAGAGGACTGAGACTAGGTTGAAACAAGCATCAGAAGAATTAGCACTAAGTAAATCTCAACTTACTGAGCTACAGGCGGAGTTGGCCAGCGAACGATCATTAACCGAACGAATCAGCAGTGACCTAAAATCGAAAGAGGAGGTTATATCTAAGCTTTACTCAGATACAAGCCAATATACAAATTTCTATAACTCAGTTCTAAAATTGTACAATGATTATGCCTCAATAGACCCTGAAGTCGATCACTCAAGTGTTGATCTTGACTTCCTTATTGAGGAGCTCCAAACTGCTTTTGAAGATACTGGCCGTACAAGGAGCTTAGAGAAGGAGAGGAACCGATTGAGGGTGGATGTAGAAAGGCTGAAAGAGAGCCTAAAAACTGCTGAGAATGATCGGGCTCTTTTGGAAGAAGAACTGTCAAAGGTTACGGAGGAATATAAGAACCTTGAACAAATTTCATCTCAGCATTTGGAATTACTGCAGCAAGTCACTGCGACTGGGACCGTCCCGTCTAATTTGATAGAGAGCGTTGGAAATTCTGAGACAATACCTACTTCTAAGAGTATATTACCTACAACTGAAGAAGTCGATTATCTGCGACAAAATAATCAACTTCTATCTGAAAGGGTTCAAGAGCTGACACATCTTCTCGAAAGTTCAGAGCCTCAACTTCAATATGCCGTAGGTTCAGGCGCATCTGAAGACAACATGAGACATGAACTAGATGAATCTATGAGAAGTCTTCATGAAAAGATGTAAGGCTGGAAGAATTCACTTGGGAGGTAACGAAGCTTTTAGAAGAAAGAGATACTTTACAAATGAAGCTATCTACTGCTTTAAGACAAAATATGGACTTACAAAAAACTGTTTCTAGTCTGGGAGCAAAGTCAGATACTGGAGATGAGATGAAGACTCTTGGAAATAAACTGGAAGAATTACGAAAATTACATTACAATTTAGACATTCAACTACGCCGAGAAAGGGAAGACAGACGACGAATTGAACAGCAGATGATGGGGACGTCCACGTCAAGCAGAATGCAGAGTGGCCAGCGTTGGTCTTTGCCTCAGCGTCGGCTCCATTGTGTCACTTCTCCGGTATCTACGGAATTAAGTCGGGGTGCAGCTCCTGCCCCAAGTGAAGCTAGTGACTTCAATTTGGAATTGACTTTTGACGAAAGTCAACAATTTGGTGAATTAAATGATTCTTCGAGTTCGTCATCAAGAATTCAACAAGTATAGTCCGCCATATTGTTCGTGTTGTTGTTTTAGGTAGAAACTCGCAGTTGTACTTATCTACAAATTTGTAATCCCTGGTTGGGTTATCCCTAGCTTATTTACACTTTCAATGAATTTTTTTTTTTTTTTTTTTTTTTTAGAACATCGTTTTGCCAAAAATTAAAAACATATTTCAAGTAACATTTTCTGAACCATTTTGAAGTTAAGTAACGATAAATATGAGCTTAAAGAAATCAGAATAAGGCATTTGAACTTACTTTTTTAGTGAGAGCAATTATGACAATTTACGAAATTATAAGATAATTGATGATAATGAAACTAAAACAGTGAGAAAAAAAAAGTAAGATTAGTAATGTAACGTCATATGCTTATAAAAAAGAAACATAATTAACCATCTAATTATTTTAAGGGAGTTCTGTGGAAGAGTAACTAGCTGCGAGCTATATTACGTCACTGTGTAACATAGTCATTAAAGCCACTGGTTTATGGGACGATTTGCGAATATTAGCCTGATTTTTATTACTTTTGTTTTTAGTTTTGTTTTTTGGGTAAACAAATTTATTTATCTGTAAAAAAAATGTGAAAATTTAAAAACCAAAAATATTATGTGTAATTTATCCAAGGCATTTCTAAAATGAAAAATAAACGGTATATTAACCACATCACACAGATAAATTAAATTATTAATGGGAACTAAATTTAACTCAAATAAATCATAAATTTTTCTAAAATAACTTGAAATCTAATTTAAGCAGAACCACTAGTATAATGCTTAAGCCGCTTGGGGTCAAGTTAAAACAGAAGATGCATATGAAGAAGGGTAAAAAGAGTATTTTTCAGTCCTAGAGACAGAAAAAAGAGAAACAAGGATGAATTTCAAATTGAAATCCTTCGACAAAAAAGAACATGGCCTATATTGGACCAGAAACATGACCCTAAGAAAACCCATTGAGGGTATATCCACATAATGACCCAAAGATGGCAGCATAATAGCTGTAAAAAAATTAAGTTGTTTTAAAAGTAAAATATTGAGAATTGGGACAATTCTTCTTTAAATGGGGAGTATTGTGGTAAAGCTTTCTAATTTAATTAATTATGAATTTAGTAAAAATATATTAAGACGCAAATACAAAGTTTAGAAACACCACTTTTTATTAAGATAAGGAATATATCCTGCCAAGTTTCTGCTTAACGGGAAATTGAGAAATCATCACTTTCTAGCTATTGCGTCGGTTGGGTAAAGGAAGGTGTGGTTGATAAAAATGTGTAAAAGATACATTTTATGGGAAGGGGGAGACTGATACTAACTTAATGCCGGACTGACCTCTGGTCCGTTGTTTTTAGAAATACATTGGAATCTTGTCGGATCATTGTAAGTGTCTAAGTATCCTATTATATGTTAATTGAATAAAAGTATTGTATTATAGCCAACCTCTCTACAATCTACCTTTAGTCCCTCGAACATACCCAGTTGGTACGCCTCATTAGTCCGGTCATAGCCTAAGGCACGCTACCAAAGTTTAATTACCTTAGGGCCATAGTTTATCCGTTTTTTTAAAGTTTCGGTTTTTAAAGTTTCGGTTAGTATTGAGACGAGTCGCTCTTACTATACAGTTCGTTACCACGAACTGTTTGATCATCTTGTTAATTGTATCACTATAATTAATGACTTTATAGTGCAAGTGGCTAGCACAATCGGTCGTTAACCTAAAGGTTGATGGTTCAAGGCCACCCGGAGGTATTTTTCTAGTTTGAATTAAAATATTAAAATTATGGCTAAGGCACCGTAAAATTTTTTGCAGTTTACATAATAACATTAGCGATTCTGAATTGAACGTAAAATTTCTTTAACTTTTCTTTCGTGTCTTAAAGACATGGCTTATACTTAAATACATCATAAACAATTTTGATAACACATACTTACGGGAGCAGCTTGGCGCAGCGGAAGTACGCTTTGTATTTTACCCAGAGGTGGATGGATCAAAATCTCATGGAACCTTGCTGGGTCAAAAACCAACCGCTCTTTCTTAGGTTTCGATTCACCGACCTCTGAAGCTGCTCTTTATAATGACAAAAATAAAACTAATTTTTAAATGTTCAGGTATTTTTCTAGTTTAAATTAAAAGATTAAAATTATTGCTCAGATACGATATATATATTTGCAGTTTATAACTTTAGCGATTCTGAACTGAAAACTAAAACAAAATAATTTTTTTCATTTATTAGGTCACGTCACTCATTGCGTCATATATGGTTATTAGTACACAATCGGTGTTAGATATTATCACTTATTAAGTCATATATGGTTATTAGTAGATGAAAACATATCAAAAATGCAGTTTTTTTTGTATAAAGTAATTCAATTTTTAATTTTTTTTTGTCTTTTAATTAAAAATTAAAAGACAAGACCCTTTTGCGAACTTCTCGGACCAAGGGTTCGATACGAGCACCCCTGGGGAAAAAAACAAACAAATAAACACGCATCCGTGATCTTTCTTCTGGCAAAAAATACCAATTCCACATTTTTGCAGATAGGAGCTTGAAACCTCTACAGTAAGATTCTCTGATACGCTTAATCTAATGGTATGATTTTCATAAGATTCTATGACTTTTAGGGGGTGTTTTTCCCTTTTTTTGAAAATAAGCCAAATTCTCTCAGTCTCGTAACTTTCGATGGGTAGCATTAAACTTGATGAAACTTATATATTTAGATCAAAATAGAGTAGATCTGCCTTAACGCTGAACATTTAGTCCAAAACTTGCAAGTCTTATTAATCCATTAAATAGCATTATATAATCCATTTAATAACTTCATTTGGAATAAAATTAACTTTAGAGTCCTGAGGTTTTGCATTTTATAAATTACCTAAGAACACTTGAGTTTCTTACGCATTAAGTTACAGCTGAGCAGTATATCGTGAGCTCACAGAATAGTGTAAAAGATCAGAGACCAAAATTCTGAACAGAAGATTTGTACCTTATTTTACATCACTATCATCATTTAAGCTTACCGTAAAAGAACAATGCAGGGCTATCACGCAGTCAATAAACTTTTTCATGAAAGTGCGAATCATAAGGTTTGTCCCACTCACACGAAGAATTCACCTTTTTGACTTTACAGCATTTTTTCATAGAAAGTAACTGAAGTAGTCAGACATGGAGCTGAGAAAACCATCTTTTTAAGTTTTTTTCTTTAATAATAAATGAAAATACTTTTTGTTTCTTTAACCAAGCAAAATATTTAAACAAGTATACACTATTATATTTGTAGACACTAATTTGTATGTTATTTATTTGGCATTTTCCATATGTCTTCTGCTATTGGTTGAACTTTGCAGACTTTCTTGAAA
Organism: Artemia sinica; assembly: GCA_027921565.1. Classification (NCBI taxonomy): domain Eukaryota; kingdom Metazoa; phylum Arthropoda; class Branchiopoda; order Anostraca; family Artemiidae; genus Artemia; species Artemia sinica. The sequence goes on from CM051261.1 coordinate 55,828,337, forward strand.
AAGTTAAATAAAGTTCAACTTTGTTCCAACAGCAATAAAGTCAACAAAGTTATTTGAGAAAAACGGTTTATTAACCTTATGGACAGCTTTATTAACTTTATTGACGCCGTGGGAGCCCCGCATAAGGCGAGCGCAATAGCGTTTAACCGTATTTCAGAAACCTCCCTAAGAACTAGACTTACTTACTTGTGACTGGAAATATCATAATGGTTCCTCAAAAATTAAAAATAATAAATGGAAAATAAGAGAGTGACAAGAAAATTATATCAAGCATTTATCTCCACGTCAAAATCATAAATGAACCGTAGTTTCGATTAATGTTTTGTTTATTCGACATTTTTATTATTCATAAAGAAAAATAAACACGCTAAGACTTGCACACCAGTAAGGCTGCCTCGTCTGAAGTAGCATTAGACTTTAAGACTGTCGGCTGTTTTTGCTTGAATTTCAGATTGAGTAGTCTCTAGACCCCAACAAAGCAAAAGGGAAGAGTCAGAAGCCTTCGGATCAGCATTATGAAATGGGGAAACCAACATCTCCAGCACCATTCTTATGGTGCACCATCTCCAGCACCATTCTTTAGGTTCAATATGTATACATAGCATTCTTTAGTTGACGCATTTTGGGGATGCTGATGTTCTGCCAGATCGATCATGGGTTGGCGTCTCCAGTCTGCATCAGTCTTTGCTTTCTCCCGTCCGTGCATGCTAGATTTGTCAAGATAGGTTGATAGAGCTCTCAAGCCGTTGTCTGGCCGACTTAAGCACCAACACTATGCCAAATTCAAAACTAGCATCTCTAATGTTGAACCATGCTTATTTGGGCGATTACTTCAGTATAAAAATATTGAGCAGCTTTATAAACTAAACCCAGTTTTGTTGGCTTGACCAATGGATCAAGCACGACCAGTCATGCTATCACATGCTTCCATTCCCAGGTAGCCTTGTCCAAATGGCAAATATTTTACATTCCCTTTTTCATCGATTCTCAATATGTTTGAAACGGTCCTTACAAAGGACAAGTTGATAAAGTTACTAGCAAAGGTTTAGGCTAGTTACTGTGCTTTTTGCCTTATCCGATGAAACAAGCCATCCTCGGGCTGGAAGAACAGTATTTTCACACTTAGATTAACAATTGAGAAGAGTTGAGACATTAGAGCCCTTTATTACTCGGTTTCATTGATTATAAACAGGCGATCCATTTACTCAATAGAAGAGCTTTAGTGAAGATTCCATCCTCGTATGGTGTAACTGATAAATACATTGAGGGGATTAGTGCTAAGTACGAGAAAGAATTTACTACAATTAAGATAGGAAGTTAGGTTAGTAGCTGTTTTGGTGTTGAATCAGAAGTTAAGCAGGGTTGTGTCCTAAATATATTTATGTGGATTGTTTCGGTGGACTTTGTCCTATGGAATAGGACAAAGGCTATGGGTGAGCATGGAATTAAATAGATCGGTAAAACTTTCCTAGGCTTATATTATGTAAATGATTTGAAAGTCCTAGATAAAAATGTTAGCAACATGAATGTGTTTTTGAAAGATTTGAAAGCTCAGGTGCAAGAATAGATTTGAAAATCAATGTTTATAGGACTACGTTACTTAGACTTCAAATAAATGTAGCTAAAGACGTGACGTTGGGTAAGGAGAAGCTTGATCAAATACAAAGCTTCACTTACTTCGGTAGCATTATTAGCAAAGACAGTGAAGATTTAAGAAGTAGAATAGCCATGACTCAAGATGTTCTTTCACAGATGAAAAAAGCTTGAAAGAGTGTGAAGACAAGTCTGCAAACCAAGATTAGAATACTGAAATCTACGAGGTGATGGTTCTAAAATGTGGGCGCTTCGAAAAGCAGAGCAAGATTTGTTAAACGTTTTCCATAAGAATTGTCTTAGAAGAGTTTTAAGCACCTTTTTACTGACCGTATGCTAAACAAGCTGTACGAAAATGTGGCTATTCCACTCTCCATGGCTATAATGAAATAAAGGTTGCAATGGCTAGGACCCGTTTTAAGGATGACAGTGCCAAAGATTTTTCTATTTGGTCATTAATCTGGGGTCAAACAAAAAAAAACAGGTCGCCACTAAATGGGGTGGGAAGATGATATAAAGAAGCATTTAAACGAAAATAGAACTTCATGTGAGTGTAGCGCTGAAATGATCGGGGATTAGATGTCACTTAGATCGAGTCAGATGAATATTGTCCTTCAGATTGATCCAGCAGCATGTTTACCATCCTTCATTCCTTGACCGATGGGACCCTAATGAACAAGAAACAATATTAATATGTCCCCTCCCAAAGCCAAACAATTTTTTTTTGTCCTAAACGTTTTGAAACTTAGACCCACAAGTTCTTCAACTTCGGGAATTTAATTTACAAAAACAATCTGAGTTTGAGGGCACGTGCCCCTGAGAATAGAAAAAAAACTTATTTCCTGATCAGCTGTAAGCTTTCAGGATCAATTCCTTGACCAAGAGAACCTAATTTTTCGGGGTAGGGGTTACGTAAAAAAGCGAGCCTAAAAATTTTAGATCGTACCTTACCGGTTTTGTAAATCCAAATTTTCCTACAAAGTTGATTTCATCCGGCACACAGGATAAATCTCAAATATATACTGAGATAATTTCAGAATTCGGACTAAAGATAATTGGAACTTTTCGGCAATTTAACATGAGAAAATGGGGATTAAAAAGTAATTACTTACAGTGTAGCACCTGGCAACATCATTGAAAAAGTAGAAAATGTTGTGTATTCACTGTGAATAATATTCAATACAACAGGATTAAATCTCAAATTCCTAGGTAAGCGATAATTAAGGGGCGAAAGCAGTCCAAGTCGCTTGGCTATCTCTTCAACGTTAAAGAAATTTTGTTTGTTTAAAGAAACAGATATATTAGAGAACTTAAATTGTGGTTCACCTGATTTGGGGGACTAATGGCTATCATTTGGTCAGGTTCACTTTTTTTTTCTTATGCTCCCTCTATTTTTAAATGCATTTTTGTACAAAAACTCTTTTGGCTTTGTTCAAGAAAACGATATTAACAACTTTAATAAAATTCATACTAGCTTGTAAATATTTTTAACCCAAACTATTTGTTCAGACAGTTTATGTTGATTTTACTCAATTAAAGGCTTTTTTTATCCTTTGTTTTTTTTTCGCTGCAATCGATTTGGAGTTACGGAACCCTCAAGTTGAACAGGGGTTGTTTAGTTTTTGGGTCAGTGTTTCAATATCAGGCGCCGTGTCCTGTGCATGATACCACTAAACTTGGATAAACATGCCGTATCCGCTGTATGCCGTTGTTCAAAACCAATCGAAATATATCAAGAATTGAGCAAGTTCTATTCAAGAGATTGAAAAACTTTTTGAGTTATGGGAAAAAAGCGCAATAAAAGAGGACTTAATTTAATTAACGTGCAAAAGGGCAGGGGAAAGTTAAAACAAATATACGTGAAACGAGGAAGACCAAGACTTCCAAAGTATTTGCTTGACTTGGAGGAAGTATCTATGCAAGAAGAAACCATTATAGAACCACCGAGACTAAAAACAATAATAGCTGGCCGCAATTTAACTTCTGAAATCTTGAAGACTGCTCGTTGGATAGTCAATGTGCCTTATTTTCTGAAGAGCTACGAAGATCTTGTAATCAAAAATATGTAAGTACGAACTTTTAATTTTATAGAAAAATAATATGGTTTCCCAGCCTGACCCCAAAGATGGTTACATTACCCCCCCCCCTCCAAAAACAAAAAAGCAAAACAAAGAACTGTAGAGGTTCAGAATAATTTAACAGTACTTATTTAGAAAGCGGTAAGTACAAGAGAATTGTATTGCGAGAACAGATAGGCATTTTATCTGGTAATGCCTTGATGCTGTATAAACATAGGTTACGTATTTAATATATTCTATGCTTTACCACCCCCATCCCCTAATGTACAAATATATAGCTCAAATTTGATTCTGAACTATTATATTTTCATCCTATTTTGTTTTATTTCATTAGTATTAATGAAACTTCACTTCTCGTGTACTTACCGCTTTCTTAACAAGTACCAATTTAACGCTTGTGCTGGAGTGCCATTTTAGTGGTATTTTCCGTACTAGATTTGAAACTACTGTTTTTTAGTATTTTACTGAGAAAAAAAGAAAAAAATTCGGTACTTGTACGATATAACCCTGACAGTGGCGGATCCAGGGCGGAGGTGTGTGTGCCCCCCTGGCGTAGTCTTAAGTAGTGTAATTTACTGTATTAACTCAAGTTTGCGTTAATTAAACTTGCTCATAACGCAAGTTTATCGGATCAACCTATTTTGCCCCCCCCTAAATATTTTTTCGGATCAACCTATTTGCGCCCCCCCCTAAAAAAATCTTGGATCCGCCCCTGAACCCTGACCTAATATTCCTCATCTAAGTAGAACCTTTTTCTCTGACGCTCAATCCAAATGAAATATACCTAAGCATGATAAAAATATAATACTTTAGAAACAAATTTGGGCTATATATTTGCTTATTAGGGGGGGGGGGCAAAGCATAACGGGTCTGCAAGCATAATGTGTTAGGTACAATTATTTCCCATATTATGAATTAAGAATTGTTTTATAACTTAACACTGTCCAAATACTTTACCAACACCCCTCCCCCCTTAGGTGCAAATATATTGCCCAAATTATATATTTCCCATCTATTCTGTCACTTCTCTTTGCCGTGTCTCATGCTAAGCTGAAAGAAACGAGCGAAAAAAAAACCGGTTCTACAATGTGTCAATGGGTGAACCACTTGAGTGGTCACGGCTATACCATACAAGTAGCCTACCTAAAATTCTCTTAAATCTTGAAAAAAATGTATGCGGGTATCTTATTTTCTTATTAAACAAGGAGCTCTCGCCCTTTCCAATGTTTTAAAAATTGGTGCCCCTGCACTTGTGAGCAATTTACTTTTATTTATTTATTTATTAATTGTTGGATTTAAGTTTGATGTGTGTCAGAGTAAAATGCATAAATAAAGACTTGGACTCACGGATGCCTTGATTTGCTGCAATAAATTTGCTTGATTTTTAGGTGGAATCCAAGTATTTGACATGCTTTAGAGGCTACCATTTGAGATATTCTCATGTTTTAACTAAGGGTGACCAAGATGCAGCTTGACAAAGGGATAGTTATCCGTACGAAACCAAAGGATCCATGTACTACTTCTGGTTCCCGTAAATAAAATACAATATCGACTATGTATCGCAGTTCCTACCATTTGAAGCCAGGGATGATTGCAAGGACCCAAAAATCACATGAAAAAGTGCAGTGCCAATTTTGAAACCAAGAGCTCAAGCTATCGACCTTAAAATTTAGGAACAAGACTTTCTGCTACCCAAGAGGTTCTTGATCTGGTCGTTACCCATAATCTTATCCATTGTTCCTTTTACTTGCCTAATAACTTGAAGCTTATTTTTTTTATCAGTCCCTGCTCCCTTTAATCCAAGTCTGAACCTTTTCTAATCGCAGATGGAACAAAATTATCCTGAATATGTGGGGAACTACCAACCTTTTAAAGTACCGCTCTTTACGCTAAGCTTTATTAAGACTTGGGATTTTTTGGCATTAAAATCATCCTTCCCTCCGTAACTACAAAATAACTAGAGAACCCCATTTTAGAGGTTCAAAGAAATTTCTAGTCGTTTTTTATAAGTCGAAATGTATTGCAAACCAACCAACAAGGGTATTAATTTTCGGGGGGTATCTCATGGGGGGAGGGGTATTTTTCGGGGGGGGAAGGAACGCCTATACTAATTTCTGTTTTTACTTCTGTGACAAATTTAATCTCATCCCATGAATTCCCCCCCCCCAATGTCAAATTCTTAGCCAATGTCTTGTTTCAAGTGCCAAGACATACAACTTATCGCAATTATGATGTTCGACAGAGAGTTCAGGGCTGGATTACGTTCACGTTTCATTTTCAAATGTGAATCGTGCAGTGAAGAGGTTACTTTACACACTGAAATGCCATCAGCACCGAAAAAGACATCGAAACCATCTCGCCAATCACATAGTTTAGAATCAGATTTACAGCCAGAAGAAAAACAGACTGAAAAAAGCAAAAAAGAACCAATTTTACTACAGAAAGAGTAGCCAAAAGACGAAAGGTCAGCACAGGGACAATAAACATTAACAAAGAAGCAGTAGTTGGTGCAATAAACACTGGTATGAGTCATGCCCAAATTCAGGAGCTTTTTTCTAAAGTTGGTTTAAACTGTATGTCACAAAAAGTTTTTACAAAATATGAAATGGACATTGGTGAGAACTTGGAAAAAACACTTCATCAATATTTACTGAACAATGGCAAGATTGAGCGCAGAATGGCTATTAAAGCAGGCGAAAAAACCGACATGCATGGTTCAGTGGAGACTTGTGTTATAGTTGATGGTGGCTGGTGCACTAGAAGCTATGGCAATAGGTTTTCTGCGTTGTCTGGTTGTGGAGTCGTCATTGGTTTTTATTCAAAAAAGCTTCTACATGTTGGGATTAGAAATAAATACTGTTGCATTTGTATGAAGCATCGAAGAAATGAAAACACTTTGCTTCCCGACCCTACGTGTTTTATGAACTGGTAGGGACCAAGCATAGGTATGGAATCTGATATTTTAGTCGAGGCATTTCGAATCGCTCCAACTATGCACTCTTTAAAATATGTTAAATTTATCGCTGATGGTGCCTACCACCCATGCACAGCTTACAGCCAAAGTACCGTACGGTAGATATATCGAAAAAATTGAGTGTGCCAACCATGCATGTAAGTGCCTAAAAAAGAGGCTTTACATGAAGCAAAAAGAAAACCCCGAAAGCAGGAGGCTTCTTAGCAGTTTAAAAATAAAGAAAATGTGCGACTTTGCAAGAAACGCAATTGCACGCACAACCAAAGAAGGGAAAGGGGTCAAAGACCTTGTAAATGAGCTGAAAGCGATACCATTGCATTTCTTTCGCGGTGATCATAGACAATGCCCAGAATGCTGCAAAATGGCAGGAAAAATTGTTGAATTCAGCGAAGAAGGTGCCCCACGCATTATTTTCTTTAGTCATGTGTATTCAGCCTTTGACACTTTAACTAGAAGAGCTCGATTTCTCATCGGAAACAGTACTAGCAACCTTGGAGAGTAGTTTATGAGCATAGTTGCTAAGCTTATCGGGGGAAAAACATAATGGTGATAAAAAGAGCCCGATACACAACGCGTGTTACCGCTGCGGGCATGAAATATTCTAAGGGACATACTGCCCGTTTGCATATTTTTCGCAGAAGTCTAGGATCTACACCAAGTCGTTTGTTGAAGCGACTTGCTGAGCAGCGGGCCAGAAGGGCCATAAACAAGCAGACATGGAAAGCTAAAAGACGTCTGTTTGGAAAACCATTTACGAAGGAAGTTTCAAAACCCAACAAAAACTACGGCCCGAATGCATGTGTTCCAGATTTAGATCTTGATTCTCTTGAAGATGCAAAAAGTGATTTTCTGAACCGTGTTCAGTGTACTGACTTAGAAATTCATGAAATAGAAAAAGCAATAGGACTTCAGATAAACTGTATTGGCAACAGATGGCTAGAATACAGAAAAATAGGATAACTGCGTCAGTAGCTGGAATAATTTGTAAAAGACGGACAAAGACTGTTGCACCGTTAGTGCGCCAACTGCTTAATCCCAAAAACCGCCAGACTAAAGCAATAGAACATGGGCAAATGTACGAACAAATAGCTATATCGGCTTTTGAGAAAAAGATGGACTGCAAAGTGCATCCTTCAGGACTTTTTGTTCATATTAAATACGGATATTTTGCAGCCAGTCCTGATGGAATAGCCACTTTTTTGTCTGGTGATACGGCGGTTTTGGAAGTGAAATGTCCTTTCAGTGCCAAAAATTTTAATATAGAAGAATGGAGGGTATCCCAAAAAAATATTTGTCTTGAAAACAAAAATAATGCCAAATTACAGCTTAAAAGGTCACATAATTATTTCTACCAAATACAAATGCAATTAGAGTGTTGTAACATAGATTCTGGCTATTTTGTTTTTTTTTTTTTCGGCAAAGGCGATCCGTTTATTGAGAAAATCAATCGTGACAAAGAATTCTGGCAGAAAAAAATGCTACCAAAATTACAATATTGCCAGAAATAGTTGACGCAAGGTTACCGAGAAATATGGGAAATACGAGAGCCGTTTTTATAAAAAGAATTTGAACAGTATTAACACTCACGAAAGACAAATAATTGCTACTATGCGAATTAAATTAAAAAACAAAATAGCAACAAAACCAAGTAGATAATTGCGAATACCACACTGACTTTCCTTGACAATAAATAAAAGTTCAAATAGGGATAAATCGTTTTAATAGACAGTAATAATTAACAAAAAATACTGGATATTTCTGTCACATTTACAGTACTGTCATCAGCAGAAACACTCACATCTATTAAAAGGATTTATCCCTATTTGAACATTTATCTATCGTTTTTAACTGAAGTTTTTTTCAAGGGAAATTAAGGAGCAACGTTAAAACTTACAACGGACAGAAATTCAACGTACACGAAGTGGGTCACCCCCTCCTCAACACCTCGTTCTTCACCCTAAAGTTTTTTAGCACTTAAAAAAATATTTTTATTGTTATAATTAAATGACCCTTGTGTTTCATGAGGCGTTATTAACTTTATAATTAAAATTTCTAATTAAATGACCCTTGTGTTTCATGAGTCGTTATTAACTTTAGCGTAAAGAGCGAGATGTTGACGAGAGGGAAATCCACTGTATATACGTATTAATTTCTGTTCCTTTTAAGCTTTATTGTTGCTGCTTACTTTCAGTAAAAAAGAATTTTATAGTTTAATTTCTGGTGGTTTTTGAAAGTGCCAAGAAATCCGGCTCCACCTCCACGGAAAAATTCCCCCCTCCCACAGATAGATCCTCTAGACAATTTAATCCTGGTGAAAAATTTACCCGGACAATTGCCCTTAACATCTCCATCCTTAAAATTTACTCAACAAAGGGAAAGTAAGACAATAAAAAGAATTTCGCATAGGAATTTTGGCAAATTTCCCCAATATAAAATTTCCTCAGAAAATTTCCCCCCCCCCCCTCGGAAAATTCTCTCCTCATGTAAAATTTTATCTGTGGAAAATCCCCCGAGCAGAAAATTCACAACCCCTCCCTCATCCGAAAAATTTATGCCAACTTCGCAATAAAAAATACTATACGTAAACAACGGGCAAATTTTATAACTTAAAGATGCATCCCCAGGGGCTATGGGGGCCATATTCTCTCCGTGGTTAGGGCATTATATCTCACAATTTTGATCGAACGATTTAGGGAAAAAGGGGCGGTGAATGTCAGGGGGAGGGCTAATTGCGCTCCAATCTTTTTGATCACTTTAAAAGGGCACTAGAACTTTTAATTTCCATCAGAATAAGTCCTTTTCCAATAATATAGGTCTATTGGTTCGATACAATAACCCTTGGGAAAACAAACAAAAAACAACAACAAACAAACACGTATCCGTGATCTTTCTTCTTGCAAAAAAAATACAAAATTTCACATTTGTGCAGAAGGGAGCTTGGAACTACTACAACAGGGTTCTCGGATACGCAGAACGTGATAATATGATTTTCATTAAGATCTCTTGACTTTTCGGGGGTGTTTCTCCCCCTTTTTTAGAAACAGGCAAATTTTCTGAGGCTCGTAGCTTTTGATGGGTAACACTAAATATCAGCATAATAAGCCGATTCTCTTGTTTTAACTATTTACACAAGAATTCTGATTTTTTGGTTTCGGTTTCGTAAGGAGCGTCGCTCCTTACTTACAGTTCGTTACCACAAACTATTTGATTCAAGTTTAAATTAGACAAAAATCTATGAATAGGCCTTGCAATTTGTACTTACCATTAGAAGCTTACAAAATATGTCTCTGTAGTTTAATTTGTGACGGAGTTTATAATGTTTTAACCTTTTTTCCATGACATTTCAAGGAAAATTTCAATATTTCTTCGGATTCCGTTTTGATCGTCGATTTATTAAAACTAAATTTTGTTGGATGGATGCTAGACTGAGCATTAACTTAGTTGCATCTTTCTTCTGCATTTATTTTTTGGGGTCATTGTCTTTTTTTGTAATACAGACAAATTGTTCAAGTTTGTACACTTCTTTTTATTTGTGCTTTTACGACCTATACAAGCTACTTTTTTGCGATCGTAAGAACTTTTGATATTATGGAACAACTTTTTTAAATGATTTATTTCGGTTTACAAGTGTTGAACAATTAGCCTATTTTCATCATTTGTGTTAGTTGAATAACAGCTTAATAAAGGTATGCTTCATAAAAAAACTGTTGTAATTTGTATTAGTAAATCTGATGCGCATGTGTAATGCATCGTATGTCATAATTAGGTAAAATCGTTTTAAGGCAAAAATTTATAGTTTTCTCAATTTTTTTTAAATATCTATTTCATAGTGCTACTTTTTTTTTAATTGTGTTAGAAGATTTTCATCAGATTTCTAATGGATAGGTAATCTATTAAAATTAAATTTTTTGTAGGTTGAATGCAAAACTGTGCTCTCTTTTTTGATAATCCAACTTTCTTGTGCATTTTTTCTTTTTTTGTGCGCGCATTTTTTTGTGTTGCAGATCCATTTTTCAAAATTCTGCTCTAGGTATTATCTATATTTTTAATAAATATAAGCCCTTTTTATTAGTTCATATCAGATTTGTTTTCATTCTTTTAGAAACCATATATTTTAAGTGACTTGTTTAAGTTCACGGGGTCGAACTATAAGACTGGTTTTCAAAATGAGTTGTGCTTCATAATGGGATGCATTCATTGGGATGCTTCACATTGGGATCTTCACATTGGGATTTCAATATGGGATGCTTCACAAAAGCTGTAGTAAAGTTTTTCTTAATCAGCCTTATGTGCTGGTACACCCTCCAGAGGATATAGGCAGACCATATTGTCAATATGATCTTATTCCTATAAACAAAAACCTGATTCCATATCATCATGTGGTGAAAACTATTTTTTCAAAACAAATTTCACAAAATTACCCTAATCAGAGACAAATTTATACAAATGAATCTGTCCATGGTAAGAGGTGGAGCAGCTTCATGCATTCCATCCCTGGACCTTAATCTTTATATTCTCCTTCCATTGGGATCCTTTATTTTGTCTGCTGAACTGTGTACCATCCATCTTGCCCTAGATCTTTTTATAGATTATTGTTTAGAGTCTGAAAGTATTCTCTCTTTAACTGACTCCCAATCTGCAATACATTTGCTCTCAAGTTTAAACAGAATTGTTGATGATAAGGGCACACTTCTTGTGTGCAATCACCCAAGAAGTGTGATTTTTGTATCTTGACCAAGCCCCCTCCCTCCCTTTTCATAGATTAAAATTTTGTTTAGTGTCATATCGGGAAAATCTAAATATTGGTTATTACAAGGTCTAAGAATTTAGGGTACTTGTGCATAATATGGTACCCACAAAAGAAGTCAAGTTGGTGAATGCTAATAAAAAAAGGACGAATATATAATAGTTTATAACAAATTTGGGCTATATATTTGCACGTTGGGGGGGGGGGGGGGTGGTAGAACATAGCATATGTTAAATAACAAGTAACAATGGGTTTTATTTAAAAAAAAAATATATACATCATCGATTCCCTGAAGCAATGCTTGTGCGGGAGAAAACCCTCCTAATAAATAAAAAAAAACAAGAAACAAAAAAAAGAGAGAAAACAAAAGAAAAAAAAAGAAAAAAAGAAATAGAAAAAAAACAAAAAAAAAAAAACAACATAATTAGAGCTCAACTTACCGGACCCGAAAACCAACGAACCTCCAAACAACACCCAACAAAAATATAATAATTATAATCATATTCAGCTGCAACTAAACCCTCCTCAAAAACAAAACTTAAGTGGCGTGGAATAATCCATTCAAAATATACACATCAAAACAATGGTTCTTTAGCGACTTACGAAAATCCTGCAAACCCCCAACATTCCTCAAATCTTCTGGCAAACTCTCCCAAACTAACGGAACAACATGGCGAATTGAAAACCTAGACCTAGACGTGACCATCGCTGGTCTTCGCATCAACTGAGAAGATCGTGTCAAATGATCGTGAATAGTAGACGCAAGACTAAACATTCCCTGAAAAACATGATGGTAACTCCGAAGCTAAATATTTAAACATAAACAGAGCATTATAGAATACACATATTCCTGCTAACGGTAGAATTTTATACTCGCGGTAAAGATGCCTCACCGATACAGATAGGTCAATTTGATTACCATAAAGAACTCTAATTGCCATATTCTGTGTTACGCAGAGCGGATGGAGGTGAGTTTACGAATGTTTTCGACCAAACCATACAACAGTAAATGAGATATGGTGAACCATAGAAAAATACAACATTCTCAGAATTTCACACGGAAAAAGATACCTAAGTTTACGCATAATACCAATATTACGAGACAATTTGCTGTTAACAGATGCAATATTGGTCTTTAAAACTAAGGCTTTCATCAATTATAACACCAAGGTATCTAGTACTAGTAGATCTTACAATAGTATGGTGCCCTACTTCTATACTATTAATCCATGGAAAATACCTAACCAAGGTACCTTCCCCCCCCCCTAAACCCCAAAAAACAACAGTTGAAATATTGAAACGAAATGGAAACCACGCTTTTGCATTCCATTTCTCTATTGCAAATACCCGCTTGTCGGGTTTCGTGTCTGGTTTCCTTGACACAATTATAGCGGTGGGTACCAGACAGTGCACAAGTACCGAATTTAGCTACAGAATAGGGTAGGCCTACCATAGAGGCAGGTAAATGTAAAAAAAGTATGTGTTTGGCGGTTTGAGGACTTCTTGCATTCGAGTTTTGTGTTTTATGTTTCAGCAATGGTAGCATAGGGGCTAGATCAAAATTATATATGGAAGCTTTATTGCCCTAACTTCTGGACGGAAGAAGACCTCATAATATGGCAATCCGAGAGCCATTTCTAACCGAGTTGACGGGTAAATAAAACTGCATATATGGCTTCAAAGATAATGTAATTCGGAATTAATGTTTATTTACTGCGTACACTAAAAAAAAGTCTCAAATGCTGAAACGAATGAATTTATACATATGTATGTTTATTACTATATACTGAAAATAAATTTATACTTCTTAGCTGTCCTTGTCATTGAAATTCTCCTGTCTAGATAATGCTAAACCGTGGTAGGAGTTTTTTCAAAATTAAAAAAAATTTCATCTATTTTGAAGGTCAGTCTGGGCCCCAACTTTATGAATTTTCCAACCCCTTCATGCATAGAACGATGCGCGATTTCGTAAGGAGTACAATTGCTTCTGTCACGAAAGAAGAAATAACAGACCAGGACTTAGTCAAGGCTCAAAAAGTAATTGTGGTGCTCAGAAGTACCGCAAATTACCAAAATATGCAAACCATTTCTTAACGGATCGTAGGCAGGGGCGTAATTTGCTATGGGACAGGAGCGGCAACTGGTCCCTCTACAACCCAATTTTGCCCCCCCTAGACCTCATTTTGCCTGCCCAGCTGAAATTTAGTTTCTGCAAAAATCTTGTCACCAAAATAAGCCTGCAAAATACAAGTATCCAGAGAAACAGGCAGTTTTCTTTAGTATATTTTTGTCTTTACGGTAATATATGGATCATTTCTCAGTTTTCACTGTCATTTTTCATTTGATTTGGGAAAATTGGCTCCAACTTTTGCCACCCCTCCCCAGGAATTTTGACAAAATTACGCCACTGATCGAGGGCAAATAAAATTGATTGCATGACTTCTAAGCAAGACAGTATCTGTTTGGTTTTTCTTTTTTTGGGAGGAGGGGGGGGGGGGACAGAACAAAACCATCAAATTTGTTTATATATATTTTGGTTGTTTTTACGAGTCTGACAAAAATTCCAGAGGGGTTAAACCACCTCTCAATACGGCCTTGCTTCTGAGAAAATGTTTGGGTTTTTAACGACTTCGGCCAACCCAATGAAAAATCAAGTTTCGAATTAGGTTTTTAACGAAAGTTTATTTTAGCTACTTAAGTATTTATTGTGTCAGCTAATTCCCTCCTCAGGACGGTTCCCCCTCAGAAAAATTCTCTCCCGCGTATAAAATTTTCCTCAATCAAAATAACCTCATTTCTCAAAATTACCAGTTTATTTAAAATCACTTCTGACTCATTCTTTTATTTTCCTCCGTCAAGGTACAAGGCCTTTTGCATAGAAACATTTGCTCCAATCTATTCATTTGGAAACTTAAACCAATTCTTACTCCCTTCTTACTAGTCAAACCACACATTCTTGATGACAACTAGTCATCTGTAAGAGTTTGCTAAAATGTTACAGATTCTTGCCACTAAATTAAGTAATCTCTATGCTTTTTAATTTTCTGGAAAAAAATTCAGATCGGTAACCCGGAAATTATTCAGCGAAGTAACGACCCTTAACAGAGAGACATGAAAACACTACCTTAATAAATGTACGTCATTCCTTTTAAAACCCGTTAATTTTCAAAGCCACCTATTATCCAAGTTGAATTGTATGCTTTTTGTGCGTCGACACCGGTCGCCCCTTAATCAGCTTTCTTTTCAAGAATTATTTGAACGTAAAATCCGATCTCCATAGCGCAGACCTAGGTTAGCTAGGGAAAATCTTGACAGGTTTATTAGGCTAGCTGACTAAGCCGGTAAACCTACGGGCAAATACGGAAAAAGTTCCAAAGTTGTCGACACTTTAGCGGCACAATTCGTGTTTTAACAGCTATTCTTTGAGCAAAAAGTATTTTTATACGTAATAATGGTATTTTTAGACAAAATATGCCAAGCAGCATTGCTACCGCCACTTTTGGTATGTCGGCCTACGGGGGGGTGGGGGGGGAGGGGACAGAATTCTGTTTTTATTCTCGTAGACTGTATTCTCTAGTATTTGAAAAGATAAGTATGCGGCATTTTAGACCAACCAAGCCACCAAACGGTAGATGGCGTTGATGAACTAATAAAATTCATCATTCACTGTCAGCGGTGTATGAGGACTTCGCAGATATTAAATGGATTCACCATCATTTCATCCTCACCAATTAAATCACGAAAACTTAGGGAAGGGGTGGCAAATACATTTTTCAAAATTGCAGGGTGTTTTTTTTTTCCAACGAAAACACCAGACACATTTTAATATTTCAAAATTCGGGGGAGCAGTACCCCCCCCCCCCACCCAAAAAAAATGACACCCCTACGCGTTAGCAGAGGTGACTTTCCCGTCTGACCCTTTCAGTTACGAGGCACTGTGCCTTGTTCTCCCAATTGTTTCACCCGGTGTTTGTTAAGGGTTTCTGATGGGTTTTCGACCTGTTATTAAAATATTGTTATTATTTTTCTGACATAAAAGAACAGTGCCCCCCCCCCTATTTGCAATGTCCTTTGCGATATCAGACGCAACACAAGAATAGAAGAAATAACAGCATGCATAATTGCGAACGGAAGATCCAAATTTTCAGATAAGGCAACTCTGGCATCACCGGTAAAATTATGGGCCTTGCTACTAATTATTCTTTTTAGCTTAGGCCTCAATAAACCTTCGTTTTAGCGAAATTGACACGGAACTGCAGAAAATATTCAACATATCAAACTCAACATATAACCTCTCCATATTAACCATTCAACCTCTCCTGACAAACCACATATTTTGAATCGGTTAAAGCTTCGAGGCCACCCATTTACCCTGAATAATCTTTTTTCTTAGCTAAACAATCAAGATCCTTAATTTAATAGGATGCATATGGTTCAATTACAGAAACCAGAGTTGAGAAAAAGTAGCCATCTCTACAGACTGATCGAAAGGAGGCTATAACTCCTTTGTTTCGACAATCTTAATACTATCTCAAAGACGGCCTACTATGAGCTAATATAATCACAGGATAGATTGATCTATTTAGAAGTGGTTATAGCCTAATTTACTGTTTTAAAGTCTTCTTTTAGGGAGGGGGGAGGGGGGATCTTAGCCGTCTCCAACGAGGGATTTAACTTGTTACCCGGTTTGACCCTTCTCCTACAAATCTTCTGTCAGAATTTTTTTAAGCACGTCTATACAGAGGTAGAGGGGCCTTTGGGCCCAAGCCCCATCCCTGAAATATTAAAATTTTACTATAATTTCCCAATTTTCGGTTAAAACTCCCCTATTTTATGTACCCTAGAAGTATAAGAGGTACAAGAGACATACTACTTGAAAAACCTATTTCCTAAAAACTTCTTAAGCTTTTCACATTTGTAGCTCTAAGGGGTAGATAATGATGTCGAAAACGCTATGTCCATTAGCAGAGTACACTGTTTCCATGCATGACTATTCACAATTTCAGTTATAAGAGTTGCAGCTCTTCATATTAATTAAACAGACTAACTATACACAGTAATGTCAAAACACTACTACGTAACAAATTAACAAAACTCAGAAGGTCAGGGAAATGCAACACAAGGAAATTTTATTCCCTCACATTACAAAAGTCACAAAAACTAACTCTGTGGTGCAGCAGCCTCACTTCCAGCCATATTTCGAAGAATATCGGAATCACCAGGATCAGTGATAGATAAGGTGCAGACTCTGAAGTATTTACCACAAGCTGTTCCTAATTCAATGTTGGTACCTGTGTAGTGATGAACACCAATCCTGGCAAGCATAGCATAGTACTCAATCTCGGATTTCCTCAGAGGTGGAGTGTTACTAGCAATGATAACTAGCTTCGATTTTCCCTAAAAAGAGGGAAAGGAACTTCAGTGTTCGCTTTTATTTTCAGTTATCATTTTATTTACAGACAAATTTACAAAAAATAAAAGCCCGAGAAACTTTAGGTTTGTTAGACCAACTCTGGCTTGTTGCCCTGGTGGGTGGTGGCTTGTTGTCTTTCAATCACTTTTGACTCTTGTTAAGGGCACTAGAATTTTTTATTAGCAATTGAATGAGCCTTCTCCCAAGTTTATACGACCATCCATTCCATATGAAGTTACCCCTGGGAAAAATAGTTTAAATAATAATACATTGAACCCTTGTGGCTCTTTACTATAGGCAACACTATAGCATTGCCTCTGACTTCAAACAGGTAAGTAGAACTGTCAATTTCTCTTCTAATGAATATCCTAAATTATCCAGGATGAATATGAAGGGGGAGATTTTCTGGGGGAAGCACCTAGACTCATTTTTTGTCACTAAGAAGTTAGTTAAATAAGTTTTTTAATTTTTAGTTATTATGGGTCGTGGTTCGTTTTAATAATTCACTGCATATCGGTAGCAGCATGTAAAACTGTCAGACAAGTGCCAAAGATTTTACTTAGGGATGGAAGAAGATTCAAATTTATAGAAAAAAGGCAATTACCGTTGAGAATCATGGAACTTAATACTGAATAATCTTTAGCTGGGACTTCCATGATTTTCCATATTTCTTACCACTGCAACCATGATCAATGCATTGTCCATGTTAGTTTGTGGCAGGGCAGAATCAACTGGATCTGGGTTTTGGCAACATCAGGATTCGAACCCACATTCCCAAGAACATGGGATTACAAGTCCAGTGTGCAATGCATATTGCCTAAAATGCTTCCTTCATTTGGCAGCCCATTTTGCATTTAAGTTATTCTCCTATCTTCGAAATTAAAATCTTTGCACCTGCCCCCCCCCCCTCCAAGAATAAAACCTGTGGGCAAGGATGTAACAGCTGGAATATAAATTATTCAACCCACCAATATAACAAATTCAGATTATATTCTGAAATGATTGCCAAAAACCTTTTGCTAAACTGTCCCACAGTATGAAAGAGCAGCCCAATATATATTCAGTGGGATTAAAGTGCGAGTGAACGTACACAACCCTATTGGTCCATCTTGAGAGTATATTAGCAATATGTTCTCATATTGCCATTAGGTGTTCTTATATTAGAACACAGGCTTCAGAAGAACAAAAATGTCATACAGGGCCACTAGATGTGATAGTGACTTGCGATTTTTTATTCAATTTATCAATATAAAATTACACAAAATAATTAAACATCCATCTTTTTTACTAGGCACTTTATGTTCAATTATCTTAAAATGCAATATACCAACTAACAAGCCTTATTTTTCTCATGAATACGAAATCTCAAAAATAATTATCAAATAAAATTTCAACAGCATAACGAAATTCTTGGATAATTGTTATGATTAATATTTTTATCTAATACCGATATTTCTGGCATTTATTCTTTATATTTATTTCGAAGTAATTGCAGTACACTTGCACACTGGTACCTGACCCAAAAGAAGATGTCCCAACAACCACTTTTTGGTGTGAACGAAAACCACTCTTTTCGTTTACACCTATACAAATCAGCGAAGTTAAAATATAAAAAAGAAATAAAATTTAGCCAGCAACTTGGAGCAAAAATAAATAAGTCCCCAATCCCTCCACAAATCTTAACTGAACTGCTAATTTAACTACATTTGCAAAACAGGCCATGGGAAAAAAATGTATACAACAGATTTTGTCAACAAAATAATTTGTCAATTTATTGTCAATAATTCTTATTCAAACTGCTCATAGCCTAATTTGATTAAACTTGCAAAGGAAACCATGGAAAAAATTAATTTAATTTAATTAATTAAACATAAACAATCTAACGGTCCTATGTCAATCTTAAATTCTTGGTCAAGCTGCATTCTTGGCAGGCGTGCCTTTCCAAAAAGTAACAAACAAGTATGTGTCCAATAAGTCATACTTACTCCCGCCATTTACCCGTGCAGCCATTCAACCATTAGCCTCTCAATTGCTTGGACTATCTGTCTTGGCTTTTCTCTTTCTACAATTAGCCATGTCTTGATGCCTACTGCAAAATACTTGATTTTCAATTCAAAATCAACGAAAAATGTATTAACCAAGTTTCAATTCTAATGCAAATATGTAGGAATTAATATCCGGACTTACTGACTTTGAGACCATAGTATGTTCTTGAATACATTTTATAATGGATTTAGTAAAAATTGCCATTTAGTTGTTGATAGCCAAAAGGTTTTTTTTCATGAGGAGGGAGGAGGCAATCCCTTACCCTGGGTGCAGTTGTACTCCTATACCTATTTATATAAATAAATATATATTCAACCATTGTAAATAAAAATTTTACCCCCTCATGACTTCATACAGGGGGGGGGGGTCCACCAAGGATTGTTCATAGAATGATCCACCAAGCAAAATATTGCAAAAAAAAATCATTTTAAGGTTTTCACTCTGGGCACTTTCTATTCAAACTTATACAAATGAGTGACATCCACCTCAATCAAAGGCACCCTATTTTTTTTTTTGGGGGGGGGGACTACAAAAGAGCCTCATGTGAGTTGAAGAGAAAATAAAAAACCACTTACTGATCTGAGAGTCCTCAATGTTTGCCTGTACCCAAGACAGTATTTGCCTGATTTCATAACAAGGGCAAGGCGAGAATTGATGGACTCAATTGCCTTTTTTTGTTTCTTCTGTGAGGCAGACATCTTTGATGATTAAATCTGCAATGGAAATAAGAATTAAACAAGAATATCACAGAAGCAGGAATTGAAAATATTATCAGCCTTTACCAAAAGGGCAGGGTTTAATGATTTCAAGCTTCTTAGCACTTGTTTATTTAAAAAAAAATGGTAATATTAACTTATTTTTGGGCTATAATATGCATATTATACCTTTTTAGGTTAAGAGCTGAAACACAAGACCCCTATTTATCATCCCACATGAAATTACATACAAGGAATCCATAGTCCAGTTCTTCCTCTTTTCTCTGGGGGTGGAGTGGGGGACGTGATAGCAACATGTTCTGTCTTCTTGACGAACAGGTGCATTTGATTTTTCAAATTTTCTTTGGCCACTCTGACAAATTACAATAAGGAACAGATGGAATTGTTTCATATATATGAGGAGTGAGGGCAACCCCTGGAGGGAGGGGTATATATTGATCTCTTAGCTCCCCTCTTATTGCAGGAATATATTTCCTTTGTAGCATATAAATAACATTCATAAGCTTATGCACACAAAAGTTGGAGAGGTGGGAGGGGGATATATTGACCATTGTCAAGAAATTGACCAGCAGGCAGAGGCAAGCATTACACGGAACTCCGTTTGATTTTTTTATATGTTAAGCAGTTCATTGTAACAAAATGTAAATAAGGATTAGCTTGTGTTTATGGCAAACACAATTCTAAAAGAGGAGCTAAAAATTCTATAATCAACTTTTTATTTTCATTTAAAGTTACTCAACAAAAGCTACAAGCCTGAGCATATTTGCTCCTTATAAAAAAGGGAAAACACTAAAAATGGCGAGTTATTTCGATGGAACTTACACAATAGAATTCAGCATGTCAGAGAACTCTGAAAAAGAGGCTTTAAACCCTTATCTACAAAAAACGTAAAACATTTTTCAACAAAATTTTAAATGTGAAAAAAGGTGATAGCGAATTCATGTTTATATGTAGTCCCCACTCCCCATGGATGATCATGTTGAATCAATGGTCCTAGAATATCAGGAGAAGGATATTTAAAAATGAAATTGAAAATTTTATTGATCTTTTAGGGAGCAGAAAACATCATCACAGCAAAGTAGCATTTTTAGCTATTTACAACACAGAACGACAATTCTGGCGTAAAAAGTGCCAGGGGCTACCCGCTCAGCCTCTTGCTATCTATACTAAAATGTGACTTTTTGCTCCAATTCTTTAAGACAACTGCTAAAGCAGTGGGGGCCATTTACTTGGGATCGGAAACATTTTACAACACTATAAAACTTAGCACAAAGAGCAAGGGGTTGAGGAGGGTGGTCTTCATATACAGAATAATTTATGTACGTTATAGTAACAATCTCTACTTTAATCTAAAATATTATTTTAAAAGAGTCCAATAAGTATCTTTACTCACATTTTATCCCATAATTTATGCAGCAAAATAATAAAAGAGTGCAATCATTACTGGTAAATCTTTATCCTTTAATCTTAACGCGGATTGCATTTTTTTTAAATAAAAACAAGGGTGTTGTACTAAAATATATTTGAAACGTCATCCAATATTCCCCTAATCTTCAACAAAATTACTTATTGGCACTCACTGTTACACTCTAGACTCAAAACGTTTCACCAAGTCTCAAAGTATGATTTTTAGTCCCAAAATTTCCAACTTTACACTTCAGATGAATATGAAGTAGGACTTACTCCTAATGGCATATAGGGGGTGAAGGGGCATATGATTTTGAAGATATCTTTTAGGAGACATTTTCATGCCCAATTTTTCAGTAACAGAGGAGTTAATGACAGAAAAATTACTTTTTATGCCATTTTTGAACACAAAACAGAAATTACAACTGAAACAGGGTCAACATACTATGTAGCAAGGCTGTATCCAGGGGGGGGGGGGTTACCCGGTTTGAACCCCCCCCCCCGAAATTTTTGACCGACTCGAAAATAAGTCGAAAATTAGTAAAACCTAGGTAAAAATCAGTAAAATTAGTCGAAAACTGAGTCAAAAATTAGTAACCCCCCCCCCCAAAAAAAGTCAAAAATTAGTAACCCCCCCCCTGAACAAAAATCCTGGATACGGCCCTGCTACGTAGTAACAATTTTAAAACCGCCAATTTGTTTAGAACCTTGTTTTCATATAAAAGCCTCAAAAGTTCATTTATTGTCCCAAATTTTCCATAAGAAGTCCTTCAAATAGATATGGTGGTAATGGGGGTTGAACTGAACAACATTAAGAGCTGATAGAGGGGAGGAGTGATAAAGCCAACCCCCCTTCTAAAAGAATATAAAGTTCATCCAGGAATTGCATCCAAGGTCCTATCTTTAGCTTCTTTACTATAGTTAAACTTGTCAAATACATAAAATGTAAAATTTTTAGTGCAAAAACAGTTACATTCAAACAAACAGAACCCCACCCCTTTCAAGTATCCTCTTCCACCCCCCAAAACACTTGAATCAGGATCCATGGCTGCCTGACCCCTCTTTTAGAAACACAAATTTTGCCTTAGCATACATTATAAGTGCTGAGAGGGGTGACAACTCAAGTTCAAGTTCTTAAATATTCAACTTTTTGTACAAAACTATCAAATTAATCACACACAGTGAGGTGAACTCATGTGTGGGTCATAAACTGAAAAACAATAGTTTTATTATATCAAAGCTTTGTGAAAAAAGTCAAACTTGAATATGTGAGGATTTATTTTACAGGGAAAAGCAAACACTCATGAATGACTACTATTTTGAAGCAGTGGTGTAAAGAATATAATTAAGTATAAAGAGCAAGGGCTGAGAGTGATGACAAACCCCAACCCATAATATTTAGATTAGCTAGAATATGGTATTAAAAGCAAACAGATTTAAAACAAATATAGGACCATATTAAAACTTGAATCAAACATATGTTACCCTATATTTACAAAACTTGCTCTTTTATCACACTGCTTTGAAAATAAGAGCTTAATTATTTGCCAATTCCTTTAATTTGCATAGGCAATTGGTGTTGTAGTTCAAAAAGTGCTATATCTGCATTATTTTCTCCCACAAAACTTCTAGTCAAGCTCCAATTTGAAGAACACAAGTTAAAGGGGTGGCAGCCCTCCTCCTCTTGTATATCATGATTGTTTGAATTTTTGATGATCTTCTTTGTCTCCTTATTTTTATTTGTAGTAAGGATGTTGCACACATCCATTCCTGAGCATCTACATCAGTCTATGTGATATTGAAGCATATTTGCTTTTTATTAATATGCTGAAGCTTGTGGTGAATATTTTGCCCACCTTCAGGATTTCATCTAATTCTTTTACTTCATCACTAAATGAATAATGATTAGCAAGGGCCTGGCCTGCAAACAGTTAGGTAGCATGGTAGTCATGCTCCTTGAGAGTTTTCATGGAGCAGTGAAATTTTTCAGCAAATGCCAGTGCTTCGACTATCCCCAAATTTGATGGCAGATTTTGGAATTTTATCAAGTTCTGCTACTGGTCGTTTTGGAACTTTTTGCAAACCTGGCAAGGGCAGACAAAATTGAATCCTATTTAACTACTCAACCAGAAAACCATGTATAAAAATTACAATCAGTTTGAGGAAATGAACTGTAAAAGGGAGCAACTCAACCCTATAGTAACCAAAACTCTTGAAAAAGGATTTTGAAAAAAAAATTGACACATCAAAAGAATTGGCTTCTTATAAATATATAATATTCAATTCTTATATAAATATATAATATTCAGCAATTGTCAAATGCTGAATCAGAGACAATTTGCCTGATTTATGCAAAAAGGAGGGAAGTCAGGAAACTTCCCCAAAAATCAAGTATCTTAATGAAAATCACACTATCAAATTCAGAATATCAGAGAACCCTAACATAGGGGTTTGAAGCTTCCATTTATAAAAATGTAGAATGTTTTTTTCCAGAACTAAGATCAAGGATGTGTGTTCGTTTGTCTTATTTGCAGGGGTGATTGTATCAAACCAATGGTTCTAGAAGATTAGAAGAAGGCACATTTGAACAGAAATTAAAAATTCTATTATCCTTTCTGAGTGAAAAAAAAGACTAGGGGGCTATTTGCCCATTACTTAAATGTATTATTTGTTACTGAGAATATTTGGACAGGGAGGGGGTTGAAATTTTCTGCAGCAGATTTTCAGAAAGGATTCTCCATTGGGATGGAAGTTTATTGGGGGAATTTTACAACAGGCAAGAACTATTTTATTTGCCTTACTTTCTCTTTGGCCACTCAATTTTACAAGTCAAGAGAATGTTATGGAAGAAATTTTCAGCAGGGATTTTTCTCTTAGGGAGTTCCAGAATGATCAGAAATTAAACAAAAACAGGTTTTTCCAAAATGAAGGTAATGAGAATTTTCAGCAAAGAAGAAATTTTCTAGTGGTATTCTACACAGAGAGGGGAAATGGATTAGCTCATAACTTGAAAAATGGTCAATAATTAAACAGTTTTTTCTTCAACTGAGTAAGGAGCAACACTAAAACTTAAAATGAAAAGAGATTATGTTGTGTACAAGTGGACTACCTCCTCTTCAATCCCTTGGCTGTCATACTAGTTTGACTTTTAGTCCCAATTCTTTAAGAACAACACCTGATAGACAAGGGCTATTTAATCAGAATAAGAAGATGTTTTTAAAGCACTAAAAAGCTTCAGTGGAATTGGCCAAGGATTGAGGAGATGATTGTCCCCATGATTGAAAAAAATTCTGTTTGCTTTAAATTTTAATGCTGCTCCTCACTTCCATTTGAAAAAAACTTACTAATTATTTAATGTTTTTTTTTGAGGAGCATCATTTCTTTTCCAGTTATATCAAGATCATTATTAAGTCATCTTTTAATCAAATGCAATACAAATGTGCTTACCCTCTTGTCACTACCACTGGTTCACAAACATTAAGGAAAACCATTCTTTTATGACAAATAAAACTGACTTTCCTGAAATGGTAACAAAAGGCCTCTCTTCTCGGGGTATCCAAGAGGCAATAGACCTAAGGGGTTAGCAATTTTAACAACACATGATTATCCTATAATGTTTTTTTTACAAAAATAGATCCAAGATGCAACAAAAAAGAAAATAAGAAATGATAGCAAGGAAAAATAATAACCTCCAGAGCAATAACTTAAGATATACTTACTTCAAAATGATCTTTCTGATTGCAAACAAATTCTAAATCCATTATAGATTTTTCTAAGGAATACAACATATCAACTTTTAACCATTGGCTTTTTCAGCCTTCCGGTAATAGTAATTAGCTTGTTTAATTTAGGAAACATAAATGATTTAAAAATGATACTAATTTTACTCATGTTTCAAAATATTTTTTTATTACCTTACACAACATTTATATTGTACCAGATAAATTTAAATTTATGTAAAAAAGTCTTTAGTATTTTCGGCACAAAAACGATGCCCCATGAAGATTGAAAAATTGTTGCCTGAAAATATTTTTTGGCGTTTTGACCCCTCTTCCATCCACAAAGGATAGTCTTGGCTTGTTTTTATTATAAACTTGACAAGTATTAATACATCTCAAATTACACTAAAAATCTTCACCTCTATTGTTTAGATGTGGTGAATTCCTCCTGCTCAATGCAGAACAAGAGAAAGGACACAAAATTATTTTGAAGGTAGTTGACATTTCTGTATATGACATTTATTTTTTTGGACATTTGTATATGACATATGTATATGACATTTCTCTGTATAAACAAGTTGTGTACATGGCAACTTTTATGTATTGTAAAATCCTGCAGTCTTAACACAATTAATAGCAAATTTTTCTAGCACTAATTATATTATAGTCACATTTTGGGAATTTTTTAATGGTCCAAACAGTGGCGCCAATTAGGGGGGGGGGAGCAGGGGGCTATGGCCCCCTTAGAATTTGAAAATTACCTTTCATTTATATTTCACAGCCATTTTCTATCTTAGTTATGTGCTATATTAAACCAGCAAGACTGGATAACTGGTTGTTGTTATTTGTCACCCCTGTACATTGTCTTGCACAGCTATTAAATAACACTTTTTGATGACCTTGTTTTGAATGTCCTGTCTTTTCCACTCTTGTACCACCCTAATTCTACCATTAGGAGACTTGTTATGAAGTGTCTAAGTGTTCCTATGCTATTTTATTACCCAATATTGGACCAGCAATGTGATTTCTGAGTAAGATTTATTCAAAACCAAACATCAGCTGGTCAGTACTTCTTTTCTTATGAAGAATTTGTAATCAAACTATGAGCAAAAAGTGGCAACAAACTTTGGATTTTTTTTATGGTGAAAATATGGAAGAAAAATGAAGAAACTGGCAATAGTGACAGTGCTCAAAGTGTCAGGTTAGAGGAGATAAATTCCCCCACTTGTGACAGTCCTTTGGAAACAAAAGGAACAATAACTGGCTCAGCCCTGACCACTACCCTTCAGGTATGTTTGCTCAATGTTGTTTTTTTGGAATCTTCATTAAAAAAAAAAAAATCAAAAAACAATCCTTACCCCCCCCCCACCCACCCACATTTTCATGAATGCCTTGACCCTTTGAGGGTACCTGCAAGACTGGGGACCTTGCAGTCAACCCTATTCCCACTTAAGGAGTGGTGCACCTCAAGGAGCTCTTCCTAGCTAATTTATCTATTATGGGCTGCCTCCCTGTAGTAGCATAATATTTGTAGGCATGAATATATAATGAGTCATAGGTAATAGGCTTGAGATTGTCTGTGCAGGATTTTCACTCTTGTTGATAGAAGAGCATTGCCAAGTGCTGAAAACCATGTTGTAACCAAGATGGGCCCAGGATTGAACAAAGCCTCCATTCATGGAGGTCCCAGGGACTTCTTGCTGTCTGGTTCTAAGCCAGCTTAAGCACTTTGGCGTAGACCTGAGAAGATATGTGATCCCCCTCCTGCACTGGTGTCTGGGATCATTGCTTTTCCTGAGGCAAAATAATTTCAATGATTTAAAGAACATGAAAATTGGAACTTGGAATGTTATGACATTAAAAAATGACTTTTGTATTGACATTTTGACTGACAAATTCAGATGATTCAAACTGGATTTATTAGGAGTTTACAGAAACTCATATCCCAGGGGTAGGAAGCATGAAATTAGGTGATATAGAATTTGTTTACTCAGGCAGGAAGGATAGCGTGCATAGACAAGAAGTAGTGCTCATGATGAATAAGGAAGCTGCTATGTCTTGTTTAGGCTGGGAAGGTATTAATAATAGAATACTAATTGCTCATTTTATGACTAAAAAGTTCAGGGTATCAGTTATAGTAGTATACACCCCTGTAGAACTGACTGACAGAGATACTAGTGACTCAGATGAATTTTACTTACAGTTACAGGAGCAAATAGACAGGGTCCCAGGTAGAAACATGATGAGAGCAAATAGACAGGGTTGCAGGTAGAAATATGATGTTTTTTACTGAGAGATTTTTACACCAAGGTCAGTAGAAACAGGGATAGATGGTATCCTAGCATAGGAAAATTTGGTGTAGGAAAAGAAAACAGTAATGGATACAGACTTTTGCAATTTTGTAGGTATAATAATCTAGTTATAACCAATACAGTGTTTGGTCATAAAATGGCTCATAAGTTAACATGGTATTCACATGATGCTAAGACAGGAAACCTTCTTGAGGTTAAAAGTAAAGATCACAATCTAGTAGTATCAAGGGTTAATTTAAAGCTGAAATATTGGAATGGTAACTTCCTCCCAGGAAGTAATGATGTTGATAGACTCCAGGATGAGAATTTGAGAGGAAGTTTCCAAGAACAATTGAATACTAAACTTAAGAGTTTAAAATTTGATAATGTGGAAGATGGTTGGAATAATTTTAGAAAAATAATTTGTGAAGTTGCTGAAGGTGTCTCAGGGAAGAAAGCTAGAACTGCAGCTAAGAATATTAGTGAAAAAGCTTTATGTTTAATAGAGAGGAGAAAGGACTTGTACAAGAATTATATGAGTGATAGATCATATAAAAACAAAAGGAATGTAAAGAAAGTGGAGAAAGCATTAAAATATGAACTAAGGAGGTGTGAAGTGGAGGCCATGGATGAAATTGCCAAGGATCTAGAAGATACAGCTAGACAGAATAATAGTAAAATATTGTACTGGCATGTTAACAAATTGAGAGTAGGTAGTCAATCCAGACCTGACCCAATTGAAGATAGGAATGGTGCTGCAATTAGAGTTAAGGAAAAAACTAAAGAGAGATGGGCTGAACTTAGAGAATTTGCTTAACCAAGATAATTACAGGAAAAGATATAGAGGAAAATGAAAAAGTTTGTGATACCTTGGATGTGTGAAGGAAGATTTGTTTTATGAGGAGGAATTAGCAACAGTACTAAAGGATTAAAAATAATAAGGCTCCAGGTGCTGATAGGGTGGTAAATGAGTTTCTGAAATATGGTGACTCTGAGGTTAGAAATAAGTTACTGAAGATTATGAATATGATTTATGAAAAAGAGGAAGTACCCAACAATTTTAGGGAAACCTCAATTAAGCCACGTTATAAGAAAGGTGATAAAAGTGAGTGTGGTAATTATCAAGGCATTAGTCTGGTCTCTGTAGGTAGTAAATTACTTAGTAACATGATACTTTTTAGACTGAGAGATGCCATAGACAAAGTTTTAAGAGAAGAACAGCATGGTTTTAGAAAAGGTAGAGGATGTGTCAACCAAATTTTTACTCTTAGGCTAATAATTCAGAAGTGCCTGAGTTTTCAAACACCTTTGGTCCTCAGTTTTATAGATCATGAGCAAGCATTTGATTCTGTTGATAGAAGAGCTTTAGTAAAGGTTTTATCCTTGTATGGTATACCAGACAAATACATTAAAGTGATTAGTGCTATGTACAAGAAGAACACTGCTGCAGTTAAGGTAGGAAATGAGGTTAGCAGCTGGTTTTGTTGTATTAAATCAGGAGTTAAGCAGGGTTGTGTTCTATCCCACTTTATATGGATTATTTTGATGGACTTTGTTTTAAGGAGCACAGGAAAGGCAATGGGAGACCACGGAATCAAATGGGGAGGAAAAAGTCCCCTGAACTTAGATTATGCTGATGATTTAAGCATCCTAGATGAAAGTGTGAGCAAAATGAATGAAGTTTCAGAGGTTTTGCAAGTTCAGGGCGCTAGAATAGGTTTAAAAATTAATGTTAAGAAGACTAAGTCACTAAGGCTAGGAAGAAGTGAAGATGAAAAGGTTACATTGGGTAATGAAAAGATTGATCAGGTGGGCAGCTTCACTTACCTTGGTAGTATTATTAGTAAAGATGGTGGGAACAGTGAAGATGTTAAAAGTAGAATAGCCAAGGCCCAGGGCGTTTTCTTACAGTTAAAAAAAGTTTGGAAGAATTGGAAGATAAGTCTGCAAACCAAGATTAGAATATTAGAAGCTACAGTGATGACAGTGGTCAAATATGGCTCTGAAGCATGGGCACTCCAAAAAGCAGATTAAGATTTGCTAGATGTTTTCCAGAGAAATTGCTTAAGGATTGTTCTGGGTACCCAGCTGGGTCAATATCTACCAAATCATATTATTGAGTTAGGACTAAAGTGAAAACACCATTTGGTGCCTTTTTTTATGCTGATTACAAATATAATAAGCATTTCTATCAGAAATGAATTTCTGCCCCCCCCCTACATATGCCAATTCAGGGTTAGGTTGGGTTAGGTATAGCCTATATAAGGGGGGGGGGGGGGGGCTGAAATTCCTTTCCAATAGAAATGCTTATTATATTCATAATCAGCATAAAAAAGGCATTGAATGGTGTATTCACTTTATTCCTAACTCAATAATATGATTTTGTAGATATTGACCCCCAGCTGACTGACTGTATTTCAAACAATAGGCTATACAAAAAATGTGGTTCAATACCACTCTCTAGGGCTACAATGAAAGAAAGTTTGAGGTGGCTAGGGCACATTGTTCAGATGAAGGATGACAGATTGTTCTTTTGGGCCAACCATCTAGGGCTAAATGGAAAGTAGGTTGGCCTCATCTGGGGTAGGAGGACAGCATAAAGAAAGATTTAAAGAAAATGAGATCTTCATGGGCAGATGTAAAAAGGGAGGCTTTGAATAGATTTGGATGGAGGAGTGTGTGTAGCTGTGTATATATTTGTACATTAGGGGGGGGGGGCAAATTCTATTTCTGATGTAAATGGGACCCTAGACTTAGGATAGGCTATGTGGTCTCAGTAGCTGTGAAGTTGGTAAAGTTCTACAAAATCATAATATTGAGTTAGGAATAAAGTGAATACACCATTCCATGCCATTTTTTATGCTGATTACAAATATAATAAGCATTTCTATCGGAAATGAATTTCAGCCCCCCCCCCCCTATATCGGCTATACCTAACCTAACCCTGAATTGGCCTATATAGGGGGGGGGGGGGCTGAAACTCATTTCCAACAGAAATGCTTATTATATTCGAAATCAGCATAAAAAAAGGCATCAAATGGTGTATTCACTTTTGTCCTAACTCAATAATATGATTCTGTAGAACTTTACCATGAAGTTTAACTAACATTTTAGGCCTATAGAAAATTTACATCTCTTCAAATAATTGTCAGCTTGTGGAACTTGCTCAGTGAAAAAAAAAGCAAACTATTCTAGCATGGATGCAGTAAGTCATCAGCAGACAGGGATGGCTCAATAAACCATGGCCCACTGGATAGCCTACTTGGAATACCACAGAGGACTCATCATAGAAGCTGGTGGACACAAGATTTGTCTTATCACTAGTAAGTGAGAGATATATTACTATAGCGTTTAAGTGTTCTTGC
Source organism: Artemia sinica (assembly GCA_027921565.1). Classification (NCBI taxonomy): domain Eukaryota; kingdom Metazoa; phylum Arthropoda; class Branchiopoda; order Anostraca; family Artemiidae; genus Artemia; species Artemia sinica. Next base: position 55,858,686 of record CM051261.1, read on the forward strand.
AGATAGCCAAGACTAAAGGATATGTGGCCCCATTGGCTGTGAAGTTTAATTATCACTTTATGAAACATTTTATCCTATTTAGAAGCTAGATGATAGGCCTAATACTCTGTAATTATTAATATGTTTTCTTCTTATATGTGAATCTTATTCTCACGACATTATAAATTTAAATGCATATATAGTCATACCTTCTCCAGTGATTCTGTTCCGACGCGAAACATCTTTTCTTGGGTAAAGATATGTTTTCCGTTCGTTTTAGGGCACTGCCATCTCTATTAGTTTTATCATAGATGCTGCTAAAACTGAATTTGAACAGAAGAGGTAGTTGAATTTAGGTTGCATCCTAATGTGCGTTTGTCAGGAGAAGTTGGCAAAGTGACGTAAAATCCTGAAATTCCTTTTAAAACAACCTAATTTTGCCGTCGTAGCTGGGGTTTCAGTTCTGTACCCGAAGGAGAGACAGGGATATATAATCGTAGCACCCATATGGGGGGAGGCAATGGATATTCAAAGTAACAAATCCATTGCCATTAAGGTAAAAGGGTAGACCGTCTTGAATTTTTGGGGAAGGTAACTAATGAAGCTTCATTACTGTTTCTTATTTTCGTAAAATTGCAAAAACAATGTAAGAAAAAGCTGATTTCCGCAGTGTTTTCGCAAGTGTTTTCGATTATACACTTGTACGCAAATTTATCAACCCTGACCTAATATGATACAAAAATTAACCGAGATATTCAGATAATATTAAATAGAAACTTGTTACACGTCGTAGTTTTTAATGCAAACTCTGTAAATTTAAACATAAGGGGTATATTCACGTAAAAAGTCCCTTAATGGTAATAAGGTACCAGTCATGAATTATAATCAGGCCCAGATCGACTAGGTGCGGGGCCCGATTGGAATTTTATTTGCGGGGTCCTCTCGATAAATTAAATTTAAACTAAAATTCAAATTCAGTATATATATATATATATATATATATATATATATATATATATATATATATATATATATATATATATATATATATATATATATATATATGTATGTTCTCGAAAACGGCTCCATATTTTTTCGGGAAAATTGGTATATAGGGATATTCTCGCATTAAAAAATGACCTAGATTGGTCAGTAGTCTGAGAAAATTCGTTAAGAGCCTTAATTTTAGTTGTATGCAAATAATGTCCTTTACGTCATGCACTTCATGACATCATATGATATCATTCATATTATAAATTCTCAAACGTGATAAGATGTGAAAATCGACAACCTGGACAATCAGTTGCCACAACACCAATACGGGCAGCTAACGCAAAGGGCATTGCTAAATTGTCTGAAGTAACCAAAATACAAAATGAAGAAGATCGACAAATACGGTTAGCATTATGTACATATACTTATGTATATAGTAGCGAGAGACCAACGGCTACGAGTCAGGATTTTATATATTGATTTTCATTGTCACTTGCAATACGAGGCTTTTGCCCCAGGGAAGCAACAGGTTGATTTAAATCAGATTCCACTTCTCAAATTTTCGTGTAACCTTCAGCATAGTTGTTTGCGTCTCGCAATATTCCTTCCAAGAGATTCACTGGATTTTGAGAGATCCCATAATTTAAGGAATATGCAAGGTGTTCTTTAGCAGCTTCATTGGGTTCAAAATCACCTTCAGGAGTCTATGATGGATGTGTCACTAAACTGATTTTGTGATAAATTTGTCGAGTTTCTTTGAAGCTGAAAACGTTACGACTATTGATGGTTTGATCATCGCTTACGTTGAATGTTAGCTAAAACAAAACAGGCGTTCAAGATTCACATTCGTCTGTGGAACTCGTTAGAGAGCAAGTGATGTCCCATAATAGGCCATACCAATTCATTTGGGAGTTGTGGAGGTAACAATGCAGTTCAATCAAGCAAGCAGCAACTCTCAAATAATCATCTTTGTCGAGCACTTTACAGTGAATACATACAACGGCGAAGGATCTCAATGACTTGTAATTAACACTTGCGTAGTTTACGGTATATTTGTAGGTTTTTACTGGGTTTTGCACCACAGTTTACTGGCATCGAAGATTGTGATGACGTTGTTCTTCCATTTTTGACACCTTCTAATTCCCGCTGTTGCTTTATCTTGTCTTATTTTGACGGTTCTTCTTGTTCATTTTGAACTTTCATTTTTTGTCCTTATTTTGGTCTCACGTAAATTTTACGTTTTTGTCCTCTACATATAATGAAACTGCTGAAAATGCCTTTTGAAATTTACATCACCGAATATGAATAAATGGATTTACATATTTCCAAGTTTTTGTTTTATAGATTTTTCTAAAACTATTTGACAATCTAATTTCCTGTCCTCTTTCAATCGGGAATTTCTAAACTATTGAACCTTTCCTGTTTTATTGTTGGTATCATGTAGTTTATGGGTTTTAGCCTGGAAAATGGTCTCTCTCCAGAAGCAACGCTCACTGTAATTGTAAGAATATTTCACAATTTCGAAAAAATTGTCCATTTGATAGCAGTGCGGGGCCCGATTGGGTCCAATCGCCCTTTATTTGGCCCTGATAATAATGGAGAGGAAAGCTGGTTTAAAGTCGACATAAAACTATCGCAAATGCTAATACAGAATACTAGAAAATTAATTGTTATAAACAACTTTACTTTACAAACCCCCTATTCTCTCCAATCTATTCATAACTTCAATCCATCCATTAAAGTTCTAATTTCCTTTAAAGTATTTCTTATGACACCCCCCCTCTGACCAGGAATAGTTTGCCAAGAATTTTGTAATCCTGCAATTTTTTAATACAACTATCAAGAGAGCAGAGCGTTGACCTCAGAAGGAGAGGATGGTGTTGCATTCGCAGATGTGTTTGCCACAGGAGGTCGGTGCTGTAGTGAGTTATTAGTAATAGTAGTTAAGAAAGAGTGTTCTCTGAAATATTTGATATATTCCTTGGGCTTAGTCACGTTTTTAAATTTACTTCCTGAGTGTATTCTATATGGGATCACCATAACTGTAATTTATTGAGGTATCCGCAGTTCAGGGTGAAGATGGGCTATTGTAAGAACTTGAAATATGTGAAAGGTATGAAATTTTGTGTTCTCTCTTGAAAGAATTGAGATCAGTTACTGTAGGAACTTGAAATATGGTACTAGACCTTAAATCTAATTGCAGATTACTTATCAAAGGTCTTGTTTCACGTGCAGGCCTCATTTTTAATTTTCCGATAATATAATATTTTATCCTCCCCCCCCCCCCCCCGGGGAAAGCTTATGAAGAAGCTCACAATTATGCACAGCATGTCCGCGGTACCGATTACAAGCTAAAACCCACTGCGTTAGTGTCAAACAGGAATAAAATACATGTAAAAAGAAAGTCTTGTAAATTTGGGCCTCAAAATTCCCTTTCTCCCTTAGATGACACTGAAATTCGCATAGACAAGCAGGGCCGGATTTAAAGCTTTGACGCTTCTAGGCCCAAGCGTTTTTGCCGCTATGTTTTTGCGAAATTTTTGGGGACATCTCCGGATATTCAGGGATAGTGCGCAAATGATGAGCCACAAGTACTGAAAGAAAGAGGTGAAACTGAACTTGTAAACATCTGAGGGCTTACATTTACTACAGATGATCTATCTTTACTACAGAGTGATTCGAAATTCAATCTTCTTCTCCTCGTCAGTTACTTTTTGGGTCTGTAAAATTTCTTTTTCTGAGTCATTTTACTCTTTACTATGTATTGATAGACACTTCTCGAGAAAACAGCAATATGTTTAGCTGTGTGCAGTAAAAATTTGACAAGGTTTGAAAAAAAAAATCAGATTCATTTTCCTCACTAAGATGAAACTGAAGCGTATCAAAGTTAAGTGATTCGACCTACCTCTCTATCAGGGGAAAAACAGAATAAGACTGGATTGGCATTGTCCATTGGCAATTTTACCCCTTTTAACGCTTTCTACTCTCTTGAAAGAATCCTGCTAAGGCTTCTCTTTCAATATGTCCACTGCCGGTCAAAACCTAATAATAACCCCATTTTTTTATACTACTACTAACAAGTTACTGCAACCCCAAGCCACCTGAGGCCAATACAATTGCGTCCAACCTCCCCCCCCCCAAATCTATTCAAAGCTTCACTTTTCATTCCCACCCATGAATTTCTAATTTCATTCAAATCTTTCCTTATAACCTCTTCCCAATCCCATTTGGGGACGATTTGCTTTCCGTTCGGCTCCAAATGAGTGGCTAAAAAGCACAATATTTGGCAAATTGTCATCCTTCTTTCGCAAAACATGCCCTAGCCATCTCAACCTTTATTTTATAGTGGCCCGAGAAAGTGGAATCGATCCCAAGAAGTGGGATTTGTTGCAGTAATTTTGTATGATATATAAAAGTGAATTGAGAAACTACTATACACTTCTGATAGATTTTAGTACTGGCGGGCAGATAACCTCAATCAAACAGTACCAGTCTGTGGACCACAGGCTGAAGAGCATGCGAACAGACTTTAAAATAACTCCTATATATAGTGTCTAACAGGGGATATCATAGGCAGTGCAATAGCGCTGCCTAAGTAAAGAATGATGTTGGCACAATATATTGTTTTTGTTTTTTTCTAGACCAGGGCACTTCATATCGAAGGAGTTGTCGTAGAAACTTCATAAAGGGCTCATTCGATTGGAAATTGGAATGACAAGTGCCCTTTTTAATAATCGAAAGTGATTGGAAGGCAACTAACACCCCTTCCAAGCCCACCATTTCCCCAAACACATCCAATCAAAATTTTGAGTAGCCGTTTTGTTCAACGTAGTTGATTTCCAGATAGAAATTATGTTTTTAAGGAGGACACTCTCCCCACAGTCCTCAGCGCAAGGGTTGTAAGTTATGCCCTGGGGGCATAACTATATAAGGTTTTTTATAGAGAAATTTGTCGTAGAAACTTCAAAAAGGGTTCCTTCGATTGGAAATTCAAAGGGCTAGTTCCCGTTTTAATAGTCGAAAGTAATTGAAGGGCAACTAACCCCCCTCTCACGCCCACCTTTTCCCCTAACACATCCGACCAAAATTTTGAGATAACTATTTTGTTCAACGTAGTTGAATGTTCTGGAAATTAGGTCTTTGAGGACGACAATCCCCCTCCCATAGCCCTCAGGGCAAGGGTTATAAGTTATGCTCCGGGGGCATGTAAGGTTTTCATAGAAAGCGTTGTCGTAAAAACTTCAAAAAGGGCTCATTCGATTGGAAATTGAAATGGCTAGTGCCCTTTTATATAGTCGAAAGTGAATGGAGGGCATCTAACCCCCCTTTCACGCCCAACATTTATCCAAACGCATCCAATCAAAATTTTGAGATAGCCATTTTGTTCAACGTAATTGAACTGTCTTTAAGGAGGTCTTTAAGGATGACAACTCTACCCCCCACAGCCATCAGGGTAAGGTTTGTAAGTTAAGCCCCGGGGGTATGTAAGGTTTTTACAGAAAGCGTTGTCGTAGAAACTTCAAAAGGGCTCATTCGATTGAAATGGCTAGTGCTCTTTTTAATAGTCGAAAGTAATTGGAGGGCAACTAACTCCCTCTCACACCCACCATTTCCCAAAACACATCCAATCAAAATTTTGAGATATTCATTTTGTTCAACGTAGTTGAAAGTTCTGGAAATTAGGTCTTTAAGGATGACAACCCTCCCCCTCCCACTATGCCCTGGGGGCATATAAGGTTCTTATAGAAAGTTTAGTCGTAGAAACTTCAAAAAGGGCTCATTTGATTAGAAATTGAAAGGGCTAGTACCCTTTTCAATAGTCGAAACTGATAGTCAAAAGTGAAACACCATTTCCCCAAACACATTCAATCAAGTTTTGAGATAGCCATTTTGCTCAACACAGTTGAGAGTTCTGGAAATTATGTATTTGAGGATGAAAAGCCCCCCAGAGCCCCCAGGGCAACGTTTGTAAATTATGCCCAGGGGGCATATAAGGTTTTTATAGATAGCGTTGTCGTAGAAACTTCAAAAAGGGCTGATTCAATTGGAAATTGATAGGGATAGTGCCTTTTTTAATAGTCGAAAGTGAATGGAGGGTAACTAACCCCCCTCTCACGCCCAACTTTTACCCAAACACAGACAATCAAAATTTTCAGATATCCGTTTTGTTCAACGTAGTTGAAAGTTCTGGAAATTAGGTCTTTGAGGATGACACTCGTCCCAGAGCCCTCAGGGCTAAGGTTGTAGGTTATTACCCTGGGGGCATATAAGGTTTTTATTGAAATCTTTGTCGTAGAAACTTGAAAAAGGGCTCATTCGATTGGAAATTCACAGGGCTAGTGCTCTTTTTAATAGTCAAAGGTGATTGGAGAGCAACTAACCCCCCTCTCACGGTTATTTTGGGAATGTTTACTTTTTATTATAATTTAAATAAAACACGCTACAGTCAGCATAACTAAAATAAAATATTCCAGTGTTCGAACCTTTTTAACAGTCAAAAGTGATTGGGAGGTAACTAACGCCCCTCTAACACCCACCATTTCCCCAAACACACCCAATCAAAATTTTGAGATAGACATTTTGTTCAACGTGGTTAAAAATTCTGGAAATTGGGCCTTTGCCAGCGTTGTTGTAGAAACTTCAAAAAGGACTCATTCAATTGTGAATTGAGAGGGCTAATGCCCTTATTAATAGTCAAAAGTGATCGGAGGGCGAATGCCCAGCCACGCCCATCATTCCCCCAAACACTTCCGATCAACGTTTTGATATAGCCGTTTTGTTGAAAGTAGTTGAAGGGTCCGGAAATTATCTTTTTCAGTATGAAAACCCCCTCACAGCCCTCAGGGCTAAGTATTTAAGCTATGTCCTGGGGGCATATAATGCTTTTATAGAAAGTTTTGTCGTAAAAACTTCAAAAAGGGCTCTTTCGATTGGATGTTGAGACGACTATTGCCCTTTTTAATAGTCGAAAGTAATCGGAGGGAGAATCGCCTCCCCCACCTCATCATTTCCCCAAACATTTTGATATGTCCATTTTGTTAAACGTAGTTGAAAGGTCTGGAAATTATGTCTTTGAGGATCAACCCCCCCCCCATAGCCCTTAGGACAAGGATCGTAGGTTATGCCCTTTGGGCATATGAGGTTTTTATAGAAAGTTTTGTCGTAGCTGCTTCAAAAAGGGCTCATTCGATTGGAAATTGAGAGAATAGTGCCTTTTTATTAGTAGAAAGTGATCAAAGAGCAAATGCCCCCCCCCCCACGCCCATAATTTCCCCAAATACTTTCAATCAAAATTTTGATATAGCCATTTTGTTCAGCCCATCAGAAAGGTCTGGAAATTATGTCTTTGAGGATAACAAATCCCCCCAGTCCTAAGGGCAAGGGTTGTAAGTTATGCCCTGGGGACATATAGGTTTTTTATAGAAAGTGTGGTCATATAAACTTCGGAGGGTGCTCACTGGATTGGTAATCAGACGCTCTAGTGCACTTTTTAAGAGTCAAAGTGATCAGAGGGCAGCTAACCCCTCCACCCTACACACACGTCGTATTGTCCCGAAATGCGTCTAATAGAAATGTTGAGGTCTAAATATAATATAATAAGGGTTTTGGGGTTGAAACAAACCCGAGAGATTAGGGGATACAAGAGATCCCCTAATCTAATCTCTAATCAGAGATAAAAGGGTTGTAAGTTATGCAAAGGGAGTATATAAAGTTTTTATGGAAGGGATGGTAGTTTAACTTCAGAAGAGGCTCAGTGTTTCTCCCTGAAAAAGAATGTCAATATAAAAAGAACAGAAATTAATCAAAAAAACTTTTTGCACAAAATAAGTTTTTCAAAAAAAAAAAAGTAAAGAACTCCATTAAACCAAAAATGAACAAAAATAGAATCAAATAATCTACCAAGCATACAACTACCACAAATCAGTATCAATAAATAAATGAAACCCAAAACCAACTGAAATTAAAATAAGTCAAACTCAAAACGAGTAGAAATTAATCTGAGTAGGGTTCTAAACCCTATGCTTTCTAAAAGCCAGAATATAATTTGTACTTTACTGAAAAAATTCTTTTAAATGTCTTCACTGTTATAACTTTGAGAAATAAAAAATTAATTAAGATTTTAAGGAATAAATATCAGTATATGTATATTAAACTGACAATGCACATTTTTTCAGTAAATTCATTTTAATTTGATTTTATGATATTTGATTTATGATGACTGAATGATAGATTTTAGTACTTGCCGGCAGAAAACCTCAATCAAGCAGTACCAGTTCTCGGACAGGCGAAGAGCATTCGACCAGACTTTAAAATAACTACTATATATAGTATCTAACAGGGGATATACATACAAAAGAGGAACAGCGTATATGCAGCTGGTCTAAAGCTGGTGAGCAGCTCTACTGACATAGCAGATTTTTCTTCTCTTCGTTTGTAAGATGTAATAAATATTGGCCAAGACAAGATGCTCTGATTCCATTAATAGATCTACAGGGGCATTCATCTTTTTTTTGAGGGAATAGAAATACGGCCGTAGCCTTATAAACCCGTTTTAATCGCTTTTGGTCAAGGAAATCGACCTTTAGGGACAATCTAAGGAAGAATATCTTACCCTTCTGTGAATGTATGGTTTCTGGTCTTTATTTTATTTATTCGGTATAAATTTCTTATTTTTATTTATTCGGTATAAATTTCTTAATTTCTTATTTTATTTATTTTTATTTATTCTTATTTTTATTTATTTTATTTATTTATTCGGTATAAAATTCGGTATAAATTTCTTAATTTCTTATTTTATTTATTTTTATTTATTCTTATTTTTATTTATTTATTTATTTATTTTATTTATTCGGTATAAAATTCGGTATAAATTTCTTATTTTTATTTATTCGGTATAAATTTCTTAATTTCTTATTTTATTTATTTTTATTTATTCTTATTTTTATTTATTTTATTTATTTTATTTATTCGGTATAAAATTCGGTATAAATTTCTTATTTTTATTTATTCTGTATAAATTGTTTAATTTCTTATTTTATTTATTTTTTTATTTATTTTATTTATTTATTTTATTTATTCGGTATAAATTTCTTCGGCACGAATTTAGACACTTCGAGAAAGTACAAGGCAAGATGTATCCGAAATATCTGGTTCGAATTTATTTCGGACTAAGCGAGAACGGCTCTTCACTAAATGGGGCAGTTTAAGGCAGCAGCTTATGCTACGCCATAAGTAAATAAGCCAAATATTGCAACTTTACAAAACTTGAGATACCTTGAAAAATGAAAACAGATAATAAGCAGGAATCGAACCTTTATTAACGCTACAAAATATAAAACCTAAAGAGATTCCTGAGACAATTGTTCCGAAGAATCTTTGGGACATATGAACGACTTATCCCATAGGGCAATGTATTTCAAAGGCTTTCAAAACTAAAACGCTTGCCTTTTTACTTAGGAATAAATACGAAACTGAAACAAACAAAAACATAAAAAATAAATAATTTCAGATTCGGATGGCACAGGTCAATCAATATACAAAAATGTATTGTTGAAAAAGAGAAAGAAAAAACAAAGAACTATATGCAAGGTCGTATCCAGGATTTTTTTTTTCGGGGGGAGGGGGTAAAAAAAACTTCACAAAACACAACAAAAATTTGTTTATCTGCATTTTTGTTACTTTTTTATGAGTCAGACAATAAATTCGGGAAGAAAAAAAAGGGGGGGGGGGGTAAACCGAGTAACCCCCTCCCTTCTGGATACGCCCCTGACTAAAAGTCGAAGGCACTAATACTAGAAAATGGCAGACTGCGTATCAAAACAAGAACACTTGATGCTTAACACACATCCCCCTTCCAATACTAATATGTATTTGAAAAGTACGAGAGAAAACGTTTAAATGTGCTTTAAGTCGAGAATAGCATAAAAAGAAAATAAAAACTGACAGAAATTAAGTTACTGAAGACACTAATAGGCCTACTATCAGTTCAAAATAAATGCAAATATATTTCTTTTATCTTTTTGGTCTTTTTAATCTTGTTTGGCCTTTATTTGGCAAGATCACTTTTTTATTGGCCTAATTTTGTTGGTTTCTTTTGGCGTTTTCATTCATCTATTAAGTTATTTATTGAATAATAATGTCCATATTTAAAGGAAGGGGGGGGACCAAGAAATGTTCCCCCTCAGTTATAATGAAGCATCCATGCTTTAAAATTTGCGAAAAGATAAACTTAATCTACTTTAATACTGAGAGTCTTCGACATTTTAAAAGGAGGTGGTGTACAAAAAATAGTTAACTTAAATTAGCTTCTCTGTGATTTTAATTTTTAGAAAAAGTAACAGTTTACCAAAAGCCGCAGAAAAAAAATTATATTTTGAACTTCATTACATTTAAAATAAAAATTTCTTCACAAACGAAGTAAATACTTGAATGACCGTCTCCAAATTTTGGCTATATTAAATTTCCACGGAGCATGGTAAAACTATGAAAAATTAAAGGGAACCTACTATACACTGAATGACTGGTAAGTTTTCAACCTCTAGCCACTGTTGCCATATTGAACCGCTTCCTCTATTTGGGCTAATAAAATCTAAAGCTGTTTAGCGATCTTTTTAAAAATCATCCCACCCATCTAGGAAATAAAATCGGTAAGCGTAAAACAATGTTTGGGGCAAGTCAGTTACCGAAGAATCCGGCAGCTAAGTCAGAATTTTACCTGCTCAATTGGAGAAAGTTAATGTAATTTGGCAACAATGCTTCTAGCGAAGATAATACTAAACGAAACACCCCCCCCCAATTTTTTGGGAATATCACATTTCAAAGGAGCAGAGCAAAACTAAAGCATAAAAAGAACAAAACTGAAAGAGCTAAACTGGAAAATTAGCTTTTGCCACTCAATGCTTTCAAAACACTCCCCCAATTTTTAGGAATATCACATTTCAAAGGAGCACAACAAAACTACAAACACAAAAAGAACAAAACTGAAAGAGCTAAACTGAAAAATTAGCTTTTGCCACTCAATTATTTCAAAAACACTCCCCCAATTTTAGGGGATACCACATTTCAAAGGAGCACAACAAAAATAAACGTAAAAAGAACAAAACTGAAAGAGCTAAACTGAAAAATTAGCTTTTGCCACTCAATGCTTTCAAAACACTCCCCCAATTTTTAGGAATATCACATTTCAAAGGAGCACAACAAAACTACAAACACAAAAAGAACAAAACTGAAACAGCTAAACTGAAAAATTAGCTTTTGCCACTCAATTATTTCAAAAACACTCCCCCAATTTTAGGGGATACCACATTTCAAAGGAGCACAACAAAAATAAACGTAAAAAGAACAAAACTGAAAGAGCTAAACTGAAAAATTAGCTTTTGCCACTCAATGCTTTCAAAAACGCGGTAATACTAGAGCCAGCAGGTCGTCCACTTTGAGGGCTTGGGTCGGAAGGTACAGGTGTCAAAACGCCACCCGAAGATCGGACCGCAAGATTCTGGTTAACACGAAACGCCAAACTGAAAACAAATTCATTAATAAAATGTGCGAACACTATAGAGAGCTAGGTTCTCGTACTCTAGATTGGGTACTCAAACCCCAGATCGGGTACATATGGTACTCACATTCTAGATAGGGTACTCAAGAATTGTTGCTAATAGGAGTAGGGAAAGTCCAGCTTTAAGGAAAAGTGGTACCAAACAAAACTTTTGGGGATTCCTCATGTGTTGGCCGTTGTTTCCACGGTTACACTGTTTAAATAATAACACAATTGCTTACAAATCTTTTTTTTCTGTCGTCGTTAGTGGGGCGCTGAAATATCATAGGGAAATACTTAAGGGCTCATTTGAAAGGAAATCGCTATATCTAGTGCCTTTTGGAAGTATAAAAACATGACATTAAATAAGATGCAATTTCTAATCAAAACTACATCTTCATATACAAGATGACGTAACAAACGTATCTTTTGACAAGATAATATATCTATACATATTGTATTTTATCTTATCTCTTTAAACGAGAAATCATTCCATATGTGTGTGTACGTTTTCGCGAAAACGGCTGCATATTTTTTTTTTCTGGGGAAAATTGGCATCCTGGGAATATCTTGCCGAAAAAAAATATCTATATAGGTCACGAGCTTGAGAAAATTCGATAAGAGCCTTAATTTTGGAAAGAAATCTCCCGTGAGCGACGTTATATTTATGAGCACATTTCAAGAGCATACATACGTCATATTTCCCTCAGTAGTGGTTGTATCATTTTTGGTGTCTATGATGCAGGCGAGATTACACAAGAAACATACAACTGACAAGAAAAATCAGAAGATTGACGTCAGATTTATCAATACATTCTAAAAGCATACATACGTGATATTTGCCTCAGTAGTGGTTGTATCGTTTTTGGTGTCTATGATGCAGGCGAGATTACACAAGAAACACACAACTGACAAGATAAATCAGAAGATTGACGTCAGATTTATCAATACATTCTAAAAGCATACATACGTGATATTTGCCTCAGTAGTGGTTGTATCGTTTTTGGTGTCTATGATGCAGGCGAGATTTTCAAGAAACATACAACTGACAAGAAAAATCCGAAGATTGACGTCTGATTTATCAATATATTCTAAAAGCATAAATACGTCATATTTGCCTCAGTAGTGGTTGTATCGTTTTTGGTGTCTATGATGCAGGCGAGATTACACGAGAAACATACAACTGACAAGAAAAATCAGAAAACTGACGTCAGATTTACCAATACATTCTAAAAGCATACATACGTGATATTTGCCTCAGTAGTGGTTGTATCGTTTTTGGTGTCTATGATGCAGGCGAGATTTTTCAAGAAACATACAACTGACAAGAAAAATCCGAAGATTGACGTCTGATTTATCAATACACTCTAAAAGCATACATACGTCATATTTGCCTCAGTAGTGGTTGTATAGTTTTTGGTGTCTATGATGCAGGCGAGATTACACAAGAAACATACAACTGACAAGACAAATCAGAAGAGTGACGTCAGATTTATGAATACATTCTAAAAGCATACATACGTCATATTTGCCTCAGTAGTGGTTGTGTCGTTTTGGTGTCTATGATGCAGGCGAGATTACACAAGAAACATAAAACTGACAAGAAAATCAGAAGATTGACGTCAGATTTATCAATACATTCTAAAAGCATACATACGTGATATTTGCCTCAGTAGTGGTTGTATCGTTTTTGGTGTCTATGATGCAGGCGAGATTACACAAGAAACACACAACTGACAAGAAAATTCAGAAGATTGACGTCAGATTTATGAATACATTCTAAAAGCATACATACGTGATATTTGCCTCAGTAGTGGTTGTATCGTTTTTGGTGTCTATGATGCAGGCGAGATTTTTCAAGAAACATACAACTGACAAGAAAAATCCGAAGATTGACGTCTGATTTATCAATATATTCTAAAAGCATACATACGTCATATTTGCCTCAGTAGTGGTTGTATCGTTTTTGGTGTCTATGATGCAGGCGAGATTACACAAGAAACATACAACTGACAAGAAAAATCAGAAGATTGACGTCAGATTTATGAATACATTCTAAAAGCATACATACGTCATATTTGCCTCAGTAGTGGTTGTATCGTTTTTGGTGTCTATGATGCAGGCGAGATTACACAAGAAACATACAACTGACAAGAAAAATCAGAAGATTGACGTCAGATTTATCAATACATTCTAAAAGCATACATACGTCATATTTGCCTCAGTAGTGGTTGTATCGTTTTTGGTGTCTATGATGTAGGCGAGATTACACAAGAAACATACAACCCACAAGAAAAATCAGAAGATTGACGTCAGATTTATGAATATATTCTAAAAGTATACATACGTCATATTTGCCTCAGTAGTGGTTGTATCGTTTTGGGTGTCTATGATGCAGGCAAGATTACACAAGAAACATACAACTGACAAGAAAAATCAGAAGATTGACGTCAGATTTATGAATACATTCTAAAAGCATACATACGTCATATTTGCCTCAGTAGTGGTTGTATCGTTTTTGGTGTCTATGATGCAGGCGAGATTACACAAGAAACATACAACTGACAAGAAAAATCAGAAGATTGACGTCAGATTTATGAATACATTCTAAAAGCATACATACGTCATATTTGCCTCAGTAGTGGTTGTATCGTTTCTGGTGTCTATGATGTAGGCGAGATTACACAAGAAAGATACAACTGACAAGAAAAATCAGAAGATTGACGTCAGATTTATCAATACATTCTAAAAGCATACATACGTCATATTTGCCTCAGTAGTGGTTGTAACGTTTTTGGTGTCTATGATACAGGCGAGATTACACAAGAAACATATAACTGACAAGAAGAATCGGAAGATTGACGTCAGATTTATGAATACATTCTAAAAGCATACATACGTTATATTTGCCTCAGTAGTGGTTGTATCGTTTTAGGTGTCTATGATGCAGGCGAGATTACACAAGAAACATACAACTGACAAGAAGAATCGGAAGACTAACGTCAGATTTATGAATACATTCTAAAAGCATACATACGTTATATTTGCCTCAGTAGTGGTTGTATCGTTTTTGGTGTCTATGATGCAGGCGAGATTACACAAGAAACATACAACTAACATGAAAAATCCGAAGATTGACGTCTGATTTATCAATACATTCTAAAAGCATACATACGTTATATTTGCCTCAGTAGTGGTTGTATCGTTTTTGGTGTCTATGATGCAGGCGAGATTACAAAAGAAACATACAACTGACAAGAAGAATCGGAAGACTGACGTCAGATTTATGAATACATTCTAAAAGCATACATACGTTATATTTGCCTCAGTAGTGGTTGTATCGTTTTTGGTGTCTATGATGCAGGCGAGATTACACAAGAAACATACAACTGACAAGAAGAATCGGAAGATTGACGTCAGATTTATGAATATATTCTAAAAGCATACATACGTTATATTTGCCTCAGTAGTGGTTGTATCGTTTTTGGTGTCTATGATGCAGGCGAGATTACACAAGAAACATATAACTGACAAGAAGAATCGGAAGATTGACGTCAGATATATGAATACATTCTAAAAGCATACGCACGTTACATTTGCCTCAGTAGTGGTTGTATCGTTTTAGGTGTCTATGATGCAGGCGAGATTACACAAGAAACATACAACTGACAAGAAGAATCGGAAGACTAACGTCAGATTTATGAATACATTCTAAAAGCATACATACGTGATAATTGCCTCAGTAGTGGTTGTATCGTTTTTGGTGTCTATGATGCAGGCGAGATTTTTCACGAAACATACAACTGACAAGAAAAATCCGAAGATTGACGTCTGATTTATCAATACATTCTAAAAGCATACATACGTTATATTTGCCTCAGTAGTGGTTGTATCGTTTTTGGTGTCTATGATGCAGGCGAGATTACAAAAGAAACATACAACTGACAAGAAGAATCGGAAGACTGACGTCAGATTTATGAATACATTCTAAAAGCATACATACGTTATATTTGCCTCAGTAGTGGTTGTATCGTTTTTGGTGTCTATGATGCAGGCGAGATTACACAAGAAACATACAACTGACAAGAAGAATCGGAAGACTGACGTCAGATTTATGAATACATTCTAAAAGCATACATACGTTATATTTGCCTCAGTAGTGGTTGTATCGTTTTTGGTGTCTATGATGCAGGCGAGATTACACAAAAAACATACAACTAACAAGAAAAATCAGAAGATTGACGTCAGATTTATCAATACATTCTAAAAGCATACATACGTCATATTTGCCTCAGTAGTGGTTGTATCGTTTTTGGTGTTTATGATGCAGGCGAGATTACACAAGAAACATACAACTGACAAGATGAATCGGAAGATTGACATCAGATTTATGAATACATTCTAAAAGCATACATATGTCATATTTGCCTCAGTAGTGGTTTTATCGTTTTTGGTGTCTATGATGCAGGCGAGATTACACAAGAAACATACAACTGACAAGAAGAATCGGAAGATTGACGTCAGATTTATGAATACATTCTAAAAGCATACATACGTTATATTTGCCTCAGTAGTGGTTGTATCGTTTTTGGTGTCTATGATGCAGGCGAGATTACACAAGAAACATACAACTAACAAAAAAAAAACAGAAGATTGACGTCAGATTTATCAATACATTCTAAAAGCATACATACGTCATATTTGCCTCAGTAGTGGTTGTATCGTTTTTGGTGTTTATGATGCAGGCGAGATTACACAAGAAACATACAACTGACAAGAAGAATCGGAAGACTAACGTCAGATTTATGAATACATTCTAAAAGCATACATACGTGATAATTGCCTCAGTAGTGGTTGTATCGTTTTTGGTGTCTATGATGCAGGCGAGATTACACAAGAAACATACAACTGACAAGAAGAATCGGAAGATTGACGTCAGATTTATGAATACATTCTAAAAGCATACATACGTTATATTTGCCTCAGTAGTGGTTGTATCGTTTTTGGTGTCTATGATGCAGGCGAGATTACACAAGAAACATACAACTAACAAAAAAAAACAGAAGATTGACGTCAGATTTATCAATACATTCTAAAAGCATACATACGTCATATTTGCCTCAGTAGTGGTTGTATCGTTTTTGGTGTTTATGATGCAGGCGAGATTACACAAGAAACATACAACTGACAAGAAGAATCGGAAGACTAACGTCAGATTTATGAATACATTCTAAAAGCATACATACGTGATATTTGCCTCAGTAGTGGTTGTATCGTTTTTGGTGTCTATGATGCAGGCGAGATTTTTCAAGAAACATACAACTGACAAGAAAAATCCGAAGATTGACGTCTGATTTATCAATACATTCTAAAAGCATACATACGTTATATTTGCCTCAGTAGTGGTTGTATCGTTTTTGGTGTCTATGATGCAGGCGAGATTACAAAAGAAACATACAACTGACAAGAAGAATCGGAAGACTGACGTCAGATTTATGAATACATTCTAAAAGCATACATACGTTATATTTGCCTCAGTAGTGGTTGTATCGTTTTTGGTGTCTATGATGCAGGCGAGATTACACAAGAAACATACAACTGACAAGAAGAATCGGAAGACTGACGTCAGATTTATGAATACATTCTAAAAGCCTACATACGTTATATTTGCCTCAGTAGTGGTTGTATCATTTTTGGTGTCTATGATGCAGGCGAGATTACACAAGAAACATACAACTAACAAGAAAAATCAGAAGATTGACGTCAGATTTATCAATACATTCTAAAAGCATACATACGTCATATTTGCCTCAGTAGTGGTTGTATCGTTTTTGGTGTTTATGATGCAGGCGAGATTACACAAGAAACATACAACAGACAAGATGAATCGGAAGATTGACATCAGATTTATGAATACATTCTAAAAGCATACATATGTCATATTTGCCTCAGTAGTGGTTTTATCGTTTTTGGTGTCTATGATGCAGGCGAGATTACACAAGAAACATACAACTGACAAGAAGAATCGGAAGATTGACGTCAGATTTATGAATATATTCTAAAAGCATACATACGTTATATTTGCCTCAGTAGTGGTTGTATCGTTTTTGGTGTCTATGATGCAGGCGAGATTACACAATAAACATACAACTAACAAAAAAAAAACAACAGAAGATTGACGTCAGATTTATCAATACATTCTAAAAGCATACATACGTCATATTTGCCTCAGTAGTGGTTGTATCGTTTTTGGTGTCTATGATGCAGGCGAGATTACACAAGAAACATACAACTGACAAGAAGAATTGGAAGATTGACGTCAGATTTATGAATACATTCTAAAAGCATACACACGTTATATTTGCCTCCGTAGTGGTTGTATCGTTTTTGGTGTCTATGATGCAGGCGAGATTACACAAGAAACATACAACTAACAAGAAAAATCAGAAGATTAACGTCAGATTTATGAATACATTCTAAAAGCATACACACGTCATATTTGCCTCACTAGTGGTTGTATCGTTTTTGGTGTCTATGATGCAGGCAAGATTACACAAGAAACATACAACTGACAAGAAAAATCAGATGATTGACGTCAGGTTTATAAGTATATTTCAAGAAAATAAACTACATCCATTTCCCCTCCCCCCTCCACAGAAGTTAACTTATCGTTTTCATATCTATGACGCATGCAACATTATAAAAGAAACATAGCTAAGTATAAAATACCAAGCGTAATTAGTCCATTTACAAAATGCGCTTTAAGAAGTTTCATAATGCCTAGAGGACAAATGAACAGCCTAGAACATTAAATGTGACAAGACCAATCCGAACAGCTCAACATCCCCTGCAATATTCTCTAAAAGTTTCAACTTAATACTTAACTGTACCTGAGATATTACAGACAGACCATTTTGACAGGTATTTTATACACACCATTTTAACAAGCTGGATGTTCATAGTATCTTTTGGTTTAGTACAACACCTACAAGCTTCAACTAAATACCATTAACCGATCATGCGATATTACAGACACGTCTTTTTTTACAACTGGGATGCACATAGTTGTATTTTGATTAAGTCCAACATCCAACTCAACATTCTTTGAAAGGTTGAACTTAATATCCTTAACTGTACCTGAGATATTGCATACAGGTCATTTTGACAACCAGGATGCATATGGTGTCTTTTGAGTTATTTCAACATCCCAATCGATATTTCCTGAAAGCTTCAACTTAATAATTTTCAGCCGTTCCTGAAATATTATAGCCGCGCTCATTTACAACTGTGTGCACACAGTGTCTTTAATTTCAACATCCCCCTCAACCTTCACGGAATGTGTCAGCTTGATACCTTCCTCGACTGTCCTTGGAATATTTAACACATGCCATTTTGAGAACCTGGATGCATACAGTGTCGTTTAGCCGTTTCTAAGATAAAAAGAGATGCGCCCAGACACACGCGATAAGCCTTCTTAACAAAGAGGATGCACCTAGTTTGTTTTTTTTATTTAGTGCAGCTCCTTCAACATTCCCTTAAATTTTCAAATTAATAACCATAGCCATTCATGATATATTGCAGATAAGCCCTTATGACAACCTGGATGGATAATGCGATTTTGACAATCAGGAGGCAATTAAACTCTTTTGATTTACTTCAGTAGTTCTAGTTGTTTGCAGAATTTGCAGTCACAGTCGCAAGTAGTAGCAGTTGCAGTTACGAGTCGTCGCATTCGCAGTCAGAAGTTGTCACACTCGCAGATGCAAGTAGTCACAGTCGCAAGTAAAGTTGAGTAACATTCGTATTCACAGTCGCATGTAGTTGCAATAAGTTGCGGGCATAAGTTCTCGCATCCGCGAGTACTTGCAGTCTAAAGTAGTCACAATTTCAAGAAGTCATAGTCACAAGCAGCCATGGTCGTATGTTGTTGCAGTCGCAAAAAGTCACAGTCGTAAGTAGTCGTGCTTACAAGTAGTCACAGTCGCAACCGCAAGTAACCTTAGTCACAGTAAAATTAACAAGCAGTCATAGGCACTAGTATTTGCAGTCACAAGCAGTTACAGTCGCAGTCGCAGATCCAAGTAGGAAAAGTGCACAAGCAGTTTCAGTTCCAAATTCAATGAGCCCCCTACAAAGCTTATATGACCCCCCTTCCATTTTAAGTGGTTCAGCGAAAAAATAGCAATTCATTGAAGCCTTTATGGCTCTTTACTATAGGCAACGCTACAGCGTTGCCTCTGAAAGATAATTGCTGGCAATTTTCTGCTCGTGTGCGTAGACAATTGATGCTTACCTACTCATGGTGCTGTTACCGACTGGAATCGAAAAACTTTTGTCATTGGCTATTGGCTATATTAACATTTTGTTGGCTATTTTAACTAAAAGACCAAAGTTAATTTTCTGCTCATACCCGTCCACAGGTAATGCTTACCTACTCATGGTACTGGTACTGGCAGGAGTCGAAAAATTTTTGTCATTGGTTGGAGTCATCTTACCGAAACGAGGCATTGTAAGTCTTGGCGTCTGTATGTCAGATCCATCCTAAAACAAAAAGATCTTGAATTCACCACTATATAGATAAATCAGTCGAACCATTTTAGCTTGAGCGAGTTTCTATTAAAAAGAAAAAAGAAAAATCATATCTAGATAAAGCTATAGCAATAAATCTATATCAATAAATCCATAGATAAATCTATGTAGCTAAATCATATAAAGATAAATCTATATAGATAAATTAGCCGAACCAGTTTAGCTTAAGCCAGTTTCTATTAAAAAGAAAAAAAAAATCATATATAGATAAATCTATAGCAATAAATCTATATAAATAAACCTATATAGATAAATCTATATTAATAAATCTATATCAATAAATCTATAGATAAATCTATATAGCTAAATCATATAAAGATAAATCTATAACGAACCAGTTTAGCTTAAGCCAGTTTCTATTAAAAAGAAAAAAAAAATCATATATAGATAAATCTATAGCAATAAATCTATATAAATAAACCTATATAGATAAATCTATATCAATAAATCTACATAAATCTATAGATAAATCTATATACCTAAATCATATAAAGATAAATCTGTATAGATAAATCAGACGTTTAGCTTAAGAGAGTTTTTCTTAAAAAGTAAAAGAAAAATCATATATAGATCAATCTATAGCAATAAATCTATATAAATAAACCTATTTAGATAAATCTATACAAATCTATATCAATAAATCTATAGATAAATCTATATAGTTAAATCATATAAAGGTAAATTATATAGATAAATCAGACGAACCAGTTTAGCTTAAGGAAGGTTCTATTAAAAAGAAAAAAGAAAAGCGTGTAATAATACAATGTAACGTGTCAAGCAATCCATGCAATAATCAGTTTTTCCACGAAAAAAAAATAATACATCCACATATTAATACTTTTATAGCTAAATTATCACAATGTGTAAGTTTCCAATTAAAGTACCGAGGAAAGTTGCAAGGATTCAAAGTGACTGAACTCATGGAGCCCCTCCCTTTCTGTTACTGGACCTGATGTATCACAGGGTTGTCAACTGGAAAAAAATTATGTCCAAAGGATTTATTTTATGTCCATAGGGCATATTCCTATGTGTCGGGACACGATGACATAATGGGGCGAATAAGGGGCACATTTTTCAAATTTATGATATAAAACAAAATATTTCCCTACTGGATATATATTTTTGGAAAAAATGTCACTAGCACCAAAGTAGTACTAAAACTATTTCTTTATTTATTCTATTTCCCTTTCCATATATTCTATTTCTATTAATTTTTACATTTTATGCAGTATTTTTTGGGTTTGCTTGCTCTTTCTCAAAGACAACTATCTGCAAATATTCTTGAAATTCTATACAAGCTTGTATTCTTTCATCTATAAACGATTTTATTTCTCATTGCTTCTACCCTACAGTAAAAGCAATACGCAGGTAACTTTTTCGTTAACACTCGCTTCCGGTTTTCAATAGTCAGTAAAAAACATCTATCTATTTATCAAGCATTACCAACTAAAAATGAAAAGTTGCAAAATGAAAAATTTGGATACTTTATGATCTGGAATTAAACAAAAGCCAAGTGCCCAGGACGGATTCCGTCAGTTTGAAATATTTCAGGGAAGGGCGATATGGCTACAATGTATTATCATTATTATTATTTTCTGACGAAGCTACTTCGCATAGAAGGAGTTGTCGTAGAAGTCTCGAAAGGAGCTCATTCGATTAGAAATTGAAACTTAGTGCCCATTTTAAGAATCCAAATTGATAGAAGGGCAATCAAAAGAATGAAGGACTGAAAATGGCATATTTTTGGATGCTCAGGGGACGTATTCATGGACCAGAAAGTTGGCAACCCTGTATATATCGTTCCGATTGAATGCTTAACAGCCACTAGCTGTGACAGGCTAAAATTCCCGTTTCATCTACCCCAACCCGTACGTATTCGGGCTATTGATATTTAAATTCCATTCCAGCTATAACCTCCTGAGACTTGAATATAGAAATATTTTTCCGATTCTGTTGATTTATTTGTAATGAGTTGAAAATAATCATCTTTAATGCTAATAAGTTAAAAAAGATTTGAGATGAGATACTCAGAACCTCTGGAGAAATCTCAGAACCTCAGAAATTTTTCTGGAGTAAAAACTGGGTGTTGCAATTTAAAGCCTGTTCAATTACCTTGCTCAGATATCTTGAGTAAGCTAATAGAAAGAATTGTTCCAATCAGTGGCACCAAGTCATCAAATTGTTAGAGGGGGGAGGGAGGGAACGGTGAAATATCTTTGTCTAAATCTAGGGTGCAATTTTTTCGTTTTTTCAATAAAAATACCAAAAAGAGTATTTTCAACAGAATACCAAAAGGAAGGTATTTCTCGAAATCTTGGGAGAGGCAAAAAATCTACGGGGGGGGGGGTTAAAAGCCCTTCGCTCCCTCCAATCAGCAACACTAGTTCCAAAAGTAGCAAACACATATAATATGCAAGAAATTGGAACAAAATAAAAAAAAAGATAAAAATGTACAATATAATAATTATTTGATCTGTCTAAAGTTTTAAAGGTTCTATTAAACACCCTTACCAAGGTAAAAATGAACATTCATGAGTGATGGGCGATTAATCACCCCGTCTTACAATCAAGTTGTATTTTTAAAACAGAAAACGTACCCACTACATGGACTTTCAGCAATTCTCTGATTGAAAATGAGCTAATCCTCTTATATATTAAAAGTCAACGCTTTATTCTTTAGGAACAGTGTCAATGCCATCTAAATTATAAAAGTCAACGCTTTATTCTTTAGGAACAGTGTCAATGCCATCTAAATTATCACAATTGTATATATTTGTGGATTTATTTTGTTTACAATGCAGTGTTGATCATTTCTATTAGGATTTCATTTCTATTAGGATTTCTATTAGGATTCTATTAGGATTTCAGGCTGATTTATTATTCTTTTACCTAAACCATAGAAAGGAATGGAATTAAAATCTTTTAACGCATATCAGTCAAAAGAGCAGCCAGAAAAGTTTTCTAACGGTGAGGCGAGCCATCGAAATTTCCAAAAGTACGAATCAATCTGAAAAAAATCATCTTGAAAAACTTTAATTAAATCGAAGTTAATGTTTTTTTGCTTAGTTGTGAGTTATTATAGTACAGGAATGATGAGGCTCTCCGTCGGAAACGTCGGACTGTTGTTACGACTGATGTAATGTACAGTACAACTGTACATTACATCAGTTAGTTAGTCATATATAGTTTTATTTTTAGTTAGTTTTTAGTTAGTTTAGTTTTAATTTTCATTTATTATAGTTTTATTTATAGTCATATTTAGTTAGTCATCATGTACAGTTCATCATATATAGTTTTGTTTTAATGTAATAAAAATTTTGTAAAACTTTTTTCCAAAAGTAGTGTCTATTATTATTGCATTTCCATTAATGAAAAACAAAAGAACGGAAAAATTAATTGATAAATGTCCATAATTTAGAATCTTTATTGGGAGGTGGAACAAGATAGAAAATGTCAAAGACAGCTTCCTCGCGCATTTTTTACAGTAATTTTTAGTTGGAACTACTTAATTTATTCAATTAATTAACTAATTAAAATTAATTAATCAATCTCCTAATTCAGAATCATAATTTGAACGTGGAATAAGCTAGAAAAAGTCAAGGCCAGCTCCTTGCTGCTTTTATGATAATTTTTGGTTGGAAATCATTGACTGTTTCCATAAATTAACCAGTTTAAATTAATTAACAAATCTCCTAATTTACAATCTTTATTTGAAGGTGGAATAAGCTAGAAAAAGTCGAGAACAGCTGTCTGTGACTTTTTGCGATAATTTTTGGTTGGAAATAACTAATGATTTCTATTAAAAAAATAATCTAAATTAATTTTGTAAAACCTTTTTGAAAAGAAGTGTCTATTATTATTGTATTTCCATTAATGAAAAACAAAAGATCGAAATTAAGATTAATTAATAAATCTCCTAATTTAGAACCTTTATTTGGAGGTGAAATAAGCTCGAAAATGTGAAGGACAGCTTCCTGTCACTTTCTACGATAATTTTTAGTTGAGATTAATTAATTAATTTCGTTTATTAATAAATTAAAATTAATTAATAAATCCCTTAGTTTAGAATCTATAGAAAAACAAAAGAACGAAATTAAGATTAATTAATAAATCTCGTAATTTAGAACCTATATTTGTAGGTGGAATAAGCTCGAAAATATGAAGGAGAGCTTCCGGTCATTTTCTACGATAATGTTTAGTTGAGACTAATTAATTAATTAATTAATTAAAATCAATCAGTAAATCCCTTAATTAGAATCTTTTTTGAAGGTGATATAAGCTAGAAAACGTCAAGGATAGCTTCCTACCACTTTCTACGATAATTTTTGGTTGGAAATAATTAATTATTTCCATTCAAGGTTTTATTATTAATACCATATTTACACAACATATTAAATTCCAGAAAGAGAGAAAACTTGATGGAGTCGGGAACAAAAAAATTAATCAATTAATTAATTAATTATTAATTGATTAATTTAAATTGACTAATAAATCTCTTAATTTAGAATCTTTAGTTTAAGGTGGAATAAGCTAGATAATGTCAAAGACAAGCTTCCTGCCGTATTGTTGTGAAAATGAACCCTGTGTTTTATTTTGCGTAAGCTGCCACTTTACAAAATGTGCAAACTTTGGTACATTTCGTGCAACTTCACAAAATGCCACTTCACAAAATGTGCAAACTTTGGCACATTTCGTGCAACTTCACAAAATGCCACTTCACAAAATGTGCAAACTTTGGCACATTTCGTGCAACTTCACAAAATGCCACTTCACAAAATGTGCAAACTTTGGCACATTTCGTGCAACTTCACAAAATGCCACTTCACAAAATGTGCAAACTGGTTAAGTTGATCTATAGGATTTCAAATTTCAGTAAGTGTCAATAAGCGTGTCATGCAAGAGCGTATCCAATATTTTTCTTCAAGGGAGGGGGTCATTTTCTTTAA
Organism: Artemia sinica; assembly: GCA_027921565.1. NCBI lineage: Eukaryota > Metazoa > Arthropoda > Branchiopoda > Anostraca > Artemiidae > Artemia > Artemia sinica. The sequence goes on from CM051261.1 coordinate 55,883,727, forward strand.
GGGAATGAGCAAAAAATCGGGATAAAACATACCAAAAATTATTTAAAATGCATTTTTTTCTACTTTTTATGGATCGGGCATAATTTTTTTTTTATGGGGGAGGGGAGGGGTCAGACACGGTGCAAACCCCTCTCCCTTTGATACGGCTTGGTGTCATGTTTTCAATTATGTTCCTGCTTCAAGTCGCTCTATAGTCAATCTCGGTGTCCTTAAATTTGGCCACTGTTGCCCCACTTTAAAATTTATTGTCTTAGTCTAAATTGGTCTTTTAACGTTTTTCTTTGAAGTTTATTTTAAGTTTTTCGTGTTTCCCCCCTAATTTTTATTCGTATTATAATCTCGCCAGGGTTACTTTGTTAGCTTGTACTTTTTTCTGTTTTTCTGTTTCATTTGCATCATCTTTAGTTTGATAGTATATTTAAATACCATTAAGCATGTAAGCTAAAAATTTATAACTGAACGACAGATCGTATAAAAACATAAATTAAGCAAAAAGACTAAGTTGTAAAAACATGAAATTAATAAGTTGCTAAACTTAAAACAATCAAAATTAGTCCTTGCTATTGTCTCACCATTCATCTCCCTACCAAGTCTAGACACAATATATCTAAAGTGTGTTATGCTAAATTTGACCAAGAACTGGAACAGTGGTACGAAGTCACGAAAATTTAGGGGGGGGGGCAATTTTTTTTTGGATGAAAATACAAACAAAAGAAGTTTCTAGAGATCTACAGGGGTAGGATATCTCCTCCTTGAATTGGTACCACTGAATCGGAATCAAAACTGTGGGGGAAATTATGGCATTCTGACCCCTATATTACTTAGTTCATTGTTAATTTTATGCCACAAAATAGCTCATTTAGGCTTCTTAAAACACCAGCAGAAAAAAAATATACTGTCTGTGCTTTATTTATACAAACAATGCAGAATAATGGGTTTTTATTCTCGTGTCAAGACAATGACAATACTTCTTAAACATCAAATTAAAAAGGTCAAGCTTAATTGAATGTTATAAGAAATAAGACATTAACCCAATTGGCCAGGGAAATACAACATGGTTACGATTAAAGGGTTTATCAATTAAATTTGGATCGTAGTTCAAAGTGAATAATCACAATTACGATATCCATACCTGCACATAGGTATACTAGTTAAAATAATTAAGTATTTAATTCTTTTCGAATGAATAAACCATATATAAATTATCATAACCCCTTATCTATAATATCAAATACTAAATATTAAATTGTTAAACACTAATATTTTGAATATTAAACAAAGCCTATTCTTAATTATCTGCATGGGGGAAGGGGAAAATAACCAGCTTTGGAGGTAACGATGCTCGTCCGAAGTCTGCTCCCATGCATTCATGGCGCATGGAGAGCTGACTTCACGTGCCTCTGGATATCCAGCTAACCACCGGAGAACTAAATGCACCTAGGGACGGTTGGGCTAGCAACCCTCCTCCTGAAATTACTTGCTACGAAAGGAAGTAGATATACAGCCTCGGATGCCCCACCTACTACCCCAATTGGACCCAGGCCTGCCCAAGGACGTACCCCTTTGAACATCGTTGACCAAGGTGGCATTAATGTTGCCACCTGGAATGTCCTGACGCTGAACCAGCCTGGTTCTAAGCTTCTTTTGGCAAAAGAACAAGAAGATACAGAGTGACGATCGCAGGAATAACAGAAACGCACCTTACGGGAAGCGGCGAAGAAGATATTGGAGAAGGACGGACACTGCTTTGGTCTGGTGGACCCCAGAGAAGAGGGGGAGTCGGCCTTGTTCTCAACATCTTCGCTTGAAAAGCCCTACTGTCAACGGCAAGCACGAGACGGCAAGCACGGAAAGATAACTGTTCTTACCTGCTATACACCAACAAAGGAGGCCCAAGATGAAGATAAGGACGACTTCTATGCGGTACTGTCCTCCGAGCTCTCCTCCGTACCTCCACACGACTACCTCCTAGTCCTAGGAAATTTTAACGCTGGTGTGGCTAACAGCTCTGGTCTGTACGGTGCTGCTGTTGGATCCATGACAGTTGACGCTCTAAATGATAATGGTGAGCGGCTGCTCGATTGCTGCATCACCCACGCCCTATCAGTTACAAATACTTGGTTTGTGAGAAAAGACATTGCGAAGTACACATGGTATAGCAATGATGGCAGGACAGAAACGATGCTTGACTACATAATTGTTCGACGACGCTGGCTTTCGTCTGTCCATAACTGCCGCTCATCCAGAGGTGTGGAACTCGGCAATGCCAGCCATCGTCTCGTCTCTACAAGGATAAAACTCCGGCTGAGGGCCACTAAGACTATATCCTCATCTACTAAGAAGATAGACACCTCTCGACTGAAGCAAAATCCCTCGGTTCGCAAGCGGCATATGGTTGAAGTCTCTAACCGCTTCGAGTCTCTCCAGCAGTGTTCAGAAAGCGAGTCAGCATGGACCACTTTCAAAGACAATGTTCTCGGAGCAGCTATCGAAGTTGTGGACTCGAAGTCACGAAAGAAGAAAGAGTGGATTATTGGAATTCAACAAAAAAGCTTACATAGCTTTCATTGACTTTCGTTCTGTCTTTGACACTATTGTGGCTAATCCTGAAAGCTGCGAGACTACCAACAAAGTTAGCCAGCCTCTTTAAAGAACCCTACAGAGCATAGAAAGCGCCGTCCTTCTTAACGTATAGCTTTCTTCTTCCTTCCCCATCAAAAATGGTGTACGGCAGGGATGCGCTGCTGCACCTGAGCTGTTTAACTGCGTCATTGACCACATTTTGAACGACACACACCGTGCCCACCCTTTTGGCATAAGTTATGCCGGGAGGATTTTGTTTGATGTTGACTTTGCCGACAATGTAGCCGTCCTTAGCAAAAATCTCGACCAACTTAAGTCTGCACTCGAGACGCTCTCTTCCACTACCTCCAGAGTTTGGATGCAAATCAACTGGATGAAAACGAAGATCATACCCATGGAAAAGACCCCATCGGACCACCCTTAACTGTTGCGATCAACGGCCAAGCTGTTCACGTAGTAAGGCAGTCCACTTATCTCGAATCAATTATATCATCAAATGGCGCACTAGATGCCGAAATTTTAGCCAGATCAGCCAAGGCAAACTCTGTATTCGGACGGCTCCTGAGAGCAGTCTTAAACAAACGGCAAATTAGTCACCAAACAAAAGCCCGAATTTAAAACGCCACAGTCTCAAGTATCATGTTGTACTCTTCTGAGACATGGCCGATAACCCAGACAAAGCTAAGAAAGGTCGATGTCGTCCAAACTAGACACCTGCATCTTCAAATGGTATGTTAAAGGCTTCAAACGGTACGAAGAGATCCGCAATACTGAGATCCTGAAGACCTTCAAGTTAGCGAACCTCTCCACCCAAGTGGAGGCTCGTTCTCTAAGATGGTACGATCACTTACTCCGCCTCCCGCCAACTACTCCTGCAAGGATCATTTTGGACTTCAATCCTGAAATTGTCCGGAAACGTCCTCGAGGGAGGCCGCGCACTAGATGGGCTGATGTTATAAATCAACGCCTCTTCAACCTTAACATCGACCCTAACGAGGCCCCATCCTTAGCCCTGGACAGGGCTGCATGGAGAAGACTTATAGCACTGTCAAACACTTCCCTCTACGCTGGCGACCCTGCTGAACAAGAGCGTTAAGTAAGTAAAAGTAAATAGGTATATTTATAGTCTGTTTCCTTAAAGAGAAATTAACAAAACTGTTTGGAATATTCGTCAGGACGAGGGGACTGATTGCAATTTCCCTGCGGTGGCCCACTTTTCTCCCAACCCCCCCTGCCTTTTGTATTCTCGTTCGACCTTTCTTTTTTTTCAGACGATCTTTATGTAATTTGGCTTTAAGTTTTTTCTCATTCATGGATTAAGCTGAAACATCAAGCTTTGCCCTACTTTTGATACGGTTGTAATATGTTGTAATTATATTTTAATAACAATTCTTTAATATTCTTTGATATTCATATTAATTAACATTAAGGGTGTTTTTGATTCCTCCCATTCACCCTAGATCACACACTGTATGCCTTTAGACTTGTTAATTAAACAATAGGATATTATTCGCATTTAAAAGGCGCTATCGCCTAAAGTAGGTAGCTGCGTTATAAAGAAAAAAAAGCCCTTACTCCAAAGCTTTTTTGAGTCGGTCGCATTAAATCTCCTGCCTGTGGTGAATTATGGATAATCAAACAACTGTTTAGAGGTAGCTGCATTATTAAAAAAAAAAAAAAAAAAAAAAAAAAAAAAAAAAAACTTACTTCAAGGCATTTTTGTGCGGGTCACACTAGATCTCCAGTCTGTAGTGGATCATGTGCAATCAGCCAACAAATAATAGAGAATTACACAAAGTACTAAAAGGATATAAGTTGAAGCCTTACCCCCTGAGAGCTTTGAGATAACAGAAATTCAAATTTATGTTGCGGTATAGCTCCAGCCATTGGGCTTGCAGTGTTCGGGTGTCTAAAGATGGCAGCACCACCGTTTTGATAGTTCTTGATTTGGTTCTCATATGCAGCACATTTTCTAAAGAAAAGAAGAATTCTGTTAATTTCTTTTTTGTAAAAATATTAAAAAAAGAGTTAAAAGCAGGGAGGGATACAGCAATGAACAGAGTATGCACAATCCTAATCCTTGTTCAAAATATCCAGCTATTCAAGTACATCACACACGACAAAAACAGCTTGGGAGATAATACATAAATATTTAATGATATTTTTGGCATTGCAAAAAGGAAAATACGCTAAAAATAGAAAATTATTAAAAAAAACATACAATGTCAAGAATAACAATTCATATTTTCTTTTAAAAAGCTATGATTGCATTAATAATTATAACAGAGAAAGCTTTTCACTTCAGGTGCTAAAAGTGCCAAATTTAATTTTTCACATTGTTTTGTACTGCCATCTACTTAAAAACAAGAAACAAAGTACAGCTAGGGAGATAAGTTCGGATGACTCTCTAACACAGTATAGGTACATGTATGAACAGTGGAGAAAAGTCCTATACTCTTCATTAAACATATTTGACACATTTCAGTATAGACATCTCATTGCGACTCCGCCAGAGGGAAATCCTTTTCCGAGCGCTTTAATCTGTGTCATTTTTGAAGAAACTTTTCAGTACTGTTCTATATATACTTATACTGTGCTCTCTAACGTCTTGAAAATGAAGAAAAATCTCAAAATTTGAAGACAATTTTTGATTAGAAGAAAATCGGCGTTGATTCTCCACCAGAAATTTTCGAAATTATTTACCGGAACTTTACGAATCTTAAAGGATTTGCAAAATGTATCAGCTACAATTATTCTGCATATTGTGAAGTAAGAATTGTTTTCCAACTTCATGTTGTCCAAATACTTTACCCCCACCCCCTAAGGTGCAAATATATAGCCCAAATTATATAAGCCTAATGTATTCTGTCACCCGCCACTTGTTTTTCACTGATCGTAAGCTAACTGTCTCTTAATACAGACAAACGAAAAACCGGTTCTAGGTTTGTTCTCGAGTTCTACATAGCGTAATTCTTGAGTGGGGTCGCTATAACAGAAAAGTACCATTAATTTATTGTAAAAATCAATAAGGAATTTGTAATTCTGCACACACTTCTCACAAGTATATAACTCAGAAGCATATTATTTCTTCTTTACACAACACATGGAGCTCCAGAAATCACTGCGTGGTTACGTGAAATTAGAAACTTTTTTAGAGGATATTACAACGGCTGAGGGGAGGTGACAGAGCACACAATCTTTGGGGAATCCAGTAGGCTGTAGAAAGGATCTTATAAATTCAAGTGGTGAAAACGATGCATATTTCGAGCATACAGGAAAGATGAAGCATATTTTGTCAGGAATAGACTTTTGCAACCCTAGTCAATTTCAAACAGCCTGAAAAAAATTACGGTGACCGAAATAGGTGCCCGGTGAAAAATTACGGTGCCCGGTGATAGTTATTTTCAAACAGCCTGAAAAAAAATTATGGTGCCCAAGCTTAAAAATCACCCTAGACGGGAGTTTTTTAACACCTTAGGGTATCCTAGGCACAGTAGGGTATCCTAGGGTACCGGATTTAGGAAGCTGCTATCCGGACTTTAGATGCCTTTGGGTCGCAAAAATAGCAAACTACTGCCCCAATTTTCGGTCCCAAAAGGGACCGACTAGGGTAATGAAGACCAGGTTTTAGCGAGAACTCTCAAAATCAAAGAATGCCTCATTCTAAAAAGATTTAAATCGTACGATTTAAAAATAAAATACACAGTGGCTTTGGAGCACCCTTTTCAACGTTTTAAATATGCTTACTCTCTAATTTCACTAAGTAATATGTTGCAACATTGTTTAGTATCCATTTTTTTTTTTGTAAAAATTTAATCAAAAAGCAGTTTTCAGGTCCACAGACCTTTTGTTTACGCAATTTATTTTCTATTGTGATTGGTTTAGTGGTGAAGTTACATGATTTTTCTAACCAAGGGCACCGTAATGCTACATATTTATTTCCTACTATTGTTTGGCCCTGATCCCCTCGGACGAAACCCCGAACCCTTGCAGAGTTGAAGCAATTAAACCCCATTCACAATGAACTTTTACTGACAATAGAGTTTAGGTAGCGCTAAATTGAGCCAATCAGATTTTTAAGAGAACTTCCTGATTGGCTGAAAAATTATGGATGGCTCAAATCAGCACTAGCTAAATCTCGACACTAGTAAAACCTCATTGTGAATAGACCTTTAGAGAATTAAGGTTAGAGAATAAGCGGAGCATATAAAGTAGAAGGACTGGAAACCTCCAATACCCCATTTTATCGGTAAAATTATTTATCGTTATTCAGATTATTTATTTAACAATAAATATTAATTAAAGTATTTACTAGTATAAGGATAACGGGTAATAACACAATAACGGGTAATATTTACCATATTACCCGTTATTCGGGTAATATGGTTAAATTATTTATCGTTATCGGGTTATATTAATTCGAGGCTAACTCGGGTTATATTTTTCTCCGATGCATTATGCGGGTCTCTTTTAAAAGCTGCTTTTAAAACATTTTAGGAGCCAATTCGGAATAGAGTTAGAGACGTGGTTTAACGCTCACCGAAATTGATGAAATAATACCGAAATTAGACTATTTTACATTACTTATTCTCAGTATGAGGATATTGAGAGATGTGTTTCAATTCACGAGAGCATCCATAAAAGTAAAGTAATAAATCACAATGTTTCCAGAAACTTTGCTTGTCTACCTAATAAATTTTTCTCTTTGCCTTGCTGACTTTCTTGCAGCAAATATGGGATAGCATGGCTAGTTCTTGAACTAGCCCTCTGCATAAAGCAATTTGAATGGTACGAACTATCCCCTTCTTCAACAGAGCTTACAACATTTAATTGAAGTAATTATTAAATAAACGTAATTGCTGTGCTATATTGAACGTGATTTTACCATCTAAGTGAATTCTTTACAAAAAAAAAAAAAAAAAAAAAAAAAAAAAAAAAAAAAAAAAACTTACAGACCCATCGAATTTTTAAAACGGACCAAAGCATGGTTAGCTTATACTAATAGATACATATTCCAAGAATTTTCTGTCTCTAAAAGAATAAATAAGCAAATAAATAATTGCAGTACGCTTCAATAAGTACTATTGAGCACGATTCAGTAATTGAAATTGGCTATTAGCGCCAAAAATTACAGAAGACATTGCAATAAGGTTATTAAACACAGAGAATATTTACCTTTGTGTTGACAGGTGCTTCCACAAAATGTCAGTGTATGGAATGCGTAATCGTGTATTTAATTGAATTAGATATAAGGACTGAACAATTTTCAAGTTTAGCCTTAAGAAGTATTTTTTCTTTGCATTTCCTTTTTTCCATTGCATGTGATTAAACGGCTCCCGATCATAAGGTGATCAAGTTTTAAATTACGCTAATACGACCCCGTGGCTGTATGGTCACACATATTGCCAGAATATTTGAATTCGTCCCTTTTGACTAATACCATAAAAGAAAAAAAAAAATAGAAAAAATGTACTTTGGCGGCGATTTCCCATAACGCATATCTCTTCCATTTGCGTTTTCGCGAGTGTTCAACGCGAGAAAAGCTGGAAAGTTCATACAGCACGACTACTACGCAACATGGAAAATTAGCACAACCCAGTGGCGGATTTAAAGAATTTGCCGCCAGTAGGCGATTTCAGATTCGCCGCCCTTACCCTTACAAATCGAATCCATTTTTACAATCATACTGAAAACAATTTTTTATTAATGAAATAGTAGCTTTAAGGTTTGTGAAATATCTTTTTAGAGTTAATAATAGATAAGTTTAAGCCACTCCCAAATTTTGCCACCCATGTGCGCTCATTGCACACCACCTAGGAACGGCCCCGGTACGTTCATTACGTAGGGTGCTAGCGTTATCATTTCAGCTTCGGTCAATTAGAACATTTTTTCGTAATTTTTATTAAAATCCGCCGCCCCTAAAATTTGCCGACATAGGCTTCAGCCTACTCAGCCTACTGGTAAATCCAGCACCGGCAAAACCTACGCAAACTTGTTGTAATTCTTTAATGGCTGCTAGATAGCATGTGTAATATTTCGTTCTATGTCCCTTGAAGAATACTTTCTAATCAGTGTGTTTTTCTACGAAATTCATATTTTTTCAGATAATCGTTTAAAAAAAGATTTTTTTTTCTCTCTCTCTGAGCCCTTAGACTTTGGCCCGAGAATCCCCAACGAAAACACATTGTAAGCAATCAAGTCGGTATAAAGAGCATCAGATCAAGACCTCGAAAACAGCTTTAGCCTCAGCTTTGGAATTTGCCATTGGCGCTAGAGCCTGAGTGGAATATATGTGAAAATGTCTCAGAAGCTAGCCTGACACCCGCAAGGAGTGGGGGGATTTAGACGCATGCTAAAATCTTACTAATGATTATCTGTTCAATGGCAGAACACCATTGACACTTTATCCGATGATGGATAAAAACAAAGACGCTTTGTCCGATGACAGATAAAAACGATGACAATTTGTCCGTTGACAATAAAAAACAATGACAGTTTATTCGATGACAATGACAAGAAAAAACTATGACAATTTTTCCGAAGACAATAGAAATGACCAAAGTTGTTCCGATGGCAGAAAAAAAAACGATCACACATTGTCCATTGTCTTGGAAATGACAGAAAAATCAATTGCAAAAAAAAAAAACAAAAAAAACGATTCCCAGATTATTCTATAGCAAACTGTCCCGTTACCTACCACTTTTTTATCGCAGGAAAACGATTATGGGTGGATTACAATTTGATCGGAAAACCCTAAACTGCTGGCATTGATTGAGCGTATCCCTGTGTCATTGCTTTCATCTTAAAAAAAAAAATGATTGCTAAAATAATAATTTTTATACAACAGGCTATTCTAGTCTAGTCCCCTTGACTTAACCCATCAATTCATCAGATACATACATCACTCCCTGTTTAAATTTTTTTGAACGTCCAGACAGCAACTGTTGGTGTACATTATAGCTTTACACAGACAAGGGCCCTTGAAGAAAATTTTCCAGGGGGAGGGGGGACATACACCAGAATAGCAGTGGTGGGTGGGGGGCAGGGGAATGTATTTTAGTATAAATTTTCTTAGCAATAAGTTTATTCTTAAACACACTTAGAAGAAAAATTCTCAAATAAAAAGAGCAACTAACTTTGCATGCAAAAATGAAACAAAATTCAGCAAATTTTAAACGACAAACGTTACCGGCAAAGGGATCAATCTGTTCAATCAATAATATATTTAAACATTAGGCATTATTATGCATTTAATCTTTATTTATTATGTCGAAAACCTTGAGTAAAATAAATGAGACTCAAGCCGAAATTACAGAAAGATTTATTGCTTCCCAAGATTATAAAAGATGTAAACTTGTCTTCATACAATTTCCTAAGCCTTAGAGTAGGCTACAGAAGGAGTATCCTGCCCACATAAACACCAGGTTTTAATTTTATAATGGCTATTTAAATATTTCTCTGTCATAACAGGACAATTCTCCCCTCGAATTAAAATACCTTGTATCTGCAGACATTAAAAAAAAAAAAAAAAAAAAAAAAAAAAAAAAAAAAAAAAAAAAAAAAAAAAAAAAAAAAAAAAAAAAAAACAGAATAGTGAAAGAAAAACTAAATTTAAACTTACAATACAACTTTCAAAGTGACTCTCTCTCTTTTGATTGTCTAACTCAACAGAATAAAATGAACAGGTTCAAATAAAACTTTTTATTACAAGAGAATCTTATCAAATGGTTTGCGATGACGAACTGTAAGTAAGGAGTGACTTGGGCCAACATTCACCAAAACTAAAAACGTGATTTTGACGATAATTGATACATCAACAGAATTGCCTTTTTATGCTGGTTCTAAATATGTAAAATTCATTCAGTTTATTGCTACCCATCAAAAGCCACGAATCTGAGAAAATTTGCCCAATTTTTCGAAAAAAGGGAGAAACAACCCCAAAAAGCTATCGATCTTAATGAAAATCCCTTTATTAGGTTCATCATATGAGACCGTAGAGGTTTCAAGCTCCTACCTCTACCGTAGAGGTTTCAAGCTCCAGTCTACAAAAATGTGGAATTTCGCATTTTTTTTTTCCAGAAGAAGGATTGTAGATGCATGTTTATTTGTTCTTGTTTTTCCCCAGGGGCGATCGTATCAAACCGGATGTCCTAGAAAACGGGGAGAGCTCATTCGAACGTAAAATAGAAGTTCCTTGTTAAATGACTATAAAGATTTGCCACGGGAAAGTATTTCTTTCTGCCATTTTAGGGCACCAAACTACGACTTTGCCCCGAATAAGACCAATTTGCAATCAATTTAGAGAATCAAAGAAGCTAATTGAGCAAATTTTGAGAAGCTAATTGATTTAAAAGTATCAATAAACTATATTTTAAGCTTCCCAGTTGCAAAGAAAGTAATGACACACGATGGCAGTACTGAACAGGAGTATATTTTGCTATAGGTCAGGGGAGCAACAATCCCCAAACCAAACCAAAACGTGGTATCTATGCAGGCAGGATGATTTTTAAATATCTCTACTCCTTGTGTAAACTATTCTAAGGCGTAGGAAATTGTATAAAGACAAGTCTATATCTGTTATAATCTACGAAAGCAATCTTTCTGTAATTTTGGTTTGAGTTCGATTTTCTTTTAAAATTAAATACATAATAATTAAATATATTATTGATTAAACAAATTGATCCCTTTGCCAGGAATCCTTGCGGTTTAAAATTACTGTATTTTGTTTCATTTTGCAGGCAATTTAATTGCACTTTTTATTTGAGAGTTCTTTCCTAAAAGTATTTAAAAATAAACTTATTCCTACGAAAAAAAATTCCTGAAATATATTCCTTGTCACCCAACCACCACTGATATTTTGGTGTTTGGCCCCACCCCCTGGGAAATTTTCTGCCGGCACCCTTGTACCCCTTCTTTTTACTCTTGTCAAGTTATGAAAAGGTGAGAAACATGAGACACACCCTTTCGTTTTGGACACAGCAATATGTGCGGAGATGTCAATTTCCTCATTAAACTCAAGTGCAGAATATTCTTGTTTCAGCTAACCTTGTAGGGAAGGATGGACCTGTTTACCTTTTTTGATTTTTGACTATTTGCAGTGAATCTCTACGTGTCCATTTGAAAATCATTATTATTGTACTTTCTTTTCTAACAGGTTCTACTGTTAACAGTTACAATCTTTTCTTTTCTAATCTTGTTGGCCTCCTCCTGTCATTACAATGTACACATTACAATTACACATTACAATGTCATTACAATGTACTCATTACAAATGTACACTCAAAAGGGCCCACTGGTTTGTCCACAAGTCCCATGAGTTACAAACCTTCTCCCAGTAATGGGTTAAATTGCATGATGATGCAGAACACCATCGCGGGAGGATCCTCTAAAGGAGGACAACTACGGCAGGGCGTAAGATCCAGATCTATGCACAACGGCCTCTGCAAAGGGCTGCCGTGACTCTTTTGGGGTACCTGCAAGACTGGGGACCTTGTGGTCAACTCTATTCCCACTTGAGGCGTGGCGCACCTCGAGGAAATTATAGCCTAGTAAACGACACAGAACTCGCACGGGATTCTGACTAATTGACAATTCTTCTGGGCTTGGTATGTTTTGACGAGCGTCTTCAGGCTGAAAAGCTTCTTCCTAGCTAATTTATCTATTATAAGCTGCCTCCCCGTAGTAGCATAATATTTGTAGACATGAATATGTAATGAGTCGGAGGTATTAGGCTTGAGATTGTCTTTGCAGGATTTCGACTCTTGTTGATAGAAGAGCCTCGCCAAGTGCTGAAAACCATGTTGTGACCAAGATGAGCCCAGGATTGCACAAAGCCTCCATTCATGGAAGTCCCAGGGACTTCTTGCAGTCCGGTTCTAAGCCGGCTTAAGTACTTCGGTATAGACTTCGAGAAGATATGCGATCCCCGTCCTGCACTGGTATCCGGGATCATTGCTTTTCTGAGGCGAAAATAATTTCAATGATTTAAAGAACATGAAAGTTGGAACTTGGAATATCACGGCGTTAAAAAATGACTATCGTATCGATATTTTGACTGACGAATTCAGACGATTCGAACTGGATTTATTAGGAGTTTCAGAAAGTCATGTCCCAGGGGTAGGAAGCATGAAATTAGGTAATATAGAATTTGTTTACTCAGGCAGGAAGGATGGGGTACAGAGACAGGGAGTAGGGCTCATGATGAATAAGTAAGCTGCTAAGTCTTGTTTAGGCTGGGAAGGTATTAGTAATAGAATACTAATTGCTCATTTTATCAACCAGTTCGTGGTAACGAACTGTAAGTAAGGAGCGACCCGGCTCAATGGTAACCGAAACTCTAGAAAACGGTATTTTGAAACAAATAGATACATCAAAAGAATTAGATTTTAATGCTGATTTCAAATATATAAGTTTCATCAAGTTTAGTCCTACCCATCAAAAGTTACGCGCCTGAGAAAATTTGGCTGATTTTCGAAAAAAGGGGGAAAGACCCCCTAAAAGTTATAGAACCTTAATGAAAATCACATCATCATATTTAGCGTAACAGAGAACCCTACTGTAGAGGTTTCAAGCTCCTATCTACAAAATTGTGGAATTTTGCATTTTTTGCCAGAAGGAAGATCACGGGTGCGTGTTTATTTGTTTTTTTTTCCCAGGGGTGATCGTATCGACCCAGTGGTCCTAGAATATCGTGGGAAGGCTCATTGGAATGGAAATTAAAAGTTCTAGTGCCCTTTTTAAGTGACAAAAAAAATGGAGGGCAACTAGGCCCCCTCCCACGCTCATTTTTTCCCAAAGTCACCCGATCAAATTTTTGAGATAGCCATTTTGTTCAGCATGTTTGAAAATATTATAAGTATGTCTTTTAGGATGACTTAACACCCCGAAGCTCCCGGGGGGAGGGCTGAAAGTTATGAACTTTACCCAATGTCAACATATAGTATTGGTTATTGGGAAGTATGCAGACGTTTTCAGGGGAGATTTTTTCTGGTAGTGGGGGGGGGGGGGGGTTGGTCGGGGGTCATGTGGGAGGGTCTTTACATGAAGGAAGTCTTCATGGGGGAAGGGACATTGCTATGAAGGGGACGCCAGACATCCCAGCATTATTTAAAAAAAGATCAGAAATTAAATATAAAAAAACAAGTTTTTCAACTGCAACTGCAGCAACATCAAAACTTAAAACGAACAGAAAATATTACATATATGATTTGGTTCACCCCCTAGTCAATTTTTTAGTACTTTCATAAGAGCTATTTATTCTAATTAACGGCCTTTGTGATTAAGCGGTCATTTTTAAAGAATTGGAACAAAATTCGAACTTTAGCCTAAAGAGCAAGGTATTGACTAGGGGGCGAACCCCCTAATACACGTATTAAAAATATATGAATATAGAAGTTCGTTACGTAAGTTAATTCGTAAGTTGAGAATATTTACTACTAATAAAAACGTTCGTAAGTAAAATTAAACAAGTTTCGAGAAAGCCATTTAACCAAATAAAAGTAAAATTAAAATTCAAATTTTGTTTTAATTATTCATGTACGGTGAGCCAAAATCAAAACCTGCATTGATTCAAAAACGTTCAAAAATTAAATAAAAAAAGCTTTTTTTAACTGAAAGTAAGGAACGACGTTAAAACTTAAAACGAACAGAAATTATTCCTTATATGAGAGGGGCTGTCCCCTCCTTAACGCCTCGCTCTTTATGCTAAAGTTTGACTTTCTCACAGCTGTATTTTTTTAAACAATAAAAAGCTTTAGCGTAAAGGGCGAGGCGTTGAGGAGGGGCAGAGGCGTTCGCTCTTTACGCAAAAGTTTGACTCTGTCTCACAACTTTATTTTTTAAAATAATAAAAAACTTTTGTGTAAAGAGCGAGGCATTGAGGAGGGGACAGCCCCTTTCACATACGGAATAATTTCTGATCGTTTTAAGTTTTAATGTCGCTCCTTACTTTCAGTTTAAAAAAAATTGTTTTTTTTTTATTTAATGACTAAAAGGTTCAGGGTATCAGTTATAGTAGTATAAGCTATAGTAGTATACAGTTATAGTAGTATACAGTCAGTATCAGTATAGTAGTATCAGTAGTATCAGTATAGCAGTATAGTAGTTTATTTAATGACTAACAGGTTCAGGGTATCAGTTATAGTAGTATAAGCTATAGTAGTATACAGTTATAGTAGTATACAGTCAGTATCAGTATAGTAGTATAAGCTCCTGTAGAACCGACTGACAGAGATACTAGTTACTCAGATGAATTTTACTTACAGTTACAGGAGAAAATAGACAGGGTCCCAGGTAGAAATATGATGTGATTACTGGGAGATTTTAACGCCCATCTCGGTAGAAATAGGGATAGATGATATCCTAGCCTAGGTAAATTTGGTGTAGGAAAAGAAAACAGTAATGGATACAGACTTTAACAATTTTGTAGGTATAAAAATCTACGAGGGCTATTCAGAAAGTAGGGAACGTTTCCGGTTGACGCCCTATGCGCGCAGCGATCACGTATGTTTTGGTGTGCACGTGTTCGTAGGTTCAGTCGGCATCCAGCCGTGAAAACGAGAAGATCTTCACGCTGCCCGTTTGCCCAACATTTCAATTTAAAATATGCGCTGCAACTTCAAATCCTGCCAGTTGTGAAGTGCGGTCCGTAATACAGTCTTTGTTAGCAAAAATCGATAGAAATTCATTGACAACTGTGCGAAGTGTATGGCAACGACGTAATGAATGAAAGTTCAGTGCGAAAATGGTGTATCTGGATTAAAAATGGCCGAACCAACGTGCATGATGAAGAGAAAATTGGACGCCCAAGCATTGTGACAGACGATCTTCTCGCCAAAGTTGACGGGAAGATTCGTAAAAACTGTCACTTCACAATAACGGAGCTTTTGCTTTGCTTCCCACAAGTTTCACGGACTTTATTGTTTGAAATTGTGACTCATAAGTTTGGCTACCATAAATTTTGTGCAAGATGGGTGCCAAAAATGCTTACAGACCTCCATACAGCGAATGGGAGCAGCCTTAACATTTCTTGACGCCTACCACACACATGGTGATTCTTTACTGGATCGAATCGTAACGGGTGACGAGACGTGGGTGAAGCACGTCAATTGTGAGACAAACTTGCAGTCCATGGAGTGGGGGCACACAATTCCCCCCAAAAAACAAAAAAATTTTGCAAACCTTATCAGCGAGGAAGATTATGGCTACTGTTTTTGGGATAGGAAAGGTGTGCTGCTTATTGACTTTCTCGAGCGTGGTGCGACAATCAACTCTGATCGGTACTACCAAACATTGCGCAAGCTTAGAAGAGCAGTGCAAAACAAGCGCCGAGGAAAGTTATCGTCAAAAATTTTGTTTTTTCATGACAATGCCCGACCTCACACGGCAAATCGAACTGCAGAACTTATTGACTCATTCAAATGGGAGATTTTCTCACATCCACCCTACAGTCCCGACCTAGCACCGAGTGATTTTCACTTGTTCCCGAAGAATTAAGAACTGGCTAGCGACACAGCGTTTTGATGACGACGAAGAGCTCCGGGTGTGCGTCACTGAGTGGCTGAGATTACAGACGACGGATTTCTATGACGAAGGAATTTCGAAGCTTGTTCACCACTACGATAAGGACTTGTACAAGAATTATCTGAGTGATAGATCATATGAAAACAAAAGGAATGTAACGAAAGTGGAGAAAGCATTAAAATATGAAATATAGAGGTGTGAAGTGGAGGCCATGGATAAAATTGCCGAGGATCTGGAAGATGCAGCTAGACGGCATAATAGTAAAATATTGTGCTGGCATGTTAACAAATTGAGAGAGAGTAGTCAATCCGGACTTGGCCCAGTTAAAGATAGGAATGGGGCCGCAATTAGCGATAAGGAAAAAATTAAAGAGAGATGGGCCGAAAATTTTGAGAATTCGCTTAGCCGAGATAGAGTTGCAGGAAAAGATATAGAGGAAAATGAAAAAGTTTGTGATACATTGGATGTGAAGGAAGATTTGTTTTGTGAGGAGGAATTAGCAACAGTACTAAAAGGATTAAAAAAAGGCTCCAGGTGCTGATAGGGTGGTAAATGAGTTTCTTAAATATGGTGGCCCTAAGGTTTCCTTTTTAAGTACCAAGTATTTTGCCACGGATCGCATAAAGTTGAAATGGTTTTGGAACAAAATTTAAAATATTTCGAAGCAAACAAAACCGAAGCTATGACAAAAGTTGGAAAGGGAGTTAAAGGCGCTTTTGAGGAACTCGCTCTCAGTCCGCTTGTTTATAAAAATTCGGATACAAGTTCAGATACTTCGGGGCTTATTGGGCGAATTCTTGAAGATGTAGCAGTAACAAAAGAAAATATGAAACAGGCTATTGCGCAGAAAGTTAACGAAGCACTTAAGATTCACCCCTCGACCACACCATCCGCTGCTGAAATTGAAAAGATAATTGGCGAATTTCACGATGTGATAATATTCGAATTTACTCCGAGATGTGACAGGATTGAAAAAGACCTGAAAATATGTCAAAATCAACTGGAATTACTTGAAAATCGAGTTGCTAGAGTTGGATACACTACTGTTCAATGGTGTCAAGCAACCCCCCTGGGTTGAAGTAAAAGATGCAACAATGACTATTATACGCAATAAGATGGCGTTCTCAAGTCTTAGCGATGTATAGCGATATTATATCTGTGCATAGGTTTCGGCTGAACTCTGATGATAGCCGCTCTAATAAAATTGCTCCAGTTTTAGTGAAGTTCAAAGACCGCCACACAGCTGTGAAAATCTTTGCTTGCAAAAAAAAAAACTTGTGAACACGAAGATTTTTGTGGCTGAGAACCTAACAAAGAAAAAAAGAGGGCTGCTGAATGCTACAATGGAAAAATACGGCAATAAGTTCGTGTCGTCAAACCAAGGTCGGATTTATGTCCGTCCAGAGAATGCAACTTCTGCTCGTAGACTTTCGTCTCTGAATGACATATTCGATCGTGATCGAGTGTCCTGTTTTTTTTTTCTTTTTTTTGTATTTTAATTTTGAGTATTTCTATGTGTTTATTTATTCTTATTATTATTCAATTATTCCTATTTCCTTTTTTTCCAGTTTATGTATGGGTTTTATTCCTAATGAAGAAAATAAGATCGTGGCTTTTTATTTTACCTTTTTATTATGGTTAGTCTACTCCCGATTCCTCGATTAGAGTTGCTTGAAAAAAAAAAAAAAAAATCGCTCTCGGTTGATGATTTGCAAATCGCGGATATCGGCGAATAACTCGCTTTTATGGTTGTTAGGTGTTTGGTTTTAATTCTTATAATTTTTGGCTTTTATTGAATTTTATTCATCTTTTAAGTTTTTTTTTTTTTTTTTTTGGTTCTTTTCACATTGACTTTCCGCGTTTGTTTTCTGTTGTTTTTTTCTTCGGCACTTTCCTTGGATACATTATTTCGTTTCGTGCTGAAGAAGAGAGGCGTTTGTCCTCTCGAAATATTCGCTTTGTTGTGTTTTTTCAGTATTTTTATTTGACCTTTAAAAACCTAATTTTTGCTCGTTTTTCTTTCTTTATGTAAAAATACTATTCACCGCAATTTTTTAAGTATATTCAAATTTTGCCAAAAATTTAAATTGCAATCCAACATTTTAATTCTTAAGCAGAAAAACTAATCATACTAATCATAAAAAGGTACTAATCATATTTACAATTATTGATATATACATTATAACAACATTTAAGCAGGGTTTAAGGAACGGCTCCCCACATTATATCCTGGTTTGACCTGGGCATGATTTGGAAAACAATCAGAAATTAAATTTTTTAAAACCTGTTTTTTTTCAACTGAAAGTAAGGAACAGCTTTGAAACCTATTTGAACAGAAATTATACTTTATATGGAGGGGGCTTCCTCCTCCTTGACTCCTTGCTCTTTTCTCTAAAGTTTGACTTCTTTACCAAATTCTTTAAGAACATTTACTGAAAGACAAGGGTAATTGAATTGGAAGATTTTTCAAAGCACCAAAAAAATTTTGCCTAATGAGGAGGTGTTGAAGAGGGACTCCTCAACACCTCCCTCTTCTAAGCAGAATAATTTCAATTCATTTCAAGTTTTAAGTAAGTTTTGCTCCTAACTTTTAGTTGAAAAATCCTATGTATTTCTTTAATTACATTTCATGAAACGGTCAAAACGACACGTTTGCAAACGTAAAAAAAATGGTCATTTTCAATGATCGCTGTCTGGTTTTTAATGGACACCAAAACTTAAAGACAAACATTTTTTAGAATAGATAAAAGAAATATGTCAAGTAAAGTATATAAAAAAAGTATATAAAGTATATAAAAAAAGTATATAAAGTATATAAAAGTATGTAAAGTATATAAAAAAAAGTATAAATGTAGCACGTGCTACAGTGCTACACATTATGAAATTGTGCTAAAATAGCACTTTCGTGCTACAGGTGGCAACCCTAATTTGCGCATATTGTAATTTCTAACTCCAGCCCCTTACAGCACCCTATTTTAGGCGTACTTAGTTTTTCTTAGAATTAAATGCTTCCGTCAAAATCCAGCGCCAAACTTATTTTTGTAAAATAAGGATCCTAAAATACAACCCGTGGTGTAAAGAGTAAATTGCGAAAAAGAGAGAATATTAAAGAAGAAACCATCAGCGAAAAGCAAAAATCGTAGAAATTAAGTTAATAGAATAAATTTCATACTTATAGCCTAATTCATAAATTATTTCGCAACCTTCCTTGACGAATTTATTACACAACTTTTAATATAAAAACAAGGAAAAAATCCTCTGAGAATCTACGGATAATCCCATTCAATTACTTTATATTCAACTGAAAATCTGTCGCAATAAAATAAATTCACCCAGATATTACCCATTGTCTAAAGATTTAAAATGTTCTGGTAGTGTTCTACAGTCAAGTGACCAGTAAATATATCGAATTTCAATAATAGGATAATCACAAGGAAAAAGGTAGGCATTCTTCACAAACACGAGGGAAGACGTAAATAATAATGACTTTCTTGATTATAATTTAAAGTGATTTAATAGGAATTATTTTCAATATAACTATTACATAAATTTCATGTTATATAAACATATTTATATACAATTTAAAAGCAGTATAATGTCATAATGGTGGGTGGTAATAGCCAGAAAATTGTGCCACAAAACTCTTCAGAGCCCGTGGGTGCCTACAGTGTGCTCATTTTTAAAGACCAATAGTCTCATTTGTAGATTAATTTTTGAGACCAACAGTCTCATTTGTAGATTGATTTTTGAGACCAATAGGCTCATTTTTAAAGATTAATAGTCTCATTTTAAAAAATCAGAGACATGTAATGTTCATAATAAAGTTGCAAGCAAAAAAAAATATTTAAAACCTTATCCTTCTCTCCAAAACGATTTTTATGATTAACCCCTCCCCCTTTCTCACGGACTTCTTGGGGTACCCATAGTGAAACACTTTATAAAATGAAATAATTTTCGGTAAAATTCTAGATAAGGCAGCTTTTATTCATCTTGGAAACCAGGGGCGAATCTCCAGCATTTTTTTTTTTGGGGGGGGGGGGGGGGAAGAAAGGCCCATACCCAGATAGTCAAGGGGCATGGGATATATGATATTTTTTCTCCAAATTATTGAGGGGGGCAAATGCCCCCACCCCCTCTAAACGACGCCCGTGTTGGAAATTAGTTGAGTTAGGTGAATGAAAATACCATGAATGGACCCAGAGCCTTAATGATTCCCTTGGAAAGAAGTGTAGAAGTACCTACATTCACTCCATCCCCCTTTCAAGGGCACTGAACTTCGATATCCTTTGTTTTATAAATATGAAACTCTGAGAAGTAGATTTACTGCTCAAATGCGGCAGAAGAAAAGTGTTTTGAGCCTCATATCTTTGTTCAATCATGATTTATAAGGTTTCAAAGATCTGATTTTAAAGATAAGTATGAATGAAGATAAGTATAGATAAGATAATTAAAAATAAAGATATGTATAGATATAAATAAATAGATAATTAAAGAGATATAAAATTAGAGATACATACAGATATAAATAAAGATATGTATAGATAAGTTTAAAGATAACTAAAGATAAAGTATCTTAAAGGTTTTAAAGATAAGGTTTCAAAAATCTATATATTAACTTTAAGGGCGAAACCTTGATATGGCTGAAAATTCTACTGAAATAATAGGAAGGTACTTTCCCATTATATGGGCCTCTAGGGTTAGCCGCTATAGAGTAGGCAATGATAGCGTGGCTTGCATTGCGTATACGATATTAAAATGTGTTTTTTGGGGGTTTCGGGGGGGGAGGTACCTAGGTTACGTTACGTATTTAATATATGCTTTGCTTTACCAACCCCCCCACCCTAATGTTCAAATATATAGCCCAAATTTGTTTCTAAACTATTATATATTCATCCTATTTTATTTTATTTCATTAGCATTAACCAAAGTTGACTTTTTAGAGAGGCCCATATAATGGGAAAGTACCAAATGGAATTGCACTTAAAAGATATAAAGCCGATGAAAAAGAGATTAAAACCCGAAATTAAGGTAAAATATTTTTTTGTCAAAATACAAGTAATAGACCTGTCATGTGTGCTATCTCCCAAGCTCTAGAAACACGAAATAGGTAGAGATAGTAGCTTGCCAACACCTTCCCAGGATATATTCTAGGCGCTGGATTTATTCCTGAAAGTTTAATTCACCTAATTACCTTACAAGATAGCAACAAGCCCCTAAACTGATATTCCGAAAAATATGAGCGCCAATGATCCTCTCGGTTTTTTTCCCGGCTTGTAATCAGTTGACATAGTTATGTTGTTTATGTCGTGCTTTTGTTTGTATTTCCTTGCAGGTTACAATATTTTTTGCCCCTAGCGTGTATATAGTTTTTTTTCTTGTTCTTTACTCTGCTTCCATTTATGTATTATTGCGTGTTATAAACTTACTTGGTTACTTACTTAAACATGAACTTTGCCCAAGCGCCTTTTTCCAAAAATACGGACCCTTTTTCCGAAAATACGGACCCTTTTTAAAAAAATTAGGAGCCTTTGAAAGTACATACATACCTTAAAATGAGATACTCGGAAATATAGGACGAGACAAATGATACGAAATGAAATAAAGTCTTACTTGGCAGGGTTTCAAGATTACTCTAGACTCTGGTGTTCGATTGCATCCTATGTCAAAACAAGGGAAGCTCCAAGGTGAATATTTCGACGGAACATTTTTTCGTTTTGGAAAAGCTTGCAAGTTTTAGGCAAAATGCAAAGATAGGCAAATGGAGACTAGGGAAAGAACCATGGGTGCCCATAGGCTGAATTCCAGGGGGGCAAACCTCGTCAGGGGGGTCAAACCTCGTCAGGGGGGTCAAACCTCGTCTAATTGGCACTTTTACTGCTATATAATAGAAATCTCATAACAAAAATATAAAAATAAGGCAGCGTCATTCAGCCAGGGCGGGGGGCAGGTGCCCCCCCCCTTATGGGCGCCCATGGAAACAACTGGGAGATTCAAGGACTCCTTTAGGTGACATACAGGGGCTTATATCATCCGGAGACTCCACCTCAAATATGTCTCAAAAGAGCGATCTCAACTCGGAGGCCCAGAAACCTCTTTTGATGACTAACAGGAGGTTATATTCTCCCAAGAGACTCCCCCTTAATACCTCACGAAATAAGGTGATTACTTCTAAGGCACATTTTACTTTTTGGAAAAGGTGGCAACTTTAAGGGAAAATGCACAGATAGGCAAATGGAGACTAGGAAACAAATCGAAGACCCAGGAACCCCTTAGGATGACATACTGGGGCTTATATCCTCCGAAGACTCAGCCTCAAATATGTCTCAAAAGGATATATCTCAACTTGGAAGCCAAGGAACCTCTTTTGATGACTAACAGGGGGCTATATACTTCCTAGACTCCCCTCAATGTCTCAAAATGGGATATATCTCAGCTGGGAGGCCACGGGACCCTTTGGATGACTTACGGGAGGTTATGTTCTCCCAAGACTCTGCCTCAAGTATATCTCAAAAGGAGATATTTCAAGAAATAGGGAATATTTTCCCAAAAAATTCTGCAGCTTTTTCCCTCCCTAAGAAAATTGTTAACCTATGTCTTTTTAACAAACTTTACACGCGTGGCTGGTAAGAGGGGACATGACCCAACCCCAATTTCTACGATAATCAAATGAATATAAGGAGGAAAAGCTCCTTTAGTGTAATATATTTAGTCTACCCTTACAAAGGCAATTCTTATTGGATTGTAATTCAGCAGACACATGCAAATTGGCTGATTAACCCTGAATGCTTGATGATTTGCTTACGAACATTCACCAAAACCTCTAGCCCGAATCAAGAAGCTTTTCCTAATTTCATCCAAACATTCGCGTACGAACTTTAAAATGTTTTGAAAAATCTACAATTTTTCAATTAAGAAATTCGGTCCGATCTATATTTGAAATCATTTAAAATGACCCTTAAGTTTGAAGAAACTAAAATTTCACAAAAGCATTATTAGATTGGTGAAACTAAAATGGAAGACCAATGAGCCAAATCTCAAATTCACTGCCCACATTTCTAGATCTTCTATCATAGTTTTAATTGACGCTTTCATTGAACATGCCGACAGCGCACGATCAAGGATTTTAGGGAGGCTCGCCTTCTTCCTTCTAAGCTGAAGACTAATCCTATCACGCGAAAGCAATTTTTCTATTTGTCTCTTTTAGAAGACAAATAAGGGTAAACAAATAAGGGCTTTACAGTCCCTACCGGCGGCGCTGATCTCCGTTTCGTGGCCCTTCAGCCAGGAGTGCAACGGGGGTTGGGGGAACAACCATCCTGCTTTTTCGCACACCCTTCCTGTTTACCTTCCTCAGATTTCTCTGGGTACCCATTTAGAGCTGGATTGACCCCGACTGAGTTTACAGAGTCACGCCACTGGCCTCAGTTAGAAGACATGCTCCAAAGCAAACAACGAGACAACACATAAGTAATTCTACAATATATGAAATTCTAGCCGATGAGGCAAGGAGTTTCAATTCACAGAAATGTAGGGGTAGAAATGTTTTTTTTTTTTTTCAAAGTCTACGAAGGTAATTTTTATGTTTTCTCGATTTTTCTTTCAATGAAAATACCAGACAACTTATTTTTCAAAATCGAGGAAGGGTGATCCCCCCCCCCAAGTTGTTTTAGTCGTTCCAAAAGCTGCTTGAGGAAGCATCGCACTTTTCATTTTCTTTAAACATCTTATCTAACAATATCTCTTATAGGAATAATGGTGTATTTTATTGATAGAACAAGAAGCCCCCTAAAAGCCCCTAAAAGTCAAGTGATCTCAACGAAAATCCCACCATCAGATTCAACGTATCAGTGAACCGTGGTGTATAGGTTTCAAGTTCCTATCTGCAAAAATGTGGAATTTTGTATTTTTTGGCAGAAGAAAGCATCACGGATGCGTGCTTTTTTTCAGGGGTGATTGTATTGACACAGTGGTCCTAGAATATCGGGAGAGGGCTCATTCGAACGAAAATTAAAAATTCTAGCACTCTTTTTAAGTGACCAAAAAATTGGAAGGCAACTAGGCCCCCTCCCCCCTTTTTTCCCAAAATCGTCCGGTCAAAATTTTGAGATACCCATTTTGTTCATCATAGTTGAAAGGCCGACTAACTATGCCTTTGGGTATAACATGACCCCCCGCTCCCAGAGCCCCAGGGGAAAGTTCTTTAAGTTATAAAATTTGCCCATTGTTGGTGCATAGTATTTTGGGATGTAGGCATTCATTTTCGGGTGAGGAGAGGGGACAAATTTTCTGCTGTTTTTTCCACGGGGGGATTTTCCATGGGGAGGAAAGTTTCCAGGGAGTGAACTTGTCAGGGGAAATTACACACTGGGGGAATTTGCCAGAGTTCTTATGCAAAATTCTTTTTACATGTCTTGCTTTCTCTTTTCCGTCTCAATTTTACGCGCAGAGTGGTTAAGAGTAATTGTCCGGGATAAATTTTCACCGGGATTGAATTGTCTAGAAGATATTTCCGTGGGGAGGGGGTTTCTCCGTGGAGATGAGGCCAGATTTCCTGGGATTATTTAAAAAACGATCAGAAGCTAAATAAAAAAACAAGTTTTTTCAACTGAAAATAAGGAGCAACATTAAAACTTAAAACGAACAGAAATTATTACGTATATAAATGGGGTTGCCCCCTCCTCAACACCTCGCTCTTTACGCTAAAGTTTGAATTTTGTCCCAATTCTTGAATGATGACTCCTGAAACACAAGGGCCGTTTAATTAGAACAATAAGACGCTTTTTTAAAAGTACTTAAAAACTTTAGCATAAAGAGCGAGGTGTTGAGGAGGGGGCAACCCCATTTATATACGTAATAATTTCTGCTCGCTTTAAGTTTTAATGTTGTTCCTTACTTTCAGTTGAAAAAAATGGTTTTTTATTTGATAATAGTAAAGATGCGTTCCAAATTGCCGTGGTATATCCGGTAACAGTTTATGATAGTTTTTATGTCTTCCAAGATTGGTTGTAATTTTCCATTAAAAAAGAAAGTTTGATCTTTAAAAAATAAAAATAGTATAATAATAAACAGGATTCAAAATGAGACACCGAGTGATTTTTATTTTTACACAACCTGTATTTTTTGGTAAAAAAAAATGTCGTCTATGACTATGTTATCCGTTTTATCTTACCATTTTCGCACCTCTTCTTCTTAATCAAGACCTCAAATGCCCTGCAGTATTCAATTCGAAAGTCCTGGTACCAGTGGCACTGATCCAAAAAATAGGGGGGGGGGCAAAATGCTTTTTTCCAAAATAAAGGGGGACCCTTTCGTTGTTTTCTCAATTTCCTTAATGAAAATACAAAAAAACCATTTTTCAAAGAAAACACCAAAAGATACTTTTTAGAATGTGGGGGGGGGGAGGCTAAAATCTTGGGGGCATATGCCCTTCCCATTTGACACCACTGACTGATAACTCAAACTAAATTACACGAATCAGCAAGTACACGAACTAAATTCTAATTCGTAGATTGGCCGAGATATTTCACAACTTGCAAAAGTATTCTACATATGGTAGATTTTTCTTTCACAATTTTAGTTAACCAAACCTACTTAGCTTTACTTAAGGTTTCGGTTCCATTGTCTTCTTTTTCAAAGTTTTGGTTAGTATCAATAAATGTCGCTCCTTACTTATCATTTTGCGCCATGACAAGATTGACAAGTTCACTAAAAAGAAATCAAAGAGCGAGGCTTTTTACTAAGAACCCTGTATTTTTCGCGATTATCTTCTACGATTATCTTTTCTGTAATATTATTTTTTACATCTCTTCTTTCTAACCAAGATGTATTTCACCCTATGGTACTAATTCATTTTTAGTCAGTACACAAAATACTGCCAAAGAAAGTATTGCCTCTGCTAGAAAATATATCTCTTAACGATATGCTTGTTTCAGAAACATCATCGTGGTAAATTTTAAGGTACGATAATTCAAAAGGCATTAAGTGACACGCCTTGTAAAACCGAGATTATACCATCAGAGATTAAAATTACTAGATTGATAGCACGGATTGGTTTTTTAGTACTTCATGCGGTTCCCAAGTAGCGTTGCCAGAGCGGTGCAATTTTACCTTTTTTGGTATAATTTAGAAGCTCCGGTACAATGCGGTACATTTGGAAATGTGTTGGTGCAACGCAGATTTTCCGGTATCCTTTCTGACTCGAACATCTGTTACAGTTTTAGGCTATCGAAAGTTTTCGTCTTGTTATGGTAAATTTTTAAAATGCTGTCCAGATGGTACAATTTTAGCAAGAAGCATGTTATAATTTATTTTGAAGCTTTGGCAACGCTGTTCCCGAATGGCTTGAGGGTAAAGAATTCAAGAAATCAGGACTTTTTTTCGGCTAAAAAAGTGACAAGCAACCTAATATCTATTCATATTTCTAAACAATCCATAACAGTCATTATCAGGAAAAAAAAAATAACTAAATAAAAAATATAGTAACCAAATATGTGAGCCTTCTTAGAATAATTATTATTTTCCACAGTATAGTTTTTAATATTGTGGCGCAGTTGCTATTTTGGTGGTTTCTGCTTAGTTTTTCTTTTCCACTGAGGATGGCTGTTACAGCCTATACACAGCCGAAGTATTTGCATTTTGTCCGCTGCTGCCTTGTTAGAAAAAAAAGTTCGTATTTTTGTTCCACGTGTGATAGAAACGGTGTGTTTTTCGTCTACGTAGTTACATATTGTGTTTCAAGCCTTTCCAAAATGGACTATCTCCTTTTCTCGCTTCAAAAACCAAGAACATGAAAAACCGAGAATTTTTTCATTCCTGGATCCATCTTAATACTTTTCATACCTTAAAACCATGTTTGTCTAATACCTTTCTTTGGTTGTTTCAAAATTATGATGTTTTTAGGGCAGTACTACACTTTCGCCAGTGTTGCCACACTGAATCATAAATAAGCAAAACTAATAACTTAAACTTGACTACGCTATTCTTTCGTGAAAATTTGAACATTACAATCTATTGATTTCCAAATAAATCTACACCTTCAAAGGAAAGCTACACCTTCTTAAGCTGTTTGGTGCTACATATTTTTAAACTTATTTTTTCCTGAATTTTCAACCATATCCCTTTTAAGTTCTCTCCCGCTATTATCAAAACTGCATAATTGCATATGGAGTTCTTTAAAAAAAAACAAAAACAATATTTTCTACAAAAGAACTTTTCAAAGAAAAATATAGAGCCTGAAACATCTCCCGAAAGCTTCACCTCGATGGCCTTGGTCCTTTTGGACACCAAGGATCAAACATACCCCTCTTTCCCGATAACAAACACTAAATGTAAACAAATGGGCCGATTGCATGACTTTCCCCAAGGGCTGTGGGGGTGTCATCCATGAGGGGCGTAGTTATTAGAACTTTCAACTATGTTGAAAGAAATAGCTAAATCAAAATTACGATCAGATGTTTTTGGGGGAAAAGGAGCGTGGGAGGGAATTGGTTGCCCTCCAATTACTTTTTGACTCTTCAAATAGGCACTAGAACTTTGAATTTACACTTGAACGAGCACCTTCCAAAGTTTATGCGCAGCCTAGGAAAAAAATGAGTTCTCTGATTTTTACTAATTTTTAAGATAAATATGATTGTGCAAATTTCCAATTAACAAATTCAAACAATCAAATTTTATTTTCAGTGTCTTTAGCACTGAAAGACCTGTGTTCCCGGCAAAGCACGCGATTTGGTGACAAGCCTACAGCTATAATTTCTGCTTTAAAGACAAGATCAGAGAATGTTGTCTTCTGATAAGTTTTTGAACTTATAAGAGTGGGAACTGGCACGTGTCGAAAAAAAACCTCAACGCCATCTAGCATTTAGAGACATTTGGTATTTTTTTTTTTTTAGTGTCATAATAAGGATTATAATCAAATTTGTGTAGTTGGTAAATTTATTATAGAAATAAGTTTCTGATCTCAGTTCCTGGCAGAAAAACGATTACAAAGCTTGAAAAGATGCCAAATGTCGCCAAAAGCCAGATGGCATTACTTTTTTTTGTCGATACTAGAACCAGTTTCCCCTCTCAAAAGTTACCCATACTCTTTGGACAAGATACTTATAACATCGGGACCTACGAAGAAGGAAACCCTAGAAAGACCTTACTCACTAAAATGGGCTATGTCGTTGTTTTTCGGAGACAGCCCCTCCCACTTGAAACACTAAAGAGGAGATTTCGAAAAATATCCCTTGATATACTGGTGATAGTCCATTTTTACCTTTGTTTCCTTTGTCTACGACCCCACTAACCCATCGAAAACATCTTTTTCTATGTGTTGTCACATAGTGTCCATTTGCTGTTCTGCTTGTATATCGCCTCACTCTTTGCGCAACAGTTTTAATTAAAAAAAAAAAAATGAGACAAACAGTCAAAACTTTAGCGTAAAGAGCAAGGTATTGCAGAGGGGGTAACTCTCCATATAGGAAATAATATCTTCTCGTTTTTCAAATAATGCTGGTAAATCTGGCTCACCCTCTATGAAATGTACCCCTCCCCCTCACGGAAAACTCCTCCATGAAAATGTCATCCAATGTAAAGCGCCCCCCTCGTCAAATTCCCTCCAGACAATTACATCCTCGCTGATAATCCCCCCTCTCTGTAAAATTGTTTGCGGACAATTCAGTCTCAAAAATTTTCCTCAGCATTCTTTCATTTGAATAAGACTGTAATGTCTAACCGGTTTCGATCACTTTATAAATGCCCCCTTCCGTGAAAATTATTTCCCCAAAATCAAAACACGCGGTAAAAAGCCCTTGGATAATTCCCCAGAACATCTACACATTAAAAATTTGACAAAGATAATGTAAGACAATTAAAAATAGTTTTATATAGTAATTCTGTCAAATCCCCCAAGTGTAACATTCCCCTGAAATATCCCCCTCCCACCAGAAATTTCTCCACGGAAGATTCTCCCTATAAAAATCCACCCCAAACACACACCCCCTTCCCCGAAAAATGTCAGTATACTTCGCAATAACAATACTATACGTAAACAATGGGCGAATTTCATAATTTACAGACCTCTCTTCACAGACTGTGGGGGGTCATTTTACACCTAAAGATATAATTATTTGATCTTTCAACTACACTGAACAAAATGGCTATCTCAAAATTTTGAACAGATAATTTTAGAAAAGATTGGGCGTGGGAGGGGGCCCAGTTGCCCACCAATCTTTTTTTTACTTAAAAAAGGCACTAGAACTTTTAATTTTCGTTCAAATGCATACTCTCCCGATCTTCCAGGACCGTTATTTCGGTCAAATCACCCCTGAAAAAAAAAAAAAAACACGCATCCGTGATCTGTTTTCCTGGCAAAAATAGCGAAATTCCACATTTTTGCAGATAGGAGCTTGTAACTTCTACAGTAGGGTTCTCTGGTACGCTAAATCTGATGGTGTGATTTTCATTAAGATTCCTTTTTTCATTGATTCTTGCCTGGTTCTTATTCAGTGTCTGTTCTCTTTTTGTCAGGTAAACTTCGAAAGGTTAGATTTTCCTTTCTTTTTTTTCTTTTTTGTTTAGCACTGAGGACGACATGGCGGAGACCCTTGTCGGAATATTTGCTTGTTCTTCGTCTTCATGTTTTGCCACTGGCTGACAAAATCCTCGTTTTCTCACCATTTTTTATTTTATTTTTCATTTATTATTTCCTTTCCTCTCTTAGTTTCATATATCATGTATAGCCAGTGTGGTCTTATAATGTATTAGCTTTTACTCAGGCTAGTAACTTTTGATGGGTGATACTAAACTTGATGAATCTTATATATTTGGAATCATCATAATAAGCTGATTCTTTTGATGTATCTATTGATATTAAAATTCCGTTTTTTAGAGTTTCGGTTACTATTAAGCAGAGTCGCTCCTTGCTTACAATTTGTTGCCACGAACTGTTTGATTAATAAGCGCTTTTTTTTCTGTCGAATGGTATATAAATCATTAATGCGCCTCGATTGAGATCTACCCCCTTTTTGACGTATCTTTATTGTACTATTTAGCTGCTTCCAATTTATCCATTCACCGAGCCAAAATTATGATATTACTTACATTTCACTTAGAAGATGATCTAAACTTTTTTTTAGAAGATGATCTAAATGTTGAAAAATAGGAAATGTTCTAATTTTTATATTTGAAATGCGATATTTGAGTTGGCATCATAGAACTACACTTGAAACACCTCAGAGAGAGAGAGAGAGGAAGAGAGAGAGAGGAGAGAGAAGAGAGAGAGAGAGAGGAGAGAGAGAGAGAGAGAGAGAGAGAGAGAGGAGACAGACAGACAGAAGCAATTCTCCGGCACCTAAGGTCTTTATTTACCTGTGATTGCTTTTCTGTTAGGTTTTCTTTTCTACTGTTTAGACAGCTGTTAGTGCTTTTATATCCATTTTCTGTTCTTTCCTTTTCATTAGCTTAAGCTCACCGTAAAGAGAGAGAGAGGCGAAGAGAGAGAGAGAGAGAGAGAGAGAGGAGAGAGAGAGAGAGAGAGAGAGAGAGAGAGAGAAGAGAGAGAGACGAAGAGAGGAGGAGAGAGAGAGAGTGAAGAGGAGAGAGAGAGAGAGAGAGAGAGAGAGAGGAGAGAGAGACGAGAGAGAGAGAGAGAGAGAGAGACAGAAGACAGACAGAGACGGACAGAAGCAGAAAAGATGGATGCAAGATGGAGTATGGAATAAGGGCACTGTTTTCACCACACATCACTTTGAGAGAGAGAAGGAGGGAAAAGGAGAGAGAGAGAGAAACAGAAAGAAAAAAGATGGATACAAGATTGAGCATGGAATAAGGGTCCTGTTTTCATCCCATATCACTGAGAGAGTACACCTGAGCACAAAGGGGAATTGAAATAAGTTTCCAACAACAGTTGTAGAACTATGCTAAAAACAAATAATTCAGACATTTGCGCCTAAAACACCTTTTTTGCATGTCCCCTCCCATCATTCCGTGACGCCCTAGCCATATTTCTGGCAATGTACAATTACGTTTAACGGGAATAAGAATACTGTCTACTTCTTTTTAGTTACACATCCCATTTTCAAATGCTAAAAAAAAATCAATATATATTCCGTTTAATTTCTTAGAGTCCAAGGAACCAAGAAAGCCCTAATTTAGCATTCAAAGAAAGCCCCACGAATAAAACCTCCAAAGTTCCTTGCAATATATCCACATTAAGAATACGGAACAAGATAGGAAAAAAATAGTTAGGAACCAGGAAACTGTTCTAAAATTCGAAAAGAGGAAAGAACCATCTAATCAAGAAAGTCTACAGTAATTAAACAACTTTGGAAATACCAACGTTAACTGTTTTACCGTAAGATAGTTTTATTTCTTAAAGTACAAAGGACATTAAAAATGAAATCTGATTCTTTAAATTGGCTAAGTGGAAACTTAAACAAACATACACGTCTTAAAAAAATTAAAAAACCTGGGAACTCAATTTTTAATGGAAAAAACTTTCATATGCAGTTATGTAGTTCTAACACTTAGCAGGGGCCAAGTTTGAAAATAAGGAACGTGTATAAAATATCAACAGAAAATTAGCGACAAAATATATCGTTATGAAGCTCTAAGAAGTGTAACTTTATTGATTGTTGTAGCAAAAGGCAAACACTGCCATTAATTGGCAGTAAACTGATTAAAAAAAAATTGAATGAGTAAAATTATGTAAGAATATAACTCTCTTGTTACCAAATAGGAATTGAAAATAAATGTATATATTATTGAACAGTTATATGCATTAATATGGCTATGCATATAATAACAGTTATGCACTAACATGGTCACTTCAAAATTATTCAAGATTAAACACTTCATATTACTAGTGTTTTGACTTACCTACAAGAACATCTTTTTGAAAAAAAAAACAATTATGCTCTTTTGTTACATTTATCCCTTTAGTGTTCCAAATTTATTCATATATCAATAGAATCCTTTCTTTCTTCTAATTCCGAAAATATCATTTGCATTGCTTAATTTTTTGCTCCAATATCCCAGACTGTACGCACTTTCAGTATGTTATAGACTCATAACGTGTATTAACCCGGTTTGGCTTCACCTCTTGATATTAAAACAATAAATAAGATCCATATGATATGTAAAAAGGAAATAACGTGAACCGACATATATTCTTGTCTATGTTTGAATTTTTGCGGACGAAAAGCATCATCAAATTTACTGAATTACTTACGCTTTTTTTCATGGTTCAGCGTGGCAACAAGGTGAAAATTTATGCATCGGTAAGAATAGACCTAAGATGGAGCCAGGGGGGCAATCAATGTTTTATTTTAATGTCCTTGATACTCTAACAAATTCAGGACACTCAGGCCTGACGCTCACTTTTTTTGGTTTATCCCCTAAAAAGAATTCTCTGAGAGTCCCCTACAAATACAGCAATGCTCAGTTATGAACCTATGATTTACGGCAATCCCTTTTTAATAGTCCCGTACGTATCTAACTCAATTTCCCACTTTTTTTATTAATTAAAAAAACATATTTGAAGTTTGATATGTTTTGTTTCAAGGTGAAAAAACAAACAAACAATTAAATGAGAAGCACCATGAATACACAGAAAAAGATAGGAAAGAATTTGAGAATCAGAAAACTGTTCATTTTTTTTAATTAATAAAAAAAGCAGTTCTTATCAACCTCTCTCTATTACAAAAAAAAAAAAAAAAAAAAAAAAGAAAAAAAAAAAAAAAAAATCATGACCACCAAGGAATACTATTGGACTCTACAATAATATAGGCTAGCGTAATCCTAAAAAATATGAAAAAATAAAACTGTACATTTTTCACACATACTTTGGTAGGAAAATTCCAAAAACGAGGTTTTAAAAACAAAGGTCAATGTTCCAACTATAGTAATACTTGAAATAATAAATAAAATAATAATAATCAAGAAAACCTACTATAATTAGAAACAAGATTACTGTCTATGAATAGAAAGCACGCAACTTTGGAAACACACAAGTTAGCTGTTTTGATACAAGAGGAAATTTACTTAACTTGAAAATTCGGGAATTTCTGGGATATAAACTTGTTTGCCTTGAATAGCAAGGTCGTATCCAGGATTTTTGTTCAGGGGAGGGGGCTATTTTTTTAGGAAGGGGGTACAACATATCAAAAAAATGCATCAAAAATTTGTTTATATGCATTTTTGTTACTTTTTTACGAGTTGGACAATAATTTCGGGGGGGGGGGGGGGACGGGGTTCAAACCCCCTTACCCCTCCCCTGGATACGGCCCTGTTGAATAGTAACGTCTACATTAAAACACTATGAAAAGGGTCTCGGCTGGATAACTTACTTGCAGCAGAACAAGGCGTTTTCCGCGGGCATTTCAAATCACCTGGCATTTCAAATTTAGGTATTTTGTGGAAAATGTTTAACCGTAAGCTACCGAGACTCTCAGCGGCTGCGACTGACCACCGCCATGAGCTAAAGGATTGGCGACATCAGGATTCGAACCCTCGTCCCGAAGGACATAGAATTGCAAGTCCAGCGTGCCATCCACTCGCATAGGGTGGTTTACTTACTGGCTACCTTTGTCTACGGAGAGAAGCTGCGGCTAGTTACCGGAGGGCTCATTGGTTCAACTTCCACCGACGGCATTTTTTTTCCAGCATTCTTCCTTTTATTTCTAAAAATTGCTTCTTGGGTGTATGCCCCCCCTCCCCTCCGCATGAAAAGGACTTTCATGCCAAAAAAGGAAATCTAGACTGAGTGCTGTTGAGTACTTGCATTTCTCGACGATGCCATATAATCTTCCAATATTAGTATTCCCTTCGCATGTCGGTATAATCTTTGAGTTCTTTCAATAACAAAGAAAATTATTCAATATTCCTTGTGCATTCTGATTTGATCCCAGTCAATTAATAACACTGTGTTATTATTTCCTTGTATATCTATCTTATTTTTACATTATTTTGTTAACTACGAAAATTATTTAATATTCATGGTGCATTCTAAGTTTATTTTTTCTTTTTAAATAACACAGAAGATCTCAATTTAAAATAAAATTGCCCGGCTTCTTAGCAATATATTTGCATTGGAAATATAGAACGTGAAAAAAAATTGATATTAACCAATTATATTTAATAAGTACCAAGACCAAGGTGAGTCCCCTTTTAGCTTCCGTCGTAAGAGGGCGGCTCATTTGTCTTTTTTTTTATTTCAGTTTATATTGGTCGTTTATTTTCTGTGTTTCGAAGGTTAGTCCTTTATTTTTCTTAGTATTATAAAGTATTGAAGAAGACCCAATGGAGATACTTGCAAAAATATGAACTTGTTTAAGTATTTGGGCATTTTGAAGTTAGAAAACATTTCTTACTTGATAATATGCAGAATAATTATACCTAACACATTTTGCATGCAGACACACTATACTTTACCCCATCCCCGCCCCTAATGTGCAAATATATAACCCAAATTTTTTTCTAAAGTATTATATTTTTATCAATTTTAAGGTATATTTCATTAGGATTGAGCGTCAGAGAAACATACTAGAAGAATATTTGGTAGGGGTTATACAATACAAGTACCAAGAGTGATTTTACTGCATAGACATTAATAAACATTTAATTAGAAAATTAGATTCCATGAGAAAATAGTTGTTCAATGAATCCTTTTGCCTTGAGTGCAATCCATTATAATGATCTTGGAGGATATTCATCCTTTTCACTCTAAAAATAGGCTGAAAAAGTGACATAGGCCTACTTGCACACAGAGAGGATGAGAGAGGAGACCGCCTGTCCCACTAGTTTTTCCCAAAGTGCCCCCTATCCCTATTAGACGAACCATTTTTCACTTAACCGTTTGTTGAGTCAAAGAGAGACTGATAATTACAGATGTGGAAGTTAAAGTTTAGTGGCAATAAATTTTTGAAATTCCAAATTCGAAGAAGCCCGACGATTTAC
Source organism: Artemia sinica (assembly GCA_027921565.1). Lineage (NCBI taxonomy): Eukaryota > Metazoa > Arthropoda > Branchiopoda > Anostraca > Artemiidae > Artemia > Artemia sinica. Next base: position 55,918,767 of record CM051261.1, read on the forward strand.
TGACATACGCTTATACTTTGAAAATTATTGTTGATTTTTCGGCTAAATTACATATCTGCAAATCAGGGTCATATCCAGGATTTTTTCCGGGGGGGGGGGGTTACAAAAGAAATTTTCGGGGGGGGGGGATTTACAGAAAAACTAAAAACGCATCAAAAATGTGTTTATGTTCATTTTTGTTACGTTTTTACGAGTCAGACAAACACTTCTGGAGGGGAGGGGGGTCAAGACCCTTAACCCCTCGCCCTTGGATACGACCTTGGTGCAAATACCTATGCTAACCTAAGTAATATGTGGCCAAATAGTTGATAATTTCTATCAATCGCAGGGCAAAATAATCTAAAGAAGAGGCAGTAACTTTTCTTAAAGGCTGCAACAAATACGGGGTTTGGATAATTTGACTAATAGTAATAATAATAATAATGATAATTTAATTGAAAGATTCGTTTGGCCAAATACAGAAATTGATACACATAACACTAAAAGCATTAGAAAACATGCATTTAAAAAATTGAACAAATACAAATTTAACGTACAAATTAAAATATGCTCAGAACCAAGGCCGTATCCAGAGGGGGGGGGGTTTAACCCCCCCCCCCCAAAAAAAAAAAATTGTTTCGTCGACTCGTAAAACATAGCTTAAATAAATACAAACAAATTTTTGATGCATTTTTTAAGTTTTTTTTTGTACCCCCCCCCCCCCGAAAAAATTCTTTTGCACCTCCCTCCCCTCCCTCCCAGAAAAAATCCTGGATACGGCCCTGCTCAGAACTAACAAAAGAAATAATGTAACCTTTTGTAAAATTATCAAATGCGACTATGTAACTAGGAGAAGTTGATAATAAAATGGATGGAAGCTACTCATCCCCCTCCCTAAATAGTGATCCCTTGATTGACAAAAGCTTACTGTATCGAAAGGTAATATTGCCCTGGAGCCTTATCAGGAGAGTGACATAAGAGACAAGCACACTACACCCCTACTCCCATTACTTTCATTTTCAATGAAATGTTCCGAATATTGGTGGACAGTTACCCCGCATCTTTAGCCCAGCGTCGCCAGGGTAAATTTCAGCCATGTTGGATCCTCTTCTGAGGCATTTGGACATTGAATTCCTCAAGTTGGGGCATTGTTAAAAGAGAATTTGTTTGTTATATTGCAAAAGGTGCACTTTTGCTATAGAATTGGTGGTTTCGGTCTATCTTCACTTTTATGGCTGTTATCGTATACCAGACATCTGGCAGCACTGCTGTAACGACAAACGCACTTAAACAGTAGATAAATTCAGCTTAAAATTACATATTACCGGAGAATACATATTATTAAAGCTAGCATGCAAATTACAAAATAAATTTCAGCAAATAAATTTTTTTTAAATCAAAGGAAGACTAAGGATTATTAATAAGAATCATTAAATGTTTCAAGAAAATACTATAAACAAAACTTCCTAGCTCCTTAGCGCTATATTTGGGTCAAGAATGAACAGCAATGAACTGAGAAAAGTCTGGAACTAAAAATAAGAGGAGGAAGGAAATACCTAATTGCCAAGATTCTTTAGTAATTTGCAGCAATAGAAATACTGAAAAATTTTGAAAAAAATATATATATATATATATATATATATATATATATATATATATATATATAATATATATATATATATATATATATATATTATATATATATATATATATATATATATATATATATATATATATATATATATATATATATATATATATATATATATATATATATATATATATATATATATATATATATATATATATATATATATATATATATATATATATATATATATATATATATATGGATACTTGTGGTTTGGCTAAAAATCTACATATATTTAATTATGTATAAAACGGCTTAATCCAGCAACACATTTAACGAAAAGCACTTCTTAACAACTGTTGACGGCAATTTTAAGCTGGATTAAGGAAACATGTTTGATGGTCGAGTAGCTATTTAAATATAACTGCTTGAAAAAGTTTCTACTGGCATGGGAATTGAACCTAAGATTTCCCAGTGACTGACCGGAGCTCACATCCCTAGATCACCAGGCACATCTACTAGCGACCTTTTCAAAGTGTTTTATTGTAGACCTCACCATTCTACATAAAACAAATAACTTGAAATGATACTTAAACACAAGATATTTTTTGCACGAAAAAGAAATATATATATATATATATATATATAATATATATATATATATATATATATATATATATAATATATATATATATATATATATATATATATATAGATATATATATATATATATATATATATATATATATATATATTATATGTATATATATATATAGAAATATACAAACTGGCCATTAGCGCCGCATATTCATCCCATATTCGGACTTAATTTACAAATTAAGCAAAAAAAAAAACACTCAAAGTAAGAAGCAACGGTAAAACTTTTAACTGAAAGTAAGGAGCAACGTTGAAACTTAAAACGAACAGAAATTGTTCCATATATGAGAGAGACTGCCCCTTCCCACTCTTTACGCTAGAGTTTGACCTTTTGTCCCAACCCTTTAAGAACAACTCCTGAAACACGACTCGTTCAAACCTTTTTTAAAAGTAGTAAAAAACTTTTCCATTTTTCCAATTTAACATTTATTTTAGAAATATTAAGCCTTGGAGAAGCAATTGCCCCTGAAGATTAGTATTAACGCCCGTGATAAGGCTTTGAGGTAACAGGCTCGCAAAAATCTGTCAACAAATTATCAGCTAGAAAAATTCGATTACCTAAAATCCTCCAGGATTACCAGGTTTGAACCTCCTCAAAATTTTATCCGACTCGTACAAGAATAACAAGATACATACAAACGAACATTTATTGCGTTTTGTAAAGTTTATGTTTGTACCTACAGCCCCCCCCCCGTTCCCTGAACAAAAATCCTGGATACGGTCATGCCTAAGATCGTAATAATTTAAACTTCATACCAGAGAATACGGAAAATTCCACCACCCTCTCTATCAAAATCTTGTAAAACACCCTTTCTAATATCTTCATTTTACAAGATTGAAAAAATCCTTGCCCCCCACCTAAATTTACGTGAAACGGTGCCGCTTTTCAAAAAAGAATAATAAAATCGAATTTGACGAATAAAACAGTCTAATCAAGCATGCGCTTCATCTTAGAATTTTGCTTAGAATAAAAGATGACGTTCAGCTTCTCCGTAAAGAAAAGACGCTTATAGATCGCTTAAAATTTAATCATAAAGTGTCTAGTAATATAACGCAGTGGAGTCAATTGGGGAGGGGAAGAGGAAGGGGTGAATTCCCCCCAAGATCTTGAAAATATAATTTTTGGGAGATCTTCATTGAAATATAGCTTTTATCGTATTTTCTTTAAAAAACAACCAACCCCCTCCACATATTGAAAATATATTTTTGAGCCCCCTATGTTTCCATAAATTGACGCCACCGATCTAACGTCTTTTGTATAAATGTTAAAAATTACATAGCAGATTTCTTTGAAAACACTGTTAACAGGTTTCTGCAGTCTGTTATCCCCGGCTGGGCACAAATATCGACAATATACAATAGGCTAAAAGTTACGGCACATTTAAGAAAAGAGGGTACCTCTGAAGTATTTCCTTATCCTTACTCAGTTCGGCTATATGCCCTTGCGCCTTTTTGTATTCTTCATAGACAGATCTCATTTTTTCCATTTGCATTGAATGAGCCTTCGTGAGTCGCGTTCTGTGTTTTTTTTGAAACTCCACGATTTTGCCAGCTTTGCTTACGGCAACAGTGATCAGTGAAGAAAGCACTTCCACCGGCTCTTTGAAAAAATCAGCAATTTCGGGGGGCATCTAGAAGTAACAGAGTTAGCCCTACAACACACACTATCTACCTTTGATGACGGAAGCATCAAGTTACATAATACTATCTTACCCGTCACGCGTTGCTGCGATTTCATAAGAAAGGATATTCAAGGAAACCCCCTCCTGAAAATCTCCCCATTATCGCACTTTTAAATTTAATGTATTTAAAAAATTCCCCCGCGGACAATTCTTCACCCAGAAAACTCCGCTCTGTGGAAAACTCCTCCTCCATGGACAACCCCCCCCCCCTTGAATATTAACGACAATAATATTTTGAAATTTAGAAGTATTTGGACAATTAGATTAGGATCCATAGCTCCCGCTTTACTATCTCAACGCCATCCATTCTAAGTATTTTTGCTCAGGAATCTCTAATTTCAGTCAGTGTCAAAGTATTTTAAAGATTAAGAAGACCTTGGGGGTGGGGGATTTTAAACCTAATACCTTCGCAAGAGTGTACTTAACAACTTCTAAGTTTCTTGCAATGGGATGAACAGCGTAGTAATGTATACAGGACAAAAATCAAGACATATATTTGAACTTATTTATATGAATTTACTCTAAGTTAGGGTTGCCTATTACAAAATGGCCAAAGTAGTCCACAAGTCTCATTTGCATAGCACCTATTTGGACCAGTGTCACTATTTGAACCAGTGCGCAAGCGTACTGTCAGTGACTTGCGCATGTATGGTGACTAGTAGAAATTATACCAGAACCGTCAAAATTCGACCCACAAGGATCATAAAATTCTGATTTTACACGACAAAGAGTGGTTTTCATTGGTTATCAGTGACACTTTGACTAAAGGTATAAAATACCATTTCCCTGTTAATAATTACGGCAGCGGAAAAGGCCTCAGACTACTTGAAATTGAAGTGACGCGAGCATTTTCATCCAATCTAAGACCCTTTCACTTCCTCCTGGTTTGAATTCGGCACTTCTGGTACAGTTTTTAATACTCGCCATACACGCGCATGCGCATTGACAGTGCGCAAGTACACTGGTCCAAAATAGTGATACTTATATGTTCCATTTTCAAATGACCGTGATACTTATGGACCATTTTCACCACTTTGTATTAAGTACATTAAGACATGGATTCAGCTTCGAAACTAATTGTCTGCCAATTTATGAGAATAAAGGAAGGTTCAGAACCCAAGGTTACCTGCCTGAGATTTATGGAGAGGGATTAGGATTTGGGCCATTCTCTGGTGTAGGCACTTTTCTACTTGAAGAGTTTCAATTTTTGATGGAGGGGAAGATAGGCTACTTCGCGGGATAATACCCTCTCGGTCATCTCTATACAGTGTTAGTAGGAAACCTGTTATTAAAGGGGAAGGGGGAAATGTCAAATAGAGTGGAATTTTATTAGTATTACTGTAATTATATCTGTATTTTATTCTTAACATGGCTCTGATAAGAAATGTTCAATACAAATAAGTGTTATTATTATTTTGGTAGTATTGTATTGTGAATTTGCTGGGCCCAGGTAGCCTCCATTGACCCACTCTTGCCTCTCTTGCTAAAAAATTAAAAAAATAAATTAAAAACAGAAAATAAATTAAAAGTATTAATATAAAGATAAAATAAAACAAAATGAAAATTATTGTAAAAAATTATACAAAATTATAACAAAAATTTTAAAATTGTAAAAATACCACTAAAAAAATATTATTGTTACTTATAAATAGAAATGGTACTTGTTAATACTACGGAAATACACCCAAGAAGTAAAGTTAGGTTAATCCTAATGGAACATAACCTTCATTTAACCTTTAGTTTACAGAATAATATACTTTGGGCTACATATTTGCACATTAGGGGGGATGGGGTGGGGTGGGGAAGGGGTAAATTAACCAAACCTAATCTAACCTATCCCTCCTTAATGTGCAAATACATTGCCCAAATTTTACAAATCCAATGCACTGTATCATCCGTTACTTGTTTTCGTAGCTATGAAATCGGTTTTCTGACTTGTAGCCTAAGCGTAATTTTTGAGTATGTTCCGTATTATTAACAAGTACCATAGAAATAACGACTATCTTTTCTTTTCACAAGGGAAACTCACTTAACATAATATATTTTATTTCCTTTTCGTTGAAAGTCATGTCTGCCCTAACGACAAAATATTACTATAGCCTGTCCAAAACGGCTTTTTTCAGTTCCCTTAAAAAGTTGTCAGTTTGAATTATGTCAGCTAAATTTTTCAAAGTTATCCAAGAAAAATATCTCATCGAGCATATGGTACTTTATAGCGCTTTTCCTAATTCAGAGAAACCTTCAAAATCTTTTTAATTGATTTTTATAAAGAAGCATAAATGTGGCTTCTGTTAAAGAATACAAATAGCAACACGATAATATCTACAAAAATTTAGAATAGAAGTTATTTCAAAGGACTTAGTATTTGGTTCATTTTTTTTTTACATCCAACCCTCAACTTATACATACAGTTCATCTATCTTAATGCATATCGACGGAAACTTGAACTTTAGTCCTGATTTTGGTGAATCGAAATAAAAAATCTCCAGATTTTAAATTTGTTTCGCTAATGAATAAAAGAAAAGCAATAACAAAAAGTTGTTCCCAATTTAAACCCTAATGCATTTGAGAGTAAATACCAAGATAAGGATTGAGAGATATTTTAGTCTTCCTAAAAATATCCCTAGGATATTTTCAGGAAGACAAACCGCCATTCAAAATCTCCCCAAGTGAATGTATCACTTGAGTTTTCAAAGATTACTCAAGACAGACATATTTTTTAGTTAAGGCTAGCCAAACGGGGCGATATAAACCGATCTATTATAAAAAAAAACCGTTATAGTTTCCATTTGCAACTAGCAGCAGAACCCATCGGATGACAAGCATTGAAACGTATACTCTCTTGTGAGGAGTAAAAACTAACTAAATCTACTTTTAAAATGGGGAAATAATCCCTTCATTTACCCGTTGTATGAAGTCACATGATTGTTTTCGGAGTTAGTGATTGACCAGGACTTACGAATATTTCCACTTATATGTGTAGATTATATTAAATCTGATTTAAATCACGGGTTCTCAACTGAGAGTGCACCCCAACCAGAGGTACGAAAAGCATTTCTGGGGTGCAAGAAAGAAATTATTGGGTTGATTTTAGAAATCATTTTTATACAGTAGCCTAATATTGCTCATATATGCAAAAATGCTGCAGCAAAAATAGAGCAGCTTATTCTAGAGGACGGTGCAAGATTATTTTATAGGGTTCAAAGAAGGATAGATCTATAGCAAAGATGGAAATCCTGGTTCGAAACAATGAACCGAAATTCCTTTTTTACGTATTGGCAATTAAAATATATTTGTATATAGCCTAGAAGGCTTTTAGTCAGTAATAATACAAAATCCTATTGGGAAAATCCGTGATTCCTAATGTTGGACGCAGACCCCAATATTTTGCTGGGTCATGGGCAGGACGTGCACTCTATGGCTGACTATACTTTAAAGCCTTAATTTTGAAAATAAAAACATTTTTAAATGAAATTTTGAACAACAAAATTCAAATATCATGAAGCATGGGCGCCCATAAGGGGGGGGGGGCGTCCGCCCCCCTGGCTGAATGATGCTGCCTTATATTTATATTTTTATTCTGAGATTTCTATTCTATAGCATTAAAAGTGCCAATTAGACGAGGTTTGCCCCCCCCCTGGAATTCAGCTTATGGGCGCCCATGTCATGAAGGGGCGTCTGGATTTTAGAAATGCCTAGGGAGGCTTGACCAAAATCGGTTGGGAGCTACTGGTCTATACGAAAGACTTCTCTTTTATAAGTTGGTTTAATTTTACAAATATGCAAGACAAACTACGAATATGAGTTTTTTAGAACTCTGTATAAAGAAGACAAGGAGCTCTTGCTTTGTATAGAATGATTTTCTCTCTAAACCATATGCAAGTTCTCTAACGAAAATCTCATTAACGAGATTTTGTTATTCTTGGCATAAAACTTAACAGGCTACCAGACGTCTTCATAGGTTAATTCACTGAGGAAATATGGAAGATCCCTCGGGTGCAGAAAGTCCGGAACTCTAATTCACGGCTAATTAAAAATCTCTTGTTCCTCAAGTTATTCTTGCATTCACCTCAGATTCATAAGACCACCAGACTTAGGATGTATATGATTATCTTGCTTATCCTTGGAGAGTACAATATACACAATAATTATTGTCAAATGAAAAAATAAAACAAATAAAAACAGGAATGAGATGGAAAATCCTGTCACCAGACTACGCACGAGAAGATGTAGACTAATAATTTTTAATGCCGGTGATTTTTTTTGCTCATTTGTATTTCCAGTTTTCACCATGCGTTAGCTTTACCCATGTTCCGATGTCGGTTCAACATGAATCTCTTGCGGTATAATTTTAGTCAGAAAACTGGTACAGTTTATTTCAAAGCGTTGGTAACGCTGTTCCTCAAGTTGTTTTGGATCCAAATTCAAAAGTCGATCATACTTTGGACGCATAGGATTATATTGCTTATCATTGAAGAGCACAATACATTGCAATTATGGTCAAACGGATCATAAAAGAAAACAACAAGAATGAGAAGGAAAATTCGTTTGATCAGATTCCATACGAGGAGATATTAGAGAGGAAATTTCCTCGTGTCCAAAATCAAAGGAGGCAAAAGGAGGCAGCGTGTCCAAAGGAGGCAGCAATCATATTGCCAGTGACTGCTAGTATTACTGCGTAAACTTTTATAACAGCCACTCATTTTGTACAGGCTATATATTGTACAGGCTGTGTACAGTCATGCGCCTAGGGGCAAATGTGCCGCACCATGGCAGAATAGTTTTTGAGACTGAAAGACTATATAGATGGTTTTTTGATAATTCTAAGCCCATTTGTTAATCACAGAGTATTTAGCCCTATTTGGTTTAATATTGCTACTTCGCAGCACAAAAGGGCAGAAATATCAGCACTTTGCTGTAGTACAATCTCTTTTATTACTTAAAAAGAGCAATAGAACAGAAAATTTCGATTCGAATGAGCCTTCCCTTAGGATTCTAAACTGGTTAATACAATAGTCTCCGAAAAAAAAACCAATAAAACATGAAAATATTTTATAGAAAAAGAAAAAACGCAATTTGGTGCTTTTGTTGCTGTGGGTTTGAAACCTTTGCTCAAGGGTTCTCGAATAGTGCTACATTCATTAACATCATACCCTTTTTGGAAAATGTTTCTCCCCCTTTTCTAAGATTGTTAAAAAAAATCACCTCTAACTTTTGATGATTAACTTTAAACTTAACAAATGTTACCTATATTTAAATAAGAACAAACATAAACATTTTTTATACAACTAATTTCATAAAAATACACAGTTTTAGAATTATAGTTTGTATTGACACGGTCTATTGGCGTCAATTGGGGAAGGGGCTCGCATTCCCATGCCTTCCTAGATTTTGAAAATACCTTTTTGGGGTATTTTCACTGAAAATGTGTGTTTTGGTCTTTCATTGAAAACAACAAATTCACCACCTTCTAGATTTTGAAAGGTGCACCCCCCCTAAATTTCTGTGAATTGACGCCACTGCTTACTTACCATTTTACTTATCGTTAACCACCATAAAACAACTTGAAAACTCAGTAAGAAAGTACACATTTCTTTATGGATTAATTTTAATCTGAAAAGGAAATCCACAGAGTTTACAAAATCAAATCTCAATTTAAGGTTAATTACAATGGTCAGTATCTTGCATACCATACATTTATTTCCTTTTCTATTCAACATCGAAAGACGTTAGCCCCAAGATTGCTTTATGCACCCTATTAAGAATATAATAGCTACAGGGATTATCCTTAAGGAAGTTAGTTGTAGCAGGAAAATAAGAAAGAAAATGATACCTTTCAGCGCCCACCAGCAAACTATTAGGGCGAAAAATGCCAATTAGGATGTCTTCATTGGTTCGAATGATCGTAATTGAGGGAAATCGATGTCTAACTTAATTTTCATTTGAAAAGTGAGGAAGTTTTTCTGTAGCGAGTATTCATTTTTCCACACAGCCAAAACGTCAAGGGGATGGGATTCAAATTAACCCCCCCCCCAAGAATTGAGGGATGCTATGCTTTTGAAAATTTCCATATTAAGGCCTAATAACCATTTCTTTATTGTTGTAAATTTCAGTGTTTTTTCCCGTGGAAGAATCCTTAGAATTATTGTATAGAGAGGTACTTTACAGAGGCTATGGCACCATAGCCTCCTCTGTAAGGATAGGGTAAGGTATAATCATTGATTTAGGTGAATTAAAGATTTTTTGGATTTTTACATATCCTTTACGAGCTTTTATTATGGGTATTTTATACCGTCTGTATTGTTTCTGAAAAATAACAGATTTTTAGCATAAGGTTTACAGAAGCGATAAAACTGCATTAAAAAAATTAAAATATTTTTTTTTTGCAAAAGTTTTAGTATAAGATAAGAATCGCAAAAGCCACTTTGTCACTACTCATTATTGTGTTAAATTAAACATAATAAATTTTGGCGATGTTAATTTGATATTGGTTCAGGTTAGAATAAATTTGAAATTGATTAATTCGATATCAGATTTATTAATTTATTTATTTGGATTAATTTACATATTTAGTTTGACAACACTAACCAATTAAGAAAAATAAAAAGAAAATGTAGCCTATATTACCGTTGAGCCTAGTTTCGTCGCTTGAGCCATCTTGTCACATATGCAGCATTTGAACTGTTTGTCCTTAAACTCCCCAAGGCCTGAAGATAGAAGAAAATTATATAAGAAATTGAAGGAGCCACGATCATTTCAAGCAGTAGGAAATTAAACCAATCATAAATCAGTTAATTGATATAAGAAAATTTTTAACAAGTCTGGCTAACAGATGTTCAGCCCCAGAAGCTTAGATTGTTGAAAGGCAAATAACAAATATCTTGTAATATTTTCTTTTGTCGGGAATGACTCGTAAAACTCACACTCGTCAAATTTCCAGATATAAGTTTCGTTATGTCATTATAAAAGAAACATGAACAGAAACTCATATAAATTTTTATATAAAGTGTCATAAAAGTTTAAGAGAGTTTAAAGAAAGATAATAAACTATGCTATAAGACATGATAGTTGTCACAGAACTATGTGTTTTCTCTGGATTTTTTTATGAGTCAGCAACACCTTAGCTAAAAGTCCTGGTATCCAAAAATAGAATTTTTTAACTCCATCCCAAAGAACCCGAATTACAAATCGCTTTCGTGCGACAAAATTAACAATTATTAAAATTAACCAAATTAGTGGTCCTTAAGTCCTAATTTAGCTTATTTTGATAGACACTTTGACCACCAAAAATCAAAACACAATCATGGCCAAGAAAAGCTTTGAGTAATTGTAGCTTGAAATTACTGTGTTTGAAAACCCAAACAGTGCATTGTTTAGGCAACGATTTCTTAAGTAGTCCCTTGGTACAATTGCAGGGTGGAAGAATTTCTGATTTCCCTCTCACTCCCTGCGTACAGGTATGGTTACAGATTGAAAGAGCAATTAATTGGTCATACTAGTTCACTGGTCATCCATAATTTATAACCTTGGTCATACTAGTTCACAGTAATTGGTCATACTAGTACAAACTCAAGTAATTGGTCATACTAGTTCACTGGTCATCCATAATTTATAACCTTGGCCATACTAGTTCACAGTTATTGGTTGTACTAGTTGGTCATACTAGTACAAACTCAAGTAATTGGTCATACCAGTTCACTGGTCATCCATAATTTATAACCTTGGTCATACTAGTTCACAGTAATTGGTCATACTAGTACAAGCTCAAGTAATTGGTCATACCAGTTCACTGGTCATCCATAATTCATAACCTTGGCCATACTAGTTCACAGTTATTGGTTGTACTAGTTGGTCATACTAGTACAAACTCAAGTAATTGGTCATACCAGTTCACTGGTCATCCATAATTTATAACCTTGGTCATACTAGTTCACAGTAATTGGTCATACTAGTACAAAATCAAGTAATTGGTCATACTAGTTCACTGGTCATCCATAATTTATAACCTTAGGAATAATATAACCTTAGGAATTAGAGTTACCTCTGGGGAATTCTCAACTGTTTCATGAGCTAACTACCAATACAGTTGAAATTGTAAATTGTCAAGATTAGCAGCATGTATCAACTAGCTGGTGGCACCGAGAACCTAGACAAACAATTAATGATCAAGTTTTAGGTCCAACAGTTTGGAGAGGGGAAAAGGATGATTTGCTGGGGGAGTGGGTTTAGAACACAAACAGTGCATTCTGCATGCAAGGATTTTTCAAGTAATTCCTTGGAACAATTGCAGAGTGGAAGAATTTCTTATGTTCCCTCTCTGCGTGAAGGTATGGTTATAAGAACTCTTCATAGGTGCAGAATTTTTTTAAGCATTTTCCGATCATGAGCCATGCCATTATGGAATTATTACTAACAGAGAGTAAAAAAGAGGGGGAAGGAGGAAATGAGAAGAGAAGAGGCTTAAAATTTTATTCTCTATACCTCATATGCTATCAATTGTAACAATGAATAGTTATTTCGTTGTCAACAAGAAACAGTTGTTTATAGACAATTTTGCAGAAACTTGAAAAATATCTGCTTATTTCTAATACTGAAGGGGATGCATTATCTGACAATGATACCCATAACTCAGAGCAAAAAGATAGGATTCCAGAAAATCCGAATTTTCAACATACAACTACTTGGAAGAGCATCATCACTTTTATCATGATTTCCAGAATTTTATGACAATTTCAGGTTATTTAAACTGATGCTGGAATAAAATGCAAAACAATTTCGTAGAAACTTGAAAAATATCTGCTTTAGCTCAAATACTAAAGGGGATGCTGTTTTCTGGCAATGATAACCATATTTCAGAGGGAAAAGATAGGATTCCAGAAAATCCAAATTTTCAACTTACAACCACCAAAAAGAGCACCAACAATTTTAGCAGAATTTCCACATTTTATGATTAATTGTCAGATTTCAAACAAAAGTCTGATTTTTGAAAAAAAAAAAAATCAGGGAAAATCATGATTTTTCGAAAAAGTTTTTCTTTTAGTACTTTCTTATATATCGCTTATTTTTTGTAATTTCAAAAATGTTTCTCGAGCAAATTAAAATCTACCCTCATGAATTCAGTAAAATCGTGTTTGAAACACGCACAATAAGCAATAATAACCACAACTAAACTGATAAAGCTGTAATATTAAGTTGTGCTATGTACAGCTAGTGTTTGTCTCTCAGTCGCTGAAATGAGTACCTAAAAATATCCTTAAAAAATTCTTCTGCAAATCATTCATCATATTTTTCTCAAATTTTTGAATTGCAAAGCAAAATATTTTCACTTTTATATATACATTCCTTTTTTCATTTGTAGGCTTGTATCCTCTTATAGTGAATCACTGAGGCTCAAACTGTCATAACTTATTGGGACACTAAATTTTTCCCAAATCTAGGAGCGGGGGGGAACTTGTCCTTTTTTCGATGAAAATAAAAAAAAAACATTTTTCAATGAAATTTTCCAATAAAGGTATTTTCTAAATCTAGAAAGGGGGAGGGGCAAAAATATCTAGGGGGACACATTTACTTTTCAATATTTATAGAATTTGATTCTAGAAAACAGCCATTGAAGAAAAAAAATGTTGAGAGTAATAAATCAGACAAAGCATAAAAGCAAGTGAACTGTCTCTATAAATGAACCTTTTCCATTGCATCAAATATTTTATTTACTACTGAAGGCAATCAGGACTGCAACTACTAGCACAACAGAAAGTAAAATGTTACCCAACTGAATTAAAAATTGCCCATAACTAAATCTATATAAGCAGCAGTAACTCTGCAGACTGCTGCTGTTGGATACATACAATATAGAGTAAAGTTTAAAGCTTATCCAGAATGAGACAATGTTACCCAACTGAATTAAAAATTGCCAATAACTAAATCTATACAAGCAGCAGTAACTCTGCAGACTGCTGCTGTTGGATACATACAATATAGAGTAAAGTTTAAAGCTTATCCAGAATGAGACAATGTTACCCAACTGAATTAAAAATTGCCAATAACTAAATCTATACAAGCAGCAGTAAATCTGCAGACTGCTGCTGTTGGATACATACAATATAGAGTAAAGTTTAAAGCTTATCCAGAATTAGACAAGAGCATCAGCAGGCCCTTCTTGAAACATGGGGGAGGAGGGATAGCAAACATTCTCAAGTCAAGGGTTTATAAAAACGACTGTATGGGCCCAAATGTCACATTTTTGTCTCTAATTATTAAAAAAAAGGATATTGAAAGAATTTAAAAAAGATTTTTGTAATTTTTTTTTTTCAAAAAATCCAACGAAATAGGCTTGTATAGACTGCGTTCTAAGAACTGCTGGCTTGAGGGGCTATTCATAGACTTTTTGTATTAGCAAATAATTCACTCAAAATTTAATAATATACTGACTTTCAGTAAGAAAAGAAAGAAGGCAGATGATTGGGTTTTGAAAACTGTTGAAAATTAGAGGTAAGTGACTCAAACTAAGACCCAGTTCACTATACTCACTCAAATAACATGAGCTAAATAGCAGGGCTTTAATCGGAAGGGGGCAATATTCCATAAAATATCATAACTACCAATAGATACAACTGCTACTACTAACAACTCACTGCAGCACCAAGTCACCTGAGGGCAATACAAAACTATTATTGTTGGTGCAAATCTAGATATGTTTCTGGTTTTCCTACATTGGCATGGAAATAAATTGCATCTCGGACAAGCTTTCTTTAAATTTTGAATAAATGGTAGCATATCATTTTCAAGTCAAAAGGGTGAAAGGATTGTAGGGTAGACCATATACCTTCACACAAATTCTAGAATTGGAATAGTCAGGTGAATGAAACTTTCAGGGATAAACCCAAATATGAATTTTGAGAAATCTTTCAACTTTTATTCACCTAGTTCAACTACTTTCTCTTATAATATGAGAAGTAGAAAGTAAACATATGAGCAATTACTGAGTAGTTTATAACTCAATAATTAAGAGAGGTATAGATAAATGGAACTCAAGGGTTGAATTTAATTTGTTTCTAGCATTGTCTGAAATGGCATCATTTACTAAAAACACTGTAAAATGATGACATCAGTAAATGTCAATGTCATCAGTAAATGATGACATCATTTACTAAAAGCACTGTAAAACTGATTTTAGCAATAGTACAAAGTGGTCACACTTGTGTTCAAGATGTGATTTTTTACCCTAAAGGAAAACAAATTATAGTAAAGATTAGACCCCGGCGCCGCGCCGATAAGGGAAGACCAGGGACGCCTGGGCCAAAAAAAGCACCGGGGGCCCGCCGGCTGCGCGACCAATGTTGCCTGTAACCATTAATGTTTTCATCAGTCTTTCTCAAATCGCAGCTTGAATTTACATAAGATTCGGGCCAATTCATGAGTTAAAAACTTCGCAAGTCGCTGGCTGGGCGCTGGTCTTCTTCATTATTCATCAAGAGAAGCAGAAATCTGGTAGAAACAAAATGGCTGCGGCGTTTCAGAACCCTTGCATAAAAGTTGAAATAATAGATAATAGATTCGCCATGCCATTCAATAAGATCCAAGGAAACTAATTCAAAGGGAGCACACACAAAAGCCAAATTAGGCCAGTAGCCTATGAGAAATTGCAAAATACCCAAGACATAGAAAAAGTACCAATGGGGAGCCCTGGGTCTATAAAAGTATTTCTATGGTTTCCCAAGGAATTTGATATCCTTTTCTTCCGTCTCCACTTTAAATGAAAAAAAAATTAGCTTTTTGGCATCCCTGCTTTTAATTAAAAAGAAATTTATTTATTATCATTTAGAAATGATAGCCCCCTATCCCCTCCCCTCCCTATAGGCAATAACATACGAATTTTTTATATAAATCATATATTTGAGGTCACTTCCGTTTTAACCTTCTTTTTTTTTGTGGGGGGGGGGATAAAAAAATTCAGAAAGAAGATTGTATTTTCTATAATCTATCAGGCGTTCAATAATTGTGTCTTAAACATTACAGAAATGTATCTAAAAATATCAAAAGAAAACAAAATTCTACAAACTTATGATTCAGCTGTCACAATAATCTGTTGGCTATCAATTTCGGAATCCAACTGGAACTGTATAGTGTATGCGTTCTGTTCAACTTAAAAATAAAATTCTTGACTACGAATGATGCAAGAATCTTATAGCAATTGGGAAACTGCATTCGAAATGGTTTAATCTCATCAAACAGTTCATGGTAACAAACTGTAAGTAAGGAGCAACCCAGCTCAATTGTAACCAAAACTCTAAAAAACAGATACCAATTTTGATACCAATAGATACATCAAAAGAATCGGATTTTTATGCTGATTTCATCAAGTTTTGTGTTATTCATCAAGCTTAGTGTTACCCATCAAAAGTTACAAGCCTGAGAATATTTGCCTTTTTTCGAAAAAGGGGGGAAACACTCCCTAGAGTCATAGAATCTTAATGAAAATCGAACCGTCAGATAACCCTGTTGTAGAGATTTAAAGCTCCTATATGCAAATATGTGGAATTTTGTATTTTTTTTCTGCCAGAAGAAAGATCACAGATGCGTGTTTATTTGTTGTTGTTTTTTTTCTTCCCAGGGGGTGATTGTATCGACCCAGTGGTCCTAAAATATCGCGAGAGGGCTCATTCAAACGGAAATCAAAAGTTCTAGTGCCCTTTTTAAGTGACCAAAAAAATTGGAGGGCAAATAGGCCCCTTCCTACGCTCATTTTTCCTCAAAGTCACTGGATCAAAATTTTGAGATAGCGATTTTGTTTAGCATAGTCGAAAAATCTAATAACTATGTCTTGAGGTGTAAAATGACTTGCCACAGTCCCCGGGGAAAGGACTACAAGTTGTGAATTTTGCCTATTATTTACATACAGTATTTGTTATTGGGAAGTATACAGCCATTTTTATTTTTTGGGGGAGGGGGGGGGGGTTGTGCTTGGGGTGGATTTCTAAGGGGAGAATACTCCTTTTGGAGGGAAATTATAATTATCCCTCCTTTTGGAGGGATGAGTGAATATTCTAGGGGAAATGTTACACTGAGGGGTTTTGATGGAATTACAAAATTCTTTTTAATTGTCTTACATTTTCTTTGCCAAATTTTTATATGAAGATGTTCCGGGGGAATTATTGGGGGATTTTTTCAGCATGTTTTGTTTTCTGGGATATAATTTACATGGAAGGGGGCATTTCTGGAGTGATCAAGAAACCCATTATAGATTGAAGTCTTATTCTAATGAAAAAATGCTAAGGAGAATTTTTCAGGGTGAATCATCCACAAGCAATTTTACAGAGAGGGGGGGGGGATTCTCAGCAAGGAAGGAACTGTCTGGATGGAATTTGATGGGGGGGGGGTGACTTTAAATTGGATGAAAAATAAAAGTTCAAATAGGGATAAAATCCTTTTAATAGACAGTGATGATGATAACAGTGATAGAAATTCAGAAAAATACCAGATATTTTGGTCACATATGCAGTGACTGTCATTAGCAGTAAAACTAAACTAAAACAATTTAAAACAAAAGTTTATATACAAAATCAAATAAAACTACATATTGCTAAATTCTCTGATTCTTTTCAAAGCAAAGGCAGAAGCTAGCCTCCTTGATCTTCTTGGATTTGGTTCATTAGCATTCAATGATATAACACTTGGACAGAGGTCAACTACATTGGGTGAATTGAACTTTACTTTGTAAGATTTTAATAAATTATCGTAGATAGAATTTAGCCCAAATTCACCTGTGTCCCGATTCAAAGCAATGTTCTTGAATAAGATTTTATTTATTTCAAGAGTTTCACGAAAATTTTGCTTTAAACCTGATTCCTAGAAATCAAAGAGACATTATAAACAAAAGAAAATGGTCTGGAAAATTGAAAATATGTTCTGAAAGGGCTGAAGTAAAATCTTCAGACTTAGAATCTTGCTTTAAAGCCCAAGAAATAGAATTTTATGCTGTAACAATCTCATTTCCAAATTCTGGTTAGTGTGTCCTGCACATGAGCTTCTGCAAGTACATGGGATCTGATAGACCCTACTTTGTTGCTCTGATGAAGTTGGATTCTTCCTTGAATTTAGAAAACTAAATAGTTTAAAACTCTGCAATGAAAGGAAAGGTTGTTGGAGTTCAGAAGAGGATCTGTGGTTTAAATCCTCAGTCTTTTTATGTACCATGTGGAAACCACTCACTGACCTTGTAAATAACAATGCTGCTCTCTTTTACAATGCTGTAGTAGACTCTTTCAGCACAATTCAAGAAAACCTCAATTTTGTTTCAAGTTCTACTCACAGATGGATTATTTGGCTTAATAATGTTTCAAATCTTACAGTAAAACCACTCTGTAACACACAGTGGGAGAGTAGAATTGAGGCCTTGTTGCCTTTGAGGTACCATATTGCAGAAGTACATGATGCATTATATGAAGCTTCTCAAGACCAGAAACTCAATGCATTTGGGCCGCCTTGGGACTTGTTAAGATACTACAAACCTTCAAGTTTCCATGTTGTTTAGTAGCATAGCACAAGATCCTGCACAAAACAAATATGGTGAGTAAGGCATTGCAAAAAGTCACAAATGATTTGCAAAGTTTGATGAATCTAATAAACAGTGTGCAATTATTTCTAACCAAGATGAGATCTGATGAAGCAGTAAGCAACATGATCACCAATACTAAGGAACTTGCAGAAAAAATTGGTATTGTTCATGAGCTTGAAAAAGAAACCACAGTCCGCCAAAGGAAAAAAAACAATTTTATTATGATGGGGAAGATAAAACTGTAAATTCTGGAGAACATTCATTTAAGGTCAGTTTCTTCTTTGTCATGCTAGACACTGCAATATCCTCACTAAAGGGGAGATCTGAGCTAATGGAAAGCCATAGTGAAAGTTTAAAATTTCTCTATGACATTCAAAGCTTGCAGAATTTCACAGATAAAGAAGAGTTGAAGAAAGCCTGTAAACATCTTCAAATCGTTTTGAGTGAAGGAGAAGACTGCAATGTGAAGGATGACAAGTTGTTTGAGGAGTTACAAATTTTCACAGAAATGCTGCCCTCTAAGAGTTCCCCAGCTCAAGTTTGTTGTATATAAAAACATGGTTGTATGGACACATTCCCAAACGTTTTTATTGCACTTAGAATTCTATTATTGCTTCCATTATCAGTTGCCAGGGGTGAAAGGAGTTTTCCAAGTGAAAGTTAATAAAAACTTACTTAAGATCTACATTGAGTCAAGATTGACTGAGTGGGCTTATATCTATGGCCATTGAAAATGACATGCTAAGTGACTTCAGTACAGAAAGACTGCTCAATGAGTTTTCAAACTTAAAAGCTAGAAAAATTTGTTTTTCATTATAAAAAGTTGTATTTTGAATTGTTTTATAAGTAGTATGTTCAACTGATAAATTGTGAATCCTATTTTAACTCCCTATTTTTAATAGATCATCTTGTTGTTTATTGACATATTCCATTTTAATACTTAAGTTAGAATTATACTATGCAATAAAAGTTTATTTATTTTTATTGTTACAGTTTTTACTAGGAAACCCTGCACAACCTATCTTAATTTAAGTGCATATTATTATATTTCAGTCTACCAGGGGGGGGGGGGGGGCAAAGAATAGTCCGCTTACCCCAAAAAACGTCTAGGGCCAGCCCTGCATAGCCTAAACCTTTTTCACTTGCAAAAAAAATTGTTTGTCAAAATCCCTGATAGATAGGAAATATGAATTTCCTATATATTTCTACCTTTCAAATAGAGCCAAAAATAGGCTTTCCTGCAACTAGTCTACTTTTAAATAGTTTCAAAAACTTTTCAAGATACAAGAAAGCTAGAAAAATCTTTAAGTTGCTTTCCTTGATCCATCAACTTTTTCTGTTGCTTTTTTAATTTATTGTCATGTAAATTTGTGAGACATTTTTCAACCACTTCCAAATCTTATCAGTATACAACGTCTGATCAGGGTTGCCACCTATAGCACAAAAGTGCTACTTTAGCACCACTTTAGCATTGTAGCATGTGCTTAGAGTTGCCACCTGCAGCATGGAAAGTTGAAATAGTTCTATCTTAGAACTATTAGGGTAAATTTTTTGACTGTAGCACCACAAATTGCTGTGTAGCATGCAAATTTGGGCAATGGTAGCCCTTTAGGAACTGACCATGGTGGCAACCCTGCTTCTAATGACAGTTCAATAATAAAATATCAAAATGTAGGGAGCTTGTCTGCTTAAATTATTTTAAGACAAACTTTCTAGCTATAGGACAAATCCTGTTCTTGTCTGCTTTGTTAAACATTATTTTTTGGCAATGTTCTAGATTAGGAGCTACTCAGAATAAACAAAAGTATTAGCATTAGATTCTTCATTTTATGCTTTTTTGAATTTCTTAGCTGCATTTCCAACAATGCATCTCCCACCCTCTAATGTTCCCTATATATAGCAATTTTCTTTTTCATCTTTACTTGATGACATTCAGTTTTGCCATAGTGATTGTAATAAAATTATGTGTAAAATATCATCTGAAATGATTTAAGAAAGTGGATAACAATGGAAGGTGATAATGGAATGGAAACATGGTTTAAAGAGGGAATAAAACAAAATTATAGGGGATAAAGGTAAATAATTTTAAGACAAACTTTCTAGCTATAGGACAAACCCTGTTCTTGTCTGCTTTTTATAACATTATTTTTTGGTAATGTTCTAGATTGGGAGCTACTCAGAAGAAAACATCTTAATAAACAAAAGTATTAGCATTGCAGTCTTTATTTCATGCTTTTTTGAATTTCCTAGCTGGATTTCTGACAATGCACCTTTCTCCCTCTAATGTTCCTATATATAGCAATTTTCTTTTTCATCTTGACTTGATGAAATTCAGTTTTGCCATAGTGATTATAATAAAATTATGTGTAAAATATTATATGAGAAGTGGCTTTTAAGAAAGTGGTTATACAATGGTAGGCAATGTGATGTATACCTCAGTGTGAATGGAAACATGCAGGGAATAAAACAAAATTATAGGGGATAAAGATAAATTATTTTAAGACAAACTTTCTAGCTATAGGACAAACCCTGTTCTTGTCTGCTTTTTAAAACATTATTTTTGGTAATGTTCTAGATTGGGAGCTACTCAGAAGAAAACATCTTAATAAACAAAAGTATTAGCATTGCATTTTTTATTTTATGCTTTTTTGAATTTCTTAGCTGGATTTCTGACAATGCACCTTCCTCCTTCTAATGTTCCTATATATAGCAATTTTCTTTTTCATTTTTACTGTATGAAATTCAGTTTTGCCACAGTGATCATAATAAAATTATGCATAAAATATTATCCAAAATGATTTAAGAAAGTGGATAACAATCAAAGGTGATAATGGAATGTGATTAACATAGTTATGTGAATGTGATTAATGGAAAATGCTGCATATTATAAAGAGAAAATTTTATTGTTTTGATGTTTTCTTTTAGTTTTGTAGATATCTTATGGCTATCACTCAAATCGTTTATTATTACTAACATTCAAGGGTGTCCAAAGAAGTTTTGGAAGTATGTCAATAGAAATAAGACTGACTCCTCAACTGATTTATGCATTTTTGATGACCCAACTACAATTGAATTAATAAGTGATGATCAGAAAAAGGCTGATGTGTTTAAAAGTGTTTTTGTCAGTTTTTGTAAATCCAAACGATGTCCATGCATGCAGTCCACCCCATTTTACTGAATTTGTTTCAGCAGACAAAGTGCCCTTCAATGACTCTGATATTTCTTCAGAGCAGGTTTTAAAAATTCTTCATGACCTTTCTGTTAATAAAGCTCCAGATATAGATGGTATTTCTAACACTTTTCTTCAGAAGACAGCCATGTGTTTAGCTGAACCTCTTGCTTTTTTGTTTAACCACTGTCTACTGAGTGGTAAATGCCCTGCAGCGTGGAAAAAAGCAGTTGTAAAGCCACTCCACAAAGGAGGATCTAAATCCCAATTTGGAAATTCTCATCCAATTTCAAACACCTCAATTTTTTTGAGAGTTCTTGAAAAGATTATTGTATATTGGATAAAGGATTACTTCAACCAAAATAAACTATGGCATCCGCCACAGCATGGTTTTAGAAAAAACAGGTCATGTAATACACAGTTGCTAGAAGTTGTAAAAGATTTCCAAAATATGGAAATCTTCCTAACTAGGCATTTTATGGCAGAATATGAGGAGAAGATAGCTTTAGTATAAAGGAAAACCCTAAACGATTCTGGAGGTATGTAGAATCCAGATGGCTTTCTGTCTGATAGAATCCAGATGGCTGCAGTCTACGACCACAACGGAAACCTCGTGTACTCGGCACCAGTAAATGTCAGAAGTGGTGTGCCACAGGGAACTAAGTTGGGCCCGACTTTATTCAACCTCTACATTAACGATGCTCCTGAGGTTGTCCAGAATCTGCTGGAACTATATGCAGACGATTCCAAACTCTTTGGACCTGCCGCTTCTGACGAAGACTGCAATGCCCTGCAACAAGACTTAACAAACCTCTGCCAATGGGCCTCAACTTGGACACTAGAGTTTAACCCAAGCAAATGTAAAGTTTTACATCTTGGACTGAAACAACCCTTGCCATAGCTACCATATGTTGGACTCTACTGGTGCTATAACACCCATCCAAAGCGCAGAGGAAGAACGTGATCTCGGGGTAATCATAGATAATAAGCTGAAGTTCCATAGTCACTGCCGAACTCAAGCCGCAAAGGCAAACAAGATCCTAGGCCTAATCAAGCGATCAGTGACTAGTCGCCACCCCAGGGTCATTAAGAAGCTTTACACAGCCCTTGTCCGCCCTCATCTTGAGTTTGGGATGGCAGTTGCAAACCCCCACTTTAAATGCGATGCAGAGTTGCTTGAAAAAGTCCAGAGAAGAGCTACTAGGCTCCCATTTGCCAACCAACAAATCCCATATGAGCAACGCCTAGAAAAGCTTGATTTGCAAACTCTGACCTACCGTAGAAAAAGGGGGGACGTAATTTTGGCATATAAGTTGATGAACAGCAGTGTTATCAAGCCCATTCTCGAACAGGACCAGTCTAGCAGAGCGCGAGGTAACCCCATAAAACTCCGCCAAAGATTCAGCAGAAAGCGTGAGAAATACAACTTCTTCACCAATCGCGTTGTTCCGTTGTGGAATTCACTGAGCGATTCAACTGTTTCTGCAGCTTCAGTTAACAGCTTCAAGACTGGCGTTGACCATGACTGGAGGAACAAGCCATGGAGGACGCAGTGGGATGAGCCTGCATCCACCACTAGGGTCTATTAGTGTGTGATATTCAACTGTCCTGTATACGTGTAGGATGTGATGATCCACTAATGAATTGTGCAACGAACTCCTGTCAATACTACCTGGCGACATCTACAGGTTCCTGCAACCTTAGTCGCTAGAAGATGCGATTTAAGGTAATATAAGGTATGGCTGATCTCAGTTTGAAGTTTGATTGCTTGTACATTGACTTCAGTAAAGCATTTGACAAAGTTTCAATTAGTTTGTTGCTTGAAAAATGTGAAAAGTATAAGCTAGGTAGTAGAACTTTAACATGGATTACAGATTATTTATCATGCCATTCCCAGCAAGTTATAGTCAGTAGTGCACTTTCAAGTGAGAGTCCAATCTTGAGTGGCGTGCCATAGGGCAGTTGTTTGAGCCCAGTGTTATTTTGTTTGTTTGTCAATGATTTGCCTGAAGTAATTTCATCACTCCACTGTCAAACTGTTTGCAGACAATATAAAACTGTATAAAAGTGTTACCTCCCTGGTAGATGTCACCCTTATTCAAGAGGATCTGAATGCCCTAAATGATCAGTGTAAACTGAACTCCATGTTTGTAAACCATCAAAAATGTTTTGTAATCCATTACTTTTCAAAAAGCTCAACTTATCATTATTTTCTTGGTGATACACCTGTTTTATCTTCAGATTCAGTAAGGGATTTAGGTATCCACTTTGATAACCAGTTGAAGTTTCACAAGCATGTGTCAATAATTTCACAAAATGCTAATTACAGTCTGCTTTGGATTAAGAGAAGTTTCATGAAATTGAACCTTCACACTTTTATGACACTATACAAGACAATAGTATGCCCAGTGGTAGAATATTATTCCTCTGTGTGGTATCCTACCTGGAGATGTGACTTGCAGCAAATTGAAAGGGTTCAACATCAGGCATCAAAGTTTGTGCCATGTTTGAGCCATTTACCATATCAGCATTGACTTGAGTGTTTGGGACTTCCTTCTCTGGAGTTTTGACAGGATAAGATTGACCTGATCAATACATTCTGGATTATGAAGGGTGTCAATAATGTGGACTGGGCTGATTTTTTCAAACTTAGTCATTACCAAGCCACTCAACAAAACTCATATAAACTGTATCAGCCACAAGTGCTCAAGAAAATAGGTCAATGTAGCTTTGTTAACTGTGCAACTAAAATTTGGAACAGTTTACCCAATACCATAGTTTCTACACAAACAGTGCAATCATTTAAGAGTGCTCTTGTTGAAACTGAGTTCTACAAAAAACAGTTTCTGTAATATAGTTGTTTTTTATTTATTAGCCTAATATTTTTTTGTTTTATTTCTTGCTTTGTGTTTTGCAGTGTTGCTGTTTGAGCTGTTATTTTTTGTGTTGTTATGCAACAAGCCTATGGCTTCCTCCTTTATTGAATAAAATAATAAATAAATAAAAATATATAGGGCCATCAGGGGGGATGAAATACTGTCAGAAATTCAAACGTGAAATTTCAAAAGAATATAAAATATGAACCTAATAATTAGTTTCATTTTATTAAGGTGTTTCCTTCTGATGAGCCCCAAACCTGAAATATTAGCTTTTTTCTTAATAGGCTATAGAGGGATGGGGCATCACTTCTGTTCCCTTAAATAATTACACTGGCCTTAGCCCAAAGCCTAAATGCCAAAATCTGAACCTCAAGCATATTAGAAATATTACCAATTTTATTAACTTTTTTAAATTGACATTATCAATCAAATTTCCCACTGGAATATAGTTAAATTGGAAGCTACCATGAAGATCAAATAATGTTTAACTTCCAGAATCTAATGAATTATTAATTTTGTTATTATATTGGTTGTTTCAAAAATGGCTATGCACAAGACTGTTAATGCTTTTATAGACAGGCCAGTCTACCCCTCTTTTGCCATTGTAGCTAGCCTAGTTCAGAAAAGAAATCTTGCACTGATTGCCAAAGCTTTAACACCAATGAAAACTTACATTTGTCACAAAATATGCATCCGCATGTAGTTATGTAGAGGCGGATATCTCTGTTAGAAATCAGGGCCTTGAGGCACTTGTTGCAGTGTACCCAGTCCATCCTAGTCAACTTGCTAGACTGGTTATAAGAGGGTTTAACTTCTAGGTGCCTCTAAGAGCATTTAAAAAATAATTCAAGTAATTTAATGAAAAATAGGAGCTAGTATTTATGCCTATTTAGAGATTATCCTAACAGAAAGCCAAAATCACGGTCTTGCTTTTTAAATTATTTGCGTTAAAAGAAGGGAAAATTCAAAAAGAACGAATGTTAGTAGCTTTCCATGTTAAGGTTGGTTTTATGCGGCCCGACCTGAACACGCTGGCTATTGCATATTGAGAATTCCGATTGCTTTATGACTGTTCTAAAAGTTATGGATGTTTATTTTAGCACCAAGTATAATAAAATAAAGATTTTTTTTATTGCAAATTTTTCAGCTTCAGCCCAATTTAAGGATCCTGTACTGTATACTAGTTACGAAGTTATTAAGATCTCTATCCATAAAACGTAAAAATTACCAAAAATTATCAAAATCTTTTAGGAGGCAAAGTGAAAACATTGATACTATAGTTTAAAAAGTAAAATCATCTGCATTTCTTATGAGCGAAACTAAAAAGAATTCAGATTATTATAAATCCAAAGCCTTGGTTTTCTAAGAGGTCGGTAATAATTGTTCGAATACAAAAGGGTAAAGTTTGTGTAGAGAATTCGAATAGGAATAAAGTAACTGGAAACATACAAAAAATAAAGGAAAAAAAGAGCTCAGAAAAGATTGAAAAGTTGTTTGAAGTTACTGGCAAATGATAACCCAAAATAAAGATACAATATTTTTTTCTAATACTTCAACGCCGCATAGTAAGCAAAGTCACATATAAAAGCAGTCGCGTCGAATTAGTTGCAGGTGCAGTCGCAATAGTAGTAGTAGTAGTCATGGCAATGAAAATATAATGTAAATGCCCTTAGCATCTCTTAAGATACTACGGATACGCACTTTTGATAACCTGGATTCCCTCTAACATTCCCTAAGGTTTCACTTTGGTGCTCATAATCTTTTTGGAGACACTCGCGATGAAAAATTCCCCCTTTTTTCAGCTTATTCTTTCTCCACTGAATTTTTTATTATTCAGATCGTAGTTTTTTATATATATATAATATATATATATATATAAAAAAATTTCTAACTTTATTATACTATCCATTGCTAGAATAAGCTATTTCAGGCATGAAAAAAATCTATTTGACTTTACATACGTATTCAAGGATGTAATTCGTTTGTAGAAACTAAAACATGATGCCTAGTATTTTATTCAGACACAAAAAGAAAGCTGATGAAAGAAAAAAAAAATGTCCATTGTGATAAGAAAAGCGGCAAATATTGAGCAGTTCATATAATTGACCTATGAATAAAGTAAACCTACCACTAAAGGCCATTTTTTATGCTCTTTTTGAATATAAGCGCTTTTCTCGCAAATTCAGTTTTAAGCCTTTTTTGGGCCCTTGAAAATGATAATTTCTTTCTAAGGATTTTTGGTATAAAAAGGGTTAAAACATTGGTTTCAAAGTTGCTATTTCATTATAAAAACCATTTTGTGTCCACAAGCATTGATTTGTCACAATTAAGTTGGATAAAAAAGTTCAGAATTTTTCCATCCGCCATGTTTCTTTTGATGTTTTTCGACATATAGGTGAAACGACAAGTTTAAACCACCTAACAGAATAATAAGGAAACATGACAGATTTTTTTGGAACTTTTTGTTATTTTAATCTTGAAAAGTCAATGTTTGTGAATTATACAACTTTAGAAAAATCGATTTTTATAATAAAATAGTAAGTAAATTATTATTTTCAAGGGTTCTAAAGGGGCTTAAAATTGAATTTGCGGGAAAACCCATTATTATATTCAGAAAGAGCATAAAAAATGGCATCGAGTGGTTTGCTCACTTTATTCTTATGTCAATTATATGAACTGTTCAAGATTTACAAGAAAGGCTATTAACTAAAAAAAAATCCTCAAAATCTTTGATCCAGTTTTAATATTCCATTGGACAGAGCAATAGAATCAGAAAATATGTAAGAGGAAAACAAAAATCATAATTTCTATTTATAGATTCGTGGTTATGGAGTTAACAGAAACTTTTTTGTAGTTTAAGAGTAGACGAATAAAGCAATAAAATTAATTATATTATTTAAAGAGGAAGTAGATATTTCGAAGACCACACTGCCTTTCCATGATGATAAATAAAAGTTCAAATAGGAATAAATCCTTTTTAATAGACAGTGAAAATTGGCAAAAATACTGGATATTTCGTAACATGTGCAATGACCGTCATCAGTAGACATACTAAATATTTCTAAATTCAGGGAAGGATCAAACTTTATTGGGGCAGCAGAGTGGAGTCTATCAGATCCCATGTAGCCTACTTGCGGAAGCTTATATGTGGGACGCACTAATCAGAATTTGAAAGTGAGATTCCTGCTTCATCAAGACTCTATTTCTCTCGGCTTTAAAGCAAAATTCCAAACCTGAAGATTTCATAGCGATAAATAAAGTTCAAAAAGGGACAAATCTTTTTAAAAGACCATGAAAATTCTCGAAAAAACACTAGATATTTCCGTCACATGTGCAGTGACTATCGTCAGCCGAGTATTTCTGCTGATGACGGTCACTGCACATGTAACCGAAATATCCAGTATTTTTTTGAATTTTCATGGTCTATTAATAGGATTTATCCCTATTTGAACTTTTATTTAACGCTAAAGAAGAATTCACTTTTATCTTTATTCGGGAGGGGGGGGGGGTGAAGAGCTAGAATATTTCTTAGGAAGCCAGAAGTAAAGAAAGCTATGATTCAAAACTATGGTTTATGTCATTTAGTATATACCATAGAGTGAACTGTCAGCGTGATGATACTGCATTGCAAAGAGACGCAGTTAAATAACCATAATTTTCAGGCATTGAATCTGGTAAAGATGGTTTTAGCTTTGTAACTAGTTTTCCGTAGTTCCGTAGCGAGGTGTACTTGTTCTATTAGGGAATAACGTCAGATAACTCCCTTGATAACTTTCTAATATAGAAAAAAGTGCCAAATGAGTCAGACAATTGGAAACTTTGCTTTCCTTTGCTGCATTGAAAAAAAAAGTTTTCTCGCAGTTTCATTGGATGATATACTTCCGGCTTTGTCTATAAAACGCCAAACGGGAATGCGGTATATTTATATAATAAGTTAGTTTGGGTTGCTTCTTTGTAAATTATGGCTATTCAATTTTGGAGCAAGTTTTATTGACTCCTTGATACTTATTAAATAAACAAACAAGTTTTCTAACTGAAAATAAGGAGCGATATTAAAACTTAAAACGAACAGAAATTATTCCGCATATGAAAGGGGCTGTCCCCTGCTCAACACCTCGCTCTTTACGCTAAAGTTTTTTCTATTGTTTAAAAAAATAAAGTTGTGAGACAGAGTTAAACTTTAGCGTAAAGAGTGAAGCGTTGAGGAGAGGACATCCAATTTATTTGTGACAGCTAATGCTTGACTTACACTAAGTTTCACAGCACATTCTTTCATTATTAAATAAGAAAAACAAGCTTTTTCAACTGAAAGTAAAATTCAAAACTAACAGAAATTATTCTGGAAATGAATGAGCCGCGCCCCCTCCTCAATACCTAGCTTTCCACGCTAAAGTTTTTATCACTTAGAAAAGTTTCCTTATCTAATGAAACGGTCCTTGTGTTTCAGGAGCCGTTCTTAAAAACATTGGGACAAACAGTCAAATTTTAGCGTAAAGAGCAAAGTATTGAGAAGGGGGCAACCCATTCATATACGAAATAACTTCTGTTCGTTCTGAGTTTTACTGTTGCTCCTTACTTTCAGTTGAAAAAAACTTATTTTTTAAGTTTAATATCGGATCAATGTTCAAATAACACCGCAAATCTGGCTCACTCACCATGAAAAATCCCTTGTTCTTCCAATCAATCCAGAAATCCTCTTTCCTTGAAATTTTTCCCCAGAATCCAAACCCGCTGAAAATTTCTCACGGACAAATCACCCGAAACATCTCCATCTGCAGAATTGAGTTGGCAAAGAGAAAGTAAGATAAATAAATAAAAATCGTTTAGGAATTTTGTCAAATCCCCCAAGTGTAAAACTTCCCCTGAATAGTTCACCCCCGGAATTTCCCATCACCACGGAATTTTTCCCATGAAAACCCACCCTAGGCACAAAATCCCCCTCCCCCCAAAAAATATGCATTTATAATTCCCAATAACAAACACAATATGTAACCAATGGGCAAAATTCACAACTTAAAGACCCATCCCCAGGAACTGCGGGGGTCAGGTTATCTCCAAAGCCATAGTTTTTGAACCTTTCAACTATGCTGAACAAAATTGCTATCTCACAATTTCAATAGGATTATTTTGGGGGAAAGGGACGTAGGAGGGAGGGTAGTTGATCTCTAATCTTTTTGGACACTAAAAAGGGAACTAGAACTTTTAATTTCTGTTCGAATGAGCCCTCTTCTAATGTTCCAGTATCATTGGCTCGGCACGACCTCCCCCCCTGGGAGAAACAAAAACAAATAAACACGCATCCGTGATCTTTCTTCTGGCAAAAAAAAATACAAGATCCACGTTTTTGCAGATAGGGGCTAGAAACCTCTACAGTAGGGTTATCTGATATACTGAATCTGATGGCATAGTTTTTATTAAAATTTCTTGACTTTAGGGGGTGTTTTCCACCTTTTTTGAAAATCTGGCAAATTTTCTCAGGGTCGTAACCTTTGATGGGTCACAATAAACTTAATGAACCTTATATATTTGGAATCTGTATAACAAGCCCATTCTTTTGATATCTATTGATATCAAAATTCTGTTTTTAGAGTTTCGGTTATTATTTGAGCGCGTCGCTGCTTATTGACAGTTCGTTACCACGGTCTGTTTGGTATACTCATTAGATTTTGTTTGTATACTTTTCTCCCAACGAGGCTGGAAGTATACTACGAGGATAACTTGTAAGATGACTAAATTGTTATATCAACACACAGACCAATAGGGCTAGATCGTTTTTTGTTGTGGAATCCCCTTTACAATTAGATATTTTTAGCCCCAACCTTCCCGAAAATAATTTGACGCGCCCTACTGTAGTGAAGGAAATTAGACCAAAACTTTAGTTAAAATAATAAAAAAATTTCTGGTATCCCTCTCATAAAAAAGTCTCTAAAATTTAAACTCTTTTAAAATCCAAGCTATATAAAACTACTCGTAAAATTTTGTGTTTGTGAACACAACTCTAAAACTTGTTCGCTGTGCACCTAAATTGAATTTTCCCTCTGGTCCACCCAGGAGCACAAATTTAACGGGGGCAATTGCCCTCCTAGATTTTGAAGATTACCTATTTTGGTATCTTTATTTAAAGAAATCGAAAAAATCTTTTCCCTTACTTTTTCTTAAATTGGTACCCCTACCCCATCTTTAGAGACCAGCACTTCACACGAGATAATAATTAGAACTCTTTACTTGCTAATGTCGTTCTGTGTTTCTAATGAGATGTCCTTCCAGGTACACTTTTGTATTTGGAAACGTTTTCTTCAAATTCTTTCAAAAGAACATTATCGATCAAAAGAGATTCTCATCTTTCATGTTTTTCGCTGACAGAAAAAGCCCTTGAATTCTGATTGTAAGTGGAGAAATAGTCATTTGCATAAGAATCAGAGAAGATTATCGGCCGAAACCTTGAATAAAGGAGAGAAAGCTTTTAACGGAGACAACAATGGACACATAGTTTTTTTCTTTATTTCTAGGGGGGGGGGGGGGCATTAGAATTATTTTCTAAGCCTTCAAAAAGGGGTGTTTTTTCCCAGAAAAAAAGTCAGGTTTTTCCAAAGTTTTGTAATTTTGGCATAAATTGGGCTTGCAGAAGGGAGAAGGTTGAAACCTTCTACCCTCCCCTCTGAGTGAGCTTGATCAGATAGCTTTGTAACAAGGGTCAAATGAATAGAAAGAAGGCTACCGAAAACTACTATTTCTAGGGGGATTTGAAGAATTGACCCCCCCCCCGCCTACCTGAATCCCATATTGAAAAAACTATGCCTACATTTGCAATAAATACTAATATTATTTAAGTAAATACTTAAATATTTGCTATTTGGGTAGCCTATATATTGGCTAATAGTGACGATTTTCATGGCCAAAATCTTGTCATATTCCTCAAGACGGAATGGGTCCCTCCCTGAACAGAATTCTACATCCCTGTTCTCAAGGATAGATATTAGGGATAACAAAGCAGAGACTTTAATTTTGAAAAAAAAATCTCTTCCCCAGAGAACTCTCCCTCTACGAAAAAAGGATTCGAAATGTTAGATGAAGTTTTGGCTAGAAATTTATAAACTTGCTATGTTAAAATATAAAATTCTTTATTATTTCTATTATTATTATTATTATTATTATTATTATTATTATTATTATTATTATTATTATTATTATTATTATTATTATTATTAATATTATTATTATTATTATTTATTATTATTATTATATTATTATTCTTATTATTATTATATTATTATTATTATTATTATTATTATTATTATTATTATTATTATTATTATTATTATTATTATTATTATTATTATTATTATTATTATTATTTCATTATTATTTTATTATTGTTATATTATTATTATTATTATTATTTATTATCATTATTATTTCTTATTTTAATCTATTACTTATTATTATATCATTATTATTATCTTATATTTATTTTTTTTATTATTATATTATATTATTATTATTATTATTATTATCATTATTATTATTATATTATTATTATATTATATTATTATTATATTTATGATTTCTTTTATAATCTTATGTCTTTATTTAATTTTTGTGCCCTAAGCAATTAATAAATAATTTGTTGCTCGTCATATTCGTGAAAAAGCATGGAGATTTTTTGTCTTATTTTTTAGGTTCCAACAAAGATTTTACACCGTTGGTTCTTTATTCGCGAAAAAGCAAGCAGATTTTATCGTCTTATTTTTAGGTTCCAACAAAGATATTACACTTCTAGTTCTTTCGGGTCCAAACGGTTAGATTTCACTTCATTTATACAACAGTTGGTCCGGACCAATAATCAGTTTATTGCCCCTAAGCAATATGAATTTTTTAAATGCCGGGTCATTGGGAGCCAAGACTGGACCCCAGGGAGAAATTACCCACCTACGACCCTAAATTTGTCTTTTTTTTGTTCATAAACTAATAATAAATTAAACACAAATGAATGTGACAGCTCATGGGAGCAAGCCTGGGTATTGGAGGAGAAGATCTTCGTAAGCCATTCCAAAGGCCTTCTAAGGTAAAAACATTTTTGGGTTAACACCTATGGCGTACCTTTCGTGAACATTTTCACATCAAATTTCATCCAATTCGTACTTTTCTATTCAATTGGAAATAAATAATGAAAAATTATGAAGTAAAAACTGTTTCTTTTGTAAGTTGATCACATAACAATTTAACCCAGTAACGTAATTTTCTACACGCATAATTTGACAAAGGAGAGAGAAGTAGATGAAGAGAAAGATAAAACTGAGCCCTTTTGATGATATAAATGAAAAAAAAAACAAGTTCTTTTAACTGAAAGTTAGGAGAGACATTAAAAACTTGAAACGAACAGAAATTGTTCCGTATATGAAAGGGGCTGTCCCCTCCTCAACGCCTTGCTCTTTACGCAAATTTTTTATCATTTTTTTAAAAATAAAGTTCTCAGACAGAGTAAAACTTTAGCGTAAAGAGCGAGGCGTTGAGGAGGGGACAGACCCTTTATGTCACTCCTTACTTTCAGTTAAAACAATAGTTTTTTTTATTTAATTTCTGAACGTCTTTGAATTAATGCAGCTTTGATTTTAGCTCACCGTACATGAATAATTAAAACGAAATTTACGTATTAATTTTACTTTTTTTCTAAATGGCTTTCTCGAAATTTTGATCTGACGTAACTTACGAATTAACTTACGTAACGAACTTCTACATTCGTAAATTTTTATTACGTATAGGCTATTAGGGGATTCGCCCCCTAGTCAATACCTCGCTCTTTACGATAAAGTTCAAATTTTGTTCTAGTTATTTAAGAATGACCTCTTAATCACAAAGGCCGTTAATTAAATAAATAGCTCTGATGAAAGAACAAAAAAAACTTTAGCGTAAAGAGCGAGGTTATGACTAGGGGGTAAACCCAATCATATATATAATAATTTCTGTTCATTTGAAGTGTTGATGTTGCTCCTCACTTTCACTTGAATTTTTTTTTTTTTAAATTTAATTTCTGATCGTTTTTTTTTTAAATGCTGGAAAATCCGGTGTCCCCTTCATAGCAATGTCCCTTCCCCCATGAAAACTCCCTTCATGCAAAGATCTTCCCAAGTAACCCCCGACTCATCCCCCAAACTACCAGAAAAAATACCCCCTGAAAACTTCTGTATACTTCCCAATAACCAACACTATATGTAATCATCGGGTAAAGTTCTTAACTTGCAGACCTTTCCCCGGCAACTGTGGAGGATTAAGTCATCCTCAAAGACATAGTTATTGTATTTTTCGACCATGCTGAACAAAATGGCTATCTCAGAATCTTGATCGGGTAATTTTGGGAAAAAATGAGCGTGGGAGGGGGCCTAGTTGCCCTCCGTTTTTGGTCACTTTAAAAGGGCACTAGAACTTTTAATTTCAGTTCAAATGAGCCCTCATGCAATTTTCTAGGACCGCTGGGTCGGTACAATCACTCCTGAAAAAAAAAAAAAAAAAAAAACACGCATCCGTGATCCTTCTTCTGGCAAAAATACAAAATTCCACATTTTTCAGATAGGAGCTTGAAACTTTTATAGTAGGGTTTTCTGATACGCTGAATCTGATGGTGTGATTTTCATTAAAAGTTCTATGACTTTTAGGGCGTATTTCCCCGAGTTTTCTCAGATGCGTAACTTTTGATGAGTAAGACTAAACTTGATGAATCTTATATATTTGAAATTAGCATAAAAATCTGATTCTTTTGATGCATCTATTGGTTTCAAATTCTGTTTTTAGAGTTTTGGTTACTATTGAGCCGGGTTGCTCCTTACTTACAGTTCGTTACCACGAGCTGTTTGAAACTCTTCAATAACGTTATGTCAAAAATAATTACTTTGACCCATCTCATTCACTAGAATGGTGTTCCTAAAGAGGTTTCAACCCGCCAGCCTTTTGGATTTAATTCTTGAATGGAATTCGCCTAAGTTCGACACTGCTAGTTTCCGTCTTCTCAACTCCATTTTTAACGACAGTTGAAGGATCTTTGATTAATTACAGTAGAGTTTTTTACTTATCTTTACTGGGATATTTTTTTGTATTTTTTCTTTAATTAAATTTTTCATTTCAGCATTTTACAGTTATATGCTGGTTTTAAACTAAGAAACAACGTTAACGATGGGTAAAAACCTGTACGATGTAGAATCGACTTCCCGAAGCAACGAACCATCCCCAGAAAAACCGAATGATAATGCGAAACCTTTTTTAGGACGATTCAACCTTTTACAACCATCACAATTATTCTTGAGAAAAGGTGAGGTTTTTTTTTGCTCTTTTAAAGCTTCTTTTAAACAGCGAGTCTCTATTTCGGTGGCCACATCTCACACTGCAATTCCTCTTGGTCTGAACTGTAGGAAATAAACAGGAAGATGCCTATTGGGTAATCCAAATTCAGCCGCAACAGGCTGCCATCTCCCCTTAGGAGGCTCTGGGGTTTAATTTGTATAATACATTTTTAAACCAATCAGAATGAGGTGAATATAATCATCTAAGCCCTTCAGAGGCCAGTCTGATCAAGTCCATAAAAACAAAAACAGAGAGAGAATCCAAAAAGTAGTTTCGTAACAGGTTTTAATTCTAACGCAAAACTCGTGTGATAGGAAATTTACAGCCTTTTTGTTGGCTCTGAGGAAAATATTTAGCTTTTGACAGGAAAAAATAAAAACAACTAATTTTGGATTTATTTGGTAGTAACTCTTACTTTTATGCAGTATCCTTGTGAAGTTAGAAAGATCAGAACCAGTCAAGGGCTTTGGCGCAAAAATATGTGAAATGTAAAGAATGGACTTAGTAGGATTGTCTTTTGAAAGGCTCTTGTGTGTTTATTTCTATTGTTTGTTCCTATATTCACGACACCTGGTATATAAAGGTATATGATTTGTCGCTATTCATTTACAATGAAAGAACAAAATATGAAAGTTCTTGGATATGTAAGCAGAGTTTTCCTTCATTAATTTTGGAGGAGTTTGAAAAGCTTTTGGTTTATCTAAGTTCTGATTACTCGATATTGATACTCGATTTGATTACTCGATATTCGTGATTACTCGGTATTTCCGTGATTTTTTGCCATTATTATTTATAAGCTAGCAGGAGCGTAGCCATAACTGTTTCATTATGGGTCCAACCCAATGGAGTACTTTAAACGGTTTAAGGGTTTTAAACTAATACTACTACTATTAACAACTCACCGCAGCACCAAGCCGCCTGAGCCCAACACAGCTACGCACGCTCCTCCTCCATCCCAATCTATTCAAAGCCTCCCTTTTTACACCCGCCCATGAAGTTCCCATTTCCTTTAAATCATTCTTTATGACATCCTCCCACCCCAGACCAGGATGACCTGCTTTCCGCTTAGACCTAGACGGTTGGCCGAAAAGAACAATCTTCGGCAATCTGTCATCCTTAATCCGCACAACATGCCCTCGCCACCTCAACCTTGCTTTCATTATAGCCCTAGAGAGCGGTATTGAACCACATTTTTCGTATAGCCTATTGCTAGAAATACGGTCAGTCAGCCGGGTGCCCAGAACAATCCTTAAGCAATTTCTTTGAAAAACATCTAGCAAATCTTCATCCGCTTTTCGGAGCGTCCATGCTTCACATCCATATTTGACCACTGTCATCACTGTAGCTTCTAATATTCTAATTTTGGTTTGCAGACTTATCTTCCTATTCTTCCAAACTTTTTTTAACTGTGAAAAAACACCCTGAGCCTTGGCTATTCTACTTTTGACATCTTCACTGCTCCCGCCATCTTTACTAGTAATACTAACAAGGTAAGTGAAGCTGTCCACCTGATCAATCTTTTCATTACCCAGCTTCACCTTTTCACCTTCACTTATTCCTAGCCTTAGTGACTTAGTCTTCTTAACATTAATTTTCAAACCAATTCTAGCACTCTGAACTCGCAAAACCTCTAAAACTTCATTCATTTTGATCACACTTTCATATAAGATGCTTAAATCATCAGCATAATCTAAGTCTAGGAGACTTTTTCCTCCCCATTTGATTCCGTGGTCTCCCATTGCCTTTCCTGTGCTCCTTAAGACAAAGTCCATCAAAATAATCCATATAAAGGGGGATAGAACACAACCCTGCTTAACTCCTGATTTAATAAAAAAACAGCTGCTAACCTCATTTCCTACCTTAACCGCAGCAGTGTTATTCTCGTACATAGCACTAATCACTTTAGTGTATTTGTCTGATATACCATACAAGGATAAAACCTTTACTAAAGCTCTTCTATCAACAGAATCGAATGCTTGCTCATAATCTATAAAACTGAGGACCAAAGGTGTTTGACAACTCAGGCACTTTTCAATTATTAACCTAAGAGTGAAAATTTGGTCGACACATCCTCTACCTTTTCTAAAACTGCACTGTTCTTCTCTTAAAACTTTGTCTACGGCATCTCTCAGTCTAAAAAATATCATATTACAAAGTAATTTACTACCTACAGAGGCCAGGCTAATCCCTCGATAATTACCACACTCACTTTTATCACCTTTCTTATAAAGTGGCTTAATTAAGGTTTTCCTAAAATCGTTAGGTACTTCCCCTTTTTCAAAAATCATATTCATAATCTTCAGTAACTTATTTCTAACCTCAGAGCCACCATATTTAAGAAACTCATTAACCACCCTGTCAATACCTGGAGCCTTATTATTTTTTAGTCCTTTTAGTACTGTCGCTAATTCCTCCTCACAAAACAGATTTTCCTTCACATCCAAGGTATCACAAACTTTTTCATTTTCCTCTATATCTCTTCCTTCAACTCTATCTCGGTTGAGTAAATTCCCAAAATGTTCGACCCATCTCTCTTTAGTTTTTTCCTTATCGCTAATTGTGGCCCCATTCCTATCTTTAACTGGGCCAAGTCCGCATTGACTACTCCCTCTCAATTTGTTAACATGCCAGTACAATATTTTACTATTAAGGCGTCTAGCTGCATCTTCCTGGTCCTCGGCAAATTAAGGATTTTAAAAGGTTTAATTAAGAACATACTTTACCTTTTTCGGCCGGAAAATGTGGTATAAATCCCTGAAGCCTGGTCCTAGCACTGTTGGACAAGGTCTAGAGTCATATTGTCTGGCGACAATCAAGGGAGGGGAAGGTGCTCTTGCCCCCTAGTTTCTTGCCTAAAACGCTAGTTTTTGATGGCCAAAATATTTTATTCAGCTTCGGTTTTAAATATTTTTTTGATAATTTTTATTGGGGGTTTCCCTATTGACTTACGAAGTGTAGATTCAACTAAAGCATAATATATACACGTAGCTTATTTCTGGCATTGATTTCAGCAGATCAGTGGGCAAGCGATGGCAGTACAAAAACAAGGCTTTGCACAAAATGTTCAAAACCAAATTATCATGGACACCATTGGTCAACTACAAGTTATCAATAGTTGTATGATTGATCTCAACTTTTGTTTACTTATTTTATTATAATTATTAAGTTCTTTAATTATTAATTTTTTTCTTTTTAAATTTCCATTTCATTATAAAATTTAATTAAATTTTAAATTCATTGATTATTAAATTATGAAGTCCTTTTATTAAATATTTAATTATTATTATTATCATTTAGTTTTTTTTATATTCCTAATGGAGAGAAGGAAACGATTAAGGATTTCTTTTTCTTATGATCACGATGAAATTCGGCACCGTTTTTGTAAATCGGCACCGAAAGCTAAAAAAAAATTCAAGCTCAAATCGGTGCCGTTTCCTTTGCCAATCGGCACAAAAACAGCTACGTGTGTCCAACCCTTAAGGTAAGAACTTTGATGCTGAAAATCAAACAATAAAATCAAGTTAAAAAAAAAACGAATTTACTTTATCCGCCTTTTCAACAAGGTAATTAATTTGATTAAATAGCGATGAGCTTTATACTCAATTGATTTTTTGCCCAGAAATTGATGTTTTATGATATTTAATTTACTCTACTGTCCAGATGGCTCAAATCCTATATCTATCAATTAAGATGTAGTAAATGCTCACCGTAAATAATAAAAGAAAAAGATTTTCTCAGACAAAATTCTTCGTCAGGCCCAACTTAACATTATTATTACATATATGATGGATTTATCAAGGGGGCTGTTTCTGGGCACGGTACGAAATGAGTGATAACTATATTAGCCATTCTCCAATTTTAATAACAATAACTGAGAGTAGATTGGGGGGAATGGATTTGTTTCTAGAGATGGAAGGAAGGCTTGACCTCTTTTAAGAGGTGTACTTACACTGATTGAATATGTCATCATTAAGTAGATGACAGACTAGATGAAGTTTTGAAAGTAGTGTGGCTCTCACTTAACCGTTAATAAGATGAAGCTGAAAGAGCCGGGCAAAAACGAGGCAGCTGAAAGAACGCAGATTCAATTCATCTGTAGAGTGGCCAGATGGAGCGTATTTGCACCCTTTTGGCGCTTTTTTGAGGCGGTTGTGCACTATGGGGGGATTATTATGGGGGTAAGACTCTCCTTCGGCCTACGTCCCTGGCCAGGGGCAAATCTCCAGCATTCTTACTGGGGGCAAGAGGGGTTCATATCCGGATAGTCAAGGGACATGGGCTGTATAATGTTTTTTTTTACAAATTATTGGGGGTGGGGGGGGGGCAAATACCTCCCCCTTGCCCACCCCAAAACGATGCCCCTGTCCCTAGCACCTTTTTGAACCAAAGTGACAAGTGAAATCTGTAGCTGAATTTACCACTTGAGATGTAGCAAGTATAGCTGATTCTCTAATGTATTAAATGAAAAAAACAAGTTTTTTCAACTGAAAGTAAGGAGCAACATTAAAACTTAAAACGAACAGAAATTATTACGTATATGAGGGTGTTTGCTCCCTAGTCAATACCTGACTCTTTACGTTAAGTTCGAATTTTGTTCCAATTCTTTAAGAATGACCTCTGAATTACAAAGGCCGTTTAATTAGAATAGATAGCTCTTTTGAAACTAGCGAGGTATTGACTAGGGGGCATAACCTCATATGCGTAATAATTTCTGTTCCTTTTAAGTTTTAATGTTGCTCCTTGCTTTCATTTGAAATACTAGTTTTTTTTATTTAATTTCTGATCGTTTTTTAAATAACTGCTGGGAGATCCGGCGCACCCTTCATAGAAATGTCCCTTCCCTCATGAAAACACCCTCCATGGCAAGATCTTCGTAATCTCCTTTCCCCCGACCCCCCCCCCCCCCCCCCCAAAAAAAAAAATCCTTCCTGAAAACGTATGTATACTTCCCAATAACCCAATATGCCCAATACCCAAAATACCCAAAATACCCAATATATGTAAACAATGGGCAAAGTTCATAACTTGCAGCCCTTCCTCTGGAGACTGTGGGGGATGACGTCATCCTTAAAGACATAGTTATTAGATATTTGACTATTCTGAACAAAATAGATATTTCAAACTTTTGATCTGGTGACTTCGAGAAAAAATGAGCGTGGGAGGGGGCCTAGTTGCCCTCTAATTTTTTGGTCGCTTAAAAGGGCACTATAACTGTGTAACTTCCGTTCGAATGAGCCCTCTCGCAATATTCTAGAACCAATGGATCAATGCGATCACCCATAGGGGGGGAGGGGGAAACAACAAAACAAATAAAGATGCATCCGTGATCTTTCTTCTGGTAAAAAAAAAAAAAAAAAAAAAAAAAAAAAAAAAAAAAAAAAAAAAAAAAAAAAAAAAAAAAAATCCAATTTTTGCAGATAGGAGCTTGAAACCTCTAAATTAGGGCTTTCTGATACGCTGAATCCGATGGTGTGATTTTCATTAAGATTCTATCACTTTTAGGGTGTATTCCCTCTTTTTTCGAACATAAAGCATTTTTTTCAGGCTCGTAACTTTTGATTGGCGAAACTAAACTTGATGAAAGTTATATATTTGAAATCAGTATAAAAATTTAATTCTTTTATTGTATCTATTGGTATCAAAATTCCGTTTTCTAGAGTTTCAGTTACTATTGAGCCGGGCCACTCCTTACTCACAGTTCGTTACCACGAACTGTTTGATACAATATATTCACTTCATACGTCTACAAAGTCTATGAAATAAAAAAAAAAGATTTATTCAATCCTCCCAAATAATATCTTGTGTATTTAAAGTCTTTTAATCTATCATATTGATATTCGAGAAAAAATTCAAAAAAAGTGAAGGACTTAATATTACCTTGTTTGCATTTATTTTTATAAAGCTAGCTTACATTAAGCTTAAACTACTAAAACTAGCTTACAAAATTACTAAATGTAATTGTTTATTTAAAACTAATTGCATATCTAGTTTTCGCCCACTGCCTAGACTTCCAAGGAATTTCCTTTAAACGATCGAGTTGAGACAACACTGTCTTGTTCTTCAATTTATTTTTCAAATGAGTACGTTTACCACAGACAAGAAGTATTATCCTACTTCTTGTATGATAATTAAATAAAAAAAACAAGTTTTTTTAACTGAAAGTAAGGAACGACGTTAAAACTTAAAACGAACAGAAATTATTCCGTATATGAAGGGGGCTGTCCCCTCCTCAACGCCTCGCTCTTTACGCTAAAGTTTTTTTATTGTTTAAAAAAATAGAGTTGTGAGAAAGTCAAACTTTAGCGTAAAGAGCGAGGCGTTGAGGAGGGGACAGCCCCCTTCATATACGGAATAATTTCTGTTCGTTTTAAGTTTTAACGTCGTTCCTTACTTTCAGTTAAAAAAACTTGTTTTTTTTATTTAATTTTTGAACGTTTTTGAATTAATGCAGGTTTTGATTTTGGCTCACCGTACATGAATAATTAAAACAAAATTTGCATATTATATTTGGTTAAATGGCTTTCACGAAACTTGTTTAATTTTATTTACGAACGTTTTTATTAG
Organism: Artemia sinica; assembly: GCA_027921565.1. Classification (NCBI taxonomy): domain Eukaryota; kingdom Metazoa; phylum Arthropoda; class Branchiopoda; order Anostraca; family Artemiidae; genus Artemia; species Artemia sinica. The sequence continues at coordinate 55,960,177 of CM051261.1, forward strand.
TAATAAATATACGTAACTTAGAATTAACTTACGTAACGAACTTCTATATTCATAAATTTTTAACACGTATATTAGAGGGTTCGCCCCCTAGTCAATACCCTGCTCTTTAAACTATGTTCGAATTTTTTCCAGTTCTTGAAAAATGACCTCTTAATCACAATCAGTTGATCAGTTGAAAAACTTGTTTTTTTTATTTAATTCCTGATCTTTTTCTTTAATAATGCTGGGAAATCCGGCGCCCCCTTCATAGCAATGTCCCTTCCCCCATGAAAACTTCCTTCATGGAAAGATCCTTCCATATAGCCCCCGACCCTCTCCTTCCCCCACCTACCAGAAAAAATCTCCTCTGAAAAAGTCTGTATACTTCCCAATAACCAATACTATATGTTAACATTGAGTAAAGTTCATAACTTTCAGCCCTCCCCCTGGGGACTTTGGGGGATCAAGTCATCCTAAAAGACATTTTTATCATATTTTCGACCATGCTGAACAAAATGGCAATCTCAAAATTTTGATCGGGTGACTTTGGGAAAAAATGAGCGTGGGAGGGGGCCTAGTTGCCCTCCATTTTTTTTGGTCACTTAAAAAGGGCACTAGAACTTTTAATTTCCGTTCCAATGAGCCCTCCTACGATATTCTAGGACCACTGGGTCGATACGATCACCCCTGGGAAAAAAAACAAACAAACAAACAAACAAACAAACAAACAAATAAACACGCATCCGTGATCTTTCTTCTGGCAAAAAATGGAAAATTCCACATTTTTGTAGATAGGAGCTTGAAACCTCTACAGTAGGGTTCTCTGATACGCTGAATATGATGGTGTGATTTTCATTAAGGTTCTATAACTTTTAGGGGGTCTTTCCCCCTTTTTTCGAAAATCAGCCAAATTTTCTCAGGCACGTAACTTTTGATGGGTTAGACTAAACTTAATGAAACTTATATATTTGAAATCAGAATTAAAATCTGATTCTTTTGATGTATCTATTGGTATCAAAATCCCGTTTTTTAGAGTTTCGGTTACCATTGAGCCGGGTCGCTCCTTACTTACAGTTCGTTACCACGAACTGTTTGATATTCCTTCTTACATTTCAGTTGAAAAAACTTGTTTTTTTTTTATTTAATTTCTGATCGTTTTTTAAATAATGCTTGGAAATCCGGCACCCCCTTCATAGAAATGTCCCTTACCCCAAAGGAACATCCTCCACGGAAATATTCTCCAGAGTAACTCCCTCCTCTAGCCCCCCCCCTCCAGAAAAAATCCTTCCTGAAAATGGTTGTATACTTCCCAATAACCAATAAATAATGCTGGCAAGTCCGGCGCCCCCTTCATGGCGATTTCCCTTCCCCCATGAAAACTTCCTTCATGAACAGATCCTCCAACATAACCCCCGACCCACCCTTCCCTCCCACTAGCAGAAAAAAACCTCCTGAAAACTTCTGTATACTTCCGAATAACCAATACTATATGTTAACATTGGGTAAAGTTCATATCTTTTAGCCCTCCCTCTGGGTACTTCGGGGGATTAAGTCATCCCAAAAGACATATTTATCATATTTTCGACCATGCTGAACAAAATGGCTATCTCAAAATTTTGATCGGGTGACTTTGGTAAAAAAATAAGCGTGGGAGGGGGCCTAGTTGCCCTCCATTTTTTTTGGTCACTTAAAAAGGGCACTAGAACTTTTAATTTCCGTTCCAATGAGCCCTCCCACGATATTCTAGGACCACTGGGTCGATACGATCACCCTGGGAAAAAAAAAAAAAAAACAAACAAACAAACAAACAAACAAACAAATAAACACGCATCCGTGATCTTTCTTCTGGCAAAAAAATGCAAAAATCCACATTTTTGTAGATAGGAGCTTGAAACCTCTACAGTAGGGTTCTCTGATACGCTGAATATGATGGTGTGATTTTCATTAAGGTTCTATAACTTTTAGGGGGTCTTTCCCCCTTTTTTTGAAAATCAGCCAAATTTTCTCAGGCGCGTAACTTTTGATGGGTAGCTCTAAACTTGATGAAAGTTATATATTTGAAATCAGCATTGAAATCTGATTCTTTTGATATATCTATTGGTATCAAAAAACCCGTTTTCTAGAGTTTCGGTTACCATTGAGCCGGGTCGCTCCTTACTTACAGTTCGTTACCACGAACTGTTTGATATATGAGAAGAAGTATATTACAAGAAGTTTATTGCATACTTCTTGTCTGTGATGTTTACAAAGATGTATGATAACGACAGATCTAAACTCCGTTTTTATGCTTTCGTTTCAAAATAAATTGATTTTCAAAGCATCTGATCCATTAGTTATTGCTCTAATCTTGTTAATTTTGATATTTGTTTGTTAATTTTGCTCTAGTTGTGTATAATTTTCCTCTTTGTTTCTGAGTGTCTTGACAAAAAAAAAAGTTTAAGCCCCCAAGCCACGTGAAGATTGGGAAAAAACATCTACAGAACCCCTAAATACGTAAAGCTGTGAATAAAAGAGCTAAGTCGTTTTTTTCTTCAAATTTTGCCGAACTTGTGAACAATAAAAAGAAACAAAAAAGGAAACAATCTTACAAGGAGAGTATTGTTAAGTATGTGTTTAAATGACCATTTGAAAAAAAAATTGTATGATTTCCCCTACGAAACACAAGAGGACTTTTAAAATAGAAACACTTTTATCGCTGTTCTTCGCTGTTCTTTCGCTGCTCTTTCGCTGTTCTTTGCTGTGTCTTTTGGTGTTCTTTGCGGAGTTCATATGATCAAAACTGAATCTTGGCACAGGGAAACAAAGAGAAAAGGGGATAAAAGCAATGACACATAATACATTTAGTTAATTAAACATTATGTTTAATGGAACAAGAAATTTACGAATATACAGTCAAACTGATTGGATTTTTGCCAAGTCGGAAAGTTGATAAGCTGGGCAAATTAAACTCCTTTAATCATACAGGCTCAAATTCGTTTCTTGATTCTAGTTATAACAAAGAGGACTTAGCCAATAGGTACAATAACATGCATCTTCACCAAAAATCTCTCTTCTCACACCAATAGAATTTTCCATTGAAAGATATAGAAGAACTTTCGTCCCGTACATAGCTGATATGTTGAATAAAGTTATCCCCTGTCTCCCAATTTCATTTAATCTTCCAGTTGTTTAATGTTTATTTTGTAAACTTTGAGTTTCCTTTTTATTATCTCCCTCTCTCTCTCTGTCGTTTTTTTTTTTGTTTTGGATTTTCTATCAACGAGACTGAATAGTTTACTTGTTTTTTTATTTTGTTTATTTCTTTTAATCCTGCGACATTTAATCATTTCTGACATTTGTTAATGTTTTTATAGCCTCCTTGACATTTTGATGTTTTGAGCTAAATGGCAAAATCTAAAATTTTGATCCAATACTATGATGGGAAATGAGAGGGGTCGGTTGCAATTCTATCATTCCAAATACTTAAAAAGGGCGCTAAATATCTCAACGTCCGATTGATTTGAATTCCGTCCCTGTTTTTAAGACCCTCCATTCTATTTGAAGTTGGCAAGGAATATGACATTTATGAATATAATAGATAACGCTATTTTTTTGTTCAGCAGTCATTTAAAACAACAGAATATTTTAACACACTTTTGTGGAACAGAGTTTTTTTTAAGAATGTTGAATGAAAAGATTAGAGTTCGTGTAGATTATTTAAGCTCTAATCCTAGATAACGAAAACAAAGAAACGTGTGAAACTGAAAACATTTTTCTCTCCAAAATCTAACTGTAAGGACCTGTGAACAGCGAACAGGAAGCTTTATTCTCTCTTTAGTTTGTATTTGAATTTTAATCACCTTCTCCTACTGATTTAGTTAATATTACAATTTTATTGAGCAGTTTTATTGATCCTGGTATCCCAGGATCCCAGGTAGAGTTTGATCCTTTAAGTAACTTACCATTTTACCCTTTATAGTTAATATTGAAAGGGAACACGCGCGCCAACGAAAACCACTGAATATATAATGTCTCATTATTATAAACACCAGCAATCTCTGTTTTAGTCTTGCCTTTTTATCAGGCGGGGAAACAGGTGGGGGAATATCTGGTCCCTGTGCCCTCCCATCCTCCAATTGCCCAAAATACTATGTATATAATCCCCTCCACCAATTTTGGAGAATTACCTGTTTTTTGGGGATTTTGACGAAACCAAATGTCCCCATACTCCCCCGTATTTTCCAAAGTCTAAGGTATTCTGAAGTAAATTTCTCGGCATACGTACCTGTTTGCATAAATTTTATAATACAGTGGTATAAAGCTTATAAGGTAGCTGGTAATCATAACTCAAATTTAATAGCCCTCCACCCTTTGGTGCAAAATTCAAATGCATAGAAAGGTCCCCTTTCCAAAAGAAATGGTTAAGTTAAACGACTAAGGAATTTACTTTCTGTTTACCTACGTAAAAAAGATGGAAATCGTTTAATTCTTCCTTCTTTAAGTGCCGTAGCTCTATTATATATCTCATAGTCAGCTTGTCTCTTAGTCCTTTTTTATTTCGTTCAAAATCAAAACATATTAAGTACAAAAACAAATTGTAATAATTTTTCTTTATTAATTGGCAAGTAACCGTAAGACCTAGACGATCATTAATTAGAAAATAATCAAGTATTCCTATATGAAGGGTAAAAGACTTTCCAGAGTAATTTTCTAACCAACATCAGGTGGTTTTTGGATGTTGAAAGAGAGTGAAACGTTGAAACGTATGTTTTTTTTTTTCATTTTTATGCATGAAGCCTAAAGGCAAGCGAGTTTGTCTCACTGTGGAGATGATATAGAATGTGCATATTTCATTAAAAGATGAGAGTCTTTTACGTAGTTTGAAAGTATACCTCATTTTGTCTCGGGGATCGAGTTGAACTTAAAGGAAAGTCTTTCTTACAGGCGAGGAAGGGGGTGGGAGAGGTAGGGGGATTGGAATTTTCTGTTTGTGTGAATGGAATAAATGGTTTTTCACAAAAGATTTTTTTCAAAGTTTTTTTCCTTTTTTTTCTTTCTTTTTCTTTTTTTTTTCTTCAAAATCTTAAAATCTTAATTAATTAAAATATTAATATCATAAAATCTTATTTAGTTCTTAATCTCCTTAAAATCTTAATTAATTTTTGATTTCTTAAATTTATAAAAATGAAAACATTAAAAAAAATTTCAGTAAAGTACAAATTATATTCTGGCTTTTAGAAAGCATAGGGGTTTTGAACCCTACTCATATTAATTTCTGCTCGTTTTGAGTTTGATTCTGCTGTTTATTTTAATATCTGTTCGTTTTGGGTTTCATTTATTTATTGATACTGATTTGTGGTAGTTGTATGCTTGGTAGATTATTTGATTCTATTTTTGTTAATTTTTGGTTTAATGGAGTTCTTAACTTTTTTTTGAAAAACTTATTTTGGGGAAGTTTTTTTTTTGGCTTTTGAAAATCATGACACAGATAGTAGTGTTTAATTTAGTCATATACATCCTCTAGTTGATCTGATTATTAAAAGTTAATACATTCCCCAAAAATATATCTATGCTCTTTTACGGCTTGGATACAATTAAGCTCTTTTGATTTAGTAAAATTTTAAGAGCAGAAGTAGTAATAGAAGTAGCCCCGAAAATTTGAACTTAATGCCCTCAGTTGTATTTAGGAATATTGCTGAGATATGTTATTGGCAACCAGCATACAAACAGTGTGTTTTGATTTAATTTTAAAACAAAATTTAGTTTTTAAGCATAATGGGCAAATTACAATACTGTGGGGGGTTGACCTACTCAATAGCCCTAGAGATATAGTTACTAGACCCTTCAGCTATGCTGAACAAAATGGCTGTCTTAAAACTTTGATTGGAAGGGTCTGGAAAATTATGAGCTAAAGAGGAGGACGGATTTCCCTCCAATAATTTTTGACTATTAAGAGGGCACTAGAACTTTTAATTTTCAATGAGATTAGCTCCATTAAAATATCAATGATATTACTTGCTATTATGGAGCATCGCTGCCTATGTCCTTATGTGCCTTATGGTCCTTACATGCCCTTTTAATACCTGTACGTACATAGGTTTTTCGTTTAATTGAAACTCCTCCTAAACGTTCCCTACAAATTTCAACTTAATGCAATTAGTATCGTTAGTTACAGTAACCGTAGAAGTAGCAGTAAATGAATACACACAGTGTCTTTTGATTAGCTCAAAATCCACCACCTATCAAACAGTTCGTGGTAACGATCTGTAAGTAAGGAGCGACCTGGCTCAATGGTAACCGAAACTCTAAAAAAACGGAATTTTGATACCAATAGATACATCAAAAGAATCAGATTTGAATGCTGATTTCAAATATATAAGTTTCATTAAGTTTAGTCTTACCCATCAAAAGTTACGCACCTGAGAAAATTTGGCCGATTTTAGAAAAAAGGGGGAAAGACCCCCTAAAAGTTATAAAACCTTAATGAAAATCACACCATCATATTCAGCGTATAAGAGAACCCTACTGTAGAGCTTTCAAGCACCTATCTACAAAAATGTGGAATTTTGCATTTTTTGGCAGAAGAAAGATCACGGATGCGTGTTTATTTGTTTGTTTGTATGCTTTTTTTCTCCCAGGGGTGATCGTATCGATCAGTGGTCCTAGAATATCGTAGGAAGGGCTCGTTGGAACGGAAATTTAAAGATCTAGTGCTCTTTTTAAGTGACCAAAAAATGGAGGGAACTAGGCCCCCTCCCACGCTTATTTTTTCCCAAAGTAGCCCGATCAAAATTTTCAGATAGCCATTTTGTTCAGCATGGTCGAAAATATGATAACTGTGTCTTTTAGGATGACTTAATCCCCCGAAGTTCCCGGGGGAGGGCTGAAAGTTATGAGCTTTATCCAATGGTAACATATAGTATTGGTTATTGGGAAGTATACAGACGTTTTCAGGGGGGATTTTTTCTGGTAGGTGGGGGGGAGGTTGGGTGGGGGGTTACATGGGAGGATCTTTCAATAAAGGAATTTCTCTTGGGGGAAGGGATATTGCTCTGAAGGGGGCGCCGGATTTCCCATCGTTATTAAAGAAAAAGATCAGAAATTAAAAACAAAAAAAACAAGGTTTTCAACTGAAAGCAAGGAGCAACATCAAAACTTAAAACGAACAGAAAATATTGCGTATATGATTGAGTTCACCCCCTAGTCAATACCTCGCTCTTTAAGCCAAAGATTTTATAGTACTTTCATAAGAGCTATTTATTCTAATTCACGGCCTTTGTGATTAAGGGGTCATTTTTAAAGAATTGGAACAAAATTTCAACTTTAGCTTAAAGAGCAAGGTATTGACTAGGGGGCGAACCCCCTAATATACGTATTAAAAATCTATGAATATAGAAGTTCGTTACGTAAGTTAATTCGTAAGTTACGTATACATATTACTAATAAAAACGTTCGTAAATAAAATTAAACAAGTTTCGAGAAAGCCATTTAACCAAATAAAAGTAAAATTAATATGCAAACTTTGTTTGAAGTATTCATGTACGGTGAGCCAAAATCAAAACCTGTATTAATTCAAAAACGTTCAAAAATTAAATAAAAAAACAAGTTTTTTTTAACTGAAAGTAAGGAACGACGTTAAAAATTAAAACGAAAAAAAATTATTCCGTATATGAAAGGGGCTGTTCCCTCCTCAACGCCTCGATCTTTACGCTGAAGTTTGACTTTCTCACAACTCCATTTTTTTAAACAATAAAAAACTCTAGCGTAAAGATCGAGGCGTTGAGGAGGGCACAGCCCCTTTTATATACGGAATAATTTCTGTTCGTTTTAAGTTTTAACGTCGTTCCTTACTTTCAGTTAAAAAAACTTGTTTTTTTTTATATAATAAAGGTATGAAGGTGAAACTTTCAGAGAATGTTTCTGTTTTACGGATGATAACCTGCCATCCGTATGCAGGTTGTCAAAAGGACATATCAGCAATATCTTAGGAACAGTTTCTTGTGTATAATTAAAACTTACAACGCTTGTTGTGGGGGATGTTGAACTAACCAAAAGACAATATTTACATCACAATACTAATGCTTCTACTCCTACAACTACCGCTACTATTACTATTACTGCTACTGCTGCTACTGCTACTAAAGCCGAGACTAGTACTGTTAACTCTACTCCTACTGCTACTACTATATTTACTGGGGCTACTACTACAACTAATGAATCTAAGGGTAGTAAGGCGAAAATTTTGGGCAATACTGTAACTGTATTGAAATAAATCGAAACACACTATGCCCATATATGTTGTCAAGAGGACATATCACCAATGCTTCAGGACCGGTTGATGGTATGAAGCTAAAGATATCATCGTGTGTTGAAGGGGATGTTGAAAAAGGTGCTATTTGCATACTGCTTCTAATTCTACTACTGCTACTACAACTATTTCAAAATTATCATCGCACAATTTCAGTCAAATGCATTTGGTTCTCTGGAAATTTTTATTGAAAAGAGGGATAGTTGGGTGGGGAGGGGGGGGGGGCTACTTGACCTCCGTCACCATTGGCTCTTAAAACGGAACTAGACTTCTAATTTCAAGTCTATGAGCCACCTCTAAAGCTTTTACAACCATCCCTTCCATAAAAACCTTAAATGCCCCAGGGGCATAACTTACAACCCTCGCTCTCAAGCTCTGGTGGTTTCTATCAACCTCGAAAGCCTTGTTATATGATATTTGGCTTATTTTGAATAAAAGGACTGTGTGTGTGGGGGGTGGGGGGAGGTGGCTACGCTCTGATCTCTTTGACTCTTAAAAAGGGTACTAGAACTTATGATTACCAATCCAACGAGTCCCCTCCAAAGCATATACTACCGCCCTTTTTATAAGAACCTTATATTCCCCAAGGGCATAACTTACAACCCTTTCCCTAAGAGCTATAGTGAGGGGGGAGTTGTCTTCCTCACAGAGATAGTTTCCGAAACCTTCAACTACGATGAATAAAATTAGTATCTTCAAATTTTTATTGGAGGTGTTAAGTCAAATGCTGATCGTGGAGTGGGGGTGGGGTGTTTGCTTGCAAGTCACTTTGACTCTTAAATAGGCACTATAACTTCCAATTTCAAATCAAATAAGCCCCATCAATAAAAACATACGACCGCCTGATATGCCCTCATAAAATAACTTACAACCCTATCCCCAGGGCACTGGGGGGGGTGTCATCCCTAAAGACATTATTATATGTTCTTTGGACTATTTTGAAAAAGTCGCTATCCATAGTTTCAATCTGATGCGTTTGGTGAAAGGAGGGGTTGTAGAAGAGGGAGGGGGTTTCATCAGTTTTGAAGCTTAAAAAGGAACATGAACTTCCAATTTTCAACCAAATGAGCCTCTTCTAAATTTAAACAATCATCCCTTCCATAAAAACGTCGAATACCCCTCTGATCACTTTCGACAAATAAAAAGGCACTAGTCCTCAAAATTTCCAATCGAATGAGCCCTTTTTGAAGCTTCTACGACCAAACTTGACACTAGTTTTGCCTAAAAAAGGGACTAGTCCTCAAAATTTCTAATCGAATGAGCCCTTCTTGAAGCTTCTACGACAAAACAAAACTCTATAAAAATCTTATATGCTCTAAGGGGATAACTTACGACCCCTTGTCCTAAGGGCTATTGGGGAGGGGGCTTTCATCCTCAAAGACATAATTCCCAGGCCTTTCAACTACGTTGAAAAAAATGGCTGTATTAAAATGTTCACCAGAAATGTTTGGGGAAATGATGGGCTTGGGGGTGAGGAGGGGGGATGATTCTCCCTCCAATCCCTTTCGACTATTAAAAAGGGCAATGACCCTCTCAATTTCCAATCGAATGAGCCCTTTCTATTAATAAGGATCGGTTTTGACAATTAATAAGGGCACCAGCCCTCTCAATTCCCTGTTGAATGAACGCTTTTAAAAGTTTCTACGACAACACTTTTTATAAAAACCTTATATGCTCCGAGGGCATAATTTACCACCTTTGCCCTGGGGGCTGTGTGGGGTTTGTCATCCTCAAAGACATAATTCCGGACCTTTCAACTACGTTGAACAAAATTGTTATCTCAAAATTTCGATGGGATTTGTTCAGGGAAATGGTGGGAGTCAGATGGGGGTTAGTTGCCCTCTAATCAGTTTCGACTATTAAAAAGGGCACTAACCCTTCCATTTCCAATTGAATGAGCCCCTTTTGAAGTTTCATCGACAGTGCTTTCTATAAAACTATATATGCCCCCAGGGCATAACGTACAAACCTTATCATTTGGGGGGGGGGTGTCATCCTCAAAGACCTAATTTCCAGAATTTTAAACTGCGTTGAACAAAATGGCTATCTCAAAATTTTGATTGTATGTGTTTGGGGAAATGGTGGGTGTAAGAGGGAGGTTAGTTGCCCTCCAATCACTTTTGACTATAAAAAAGGGAGCTGGCTATTTCAATTTCCAATTATATGAGGCTTTTTTGTAGTTTCTAAAACAACACTTTCTATAAACTCATTATATGCCCCCAGGGCATAACTTACAACCTTTGCCCTGAGGGCTGGGGGTGGGGGTGGGGTTGTCATCCTCAAAGACATAATTTCCGGGCGTTTCAACTACGTTGAACAAAATATCTATCTAAAAATTTTGATTGGATGTGTTTGGGGAAAAGGCGAACCTTAGAGTGGGGTTAGTTGCCCTCCAATCAATTAAGACTATTCAAAAGGGCAATAGCCCTTTCAATTTCCAATCGAATGAGCCCTTTTTGAAGTTTCTACGAAAATGCTTTCTATAAAAACCTTAAATGCCTCCAGGGCATAACTTACAACCCTTGCCCTGAGGGGTTTTGGGGGCTGTCATCCTCAAAGATCTATTTTCAGAACTTTCAACTACGTTGAACAAAATGGATATCTCAAAATTTTGATTGGCTGTGTTTGGGGAAATGGTAGGCGTGAGAGGGGGGTTAGTTGCCCTCCAATCCCTTTCGACTATGAAAAAGGGCACTAGCCCTTTCAGTTTCCAATCGAATGTGCCTTTCTTGAAGTTTCTACGACGACGCTTTCTATAAAAACCATATACCCCAGGGTATAACTTACAAACCTTGCCCTGATAGGTGTAGGGGTTTGTCATCCTCAAAGACCTAATTTCCAGAACTTTCAACTACGTCGAACAAAATGGCTATCTCAAAATTTTGATTGGATGTGTTTGAAGAAATGACGGGCGTGAGAGGAGGGTTAGTTGCCCTCCAATCCCTCTAGACTATCAAAAAGGGCAATACTACTACTACTACTACTACTACTAATAACTCACCGCAGCACCAAGCCTCCTGAGGCCAACACAGCTACGCACGCTCCTCCTCCACCCCAATCTATTCAAAGCCTCCCTTTTTACACCCGCCCACGAAGTCCCCATTTCCTTTAAATCTTTCTTTATGACGTCCTCCCACCCCAGACGGGGACGACCTGCTTTCCGTTTAGCCCTAGATGGTTGGCCGAAAAGAACAATCTTCGGCAATCTGTCATCCTTCATCCGCACAACGTGCCCTAGCCACCTCAACCTTTCTTTCATTAAAGCCCTAGAGGGCGGTATTGAACCACATTTTTCGTATAGCCTATTGTTTGAAATACGGTCAGTCAGCCGGGTACCCAGAACAGTCCTTAAGCAATTTCTCTGGAAAACATCTAGCAAATCTTCATCCGCTTTTCGGAGCGTCCATGCTTCAGAGCCATATTTGACCACTGTCATCACTGTAGCTTCTAATATTCTAATCTTGGTTTGCAGACTTATCTTCCTATTCTTCCAGACTTTTTTTAACTGTGAAAAAACACCCTGAGACTTGGCTATTCTAAATTTAACATCTTCACTGCTCCCACCATCTTTACAAATAATACTACCAAGGTAAGTGAAGCTGCCCACCTGATCAATCTTTTCAATACCCAACGTCACATTTTCATCTTCACTTATTCCTAGCCTTAGTGACTGAGTCTTCCTAACATTAATTTTCAAACCCATTCCATTACCCTGAACTCGCAAAACATCTAAAACTTCATTCATTTTGCTCACACTTTCATCTAGGATGCTTAAATCATCAGCATAATCCAAGTCCAGGAGACTTTTTCCTCCCCATTTGATTCCGTGGTCTCTCATTGCCTTTCCTTTGCTCCTTAAAACAAAGTCCATCAAAATAATCCATATAAAGGGGGATAGAACACAACCCTGCTTAACTCCTGATTTAATAGAAAACCAGCTGCTAACTTCATTTCCTACCTTAACCGCAGCAGTGTTATTCTCATACATAGCACTAATCACTTTAATGTATTTGTCTGGTATACCATACAAGGATAAAACCTTTACTAAAGCTCTTCTATCAACAGAATCGAACGCTTGCTCATAATCTATAAAACTGAGGACCAAAGGTGTTGGAAAACTCAGGCACTTCTCAATTATTAGCCTAAGAGTGAAAATTTGGTCGACACATCCTCTACCTTTTCTAAAACCGCACTGCTGTTCTCTTAAAACTTTGTCTACGGCATCTCTCAGTCTAAAAAGTATCATATTACTAAGTAATTTACTACCTACAGAGACCAGACTAATGCCTCGATAATTACCACACTCACTTTTATCACCTTTCTTATAAAGTGGCTTAATTAAGGTTTTCCTAAAATCGTTAGGTACTTCCCCTTTTTCAAAAATCATATTCATAATCTTCAGTAACTTATTTCTAACCTTAGAGCCACCATATTTAAGAAACTCATTTACCACCCTATCAGCACCTGGAGCCTTATTATTCTTTAATCCTTTTAGTACTGTTGCTAATTCCTCCTCACAAAACAAATCTTCCTTCACATCCAAGGTATCACAAACTCTTTCATTTTCCTCTATATTTTTTCGTGCAACTCTATCTCGGTTAAGCAAATTCTCAAAATGTTCGGCCCATCTCTCTTTAGTTTTTTCCTTATCGCTAATTACGACCCCATTCCTATCTTTAACTGGGCCAAGTCCGGATTGACTACTCCCTCTCAATTTGTTAACATGCCAGTACAATATTTTACTATTATGCCGTCTAGCTGCATCTTCCAGATCCTCGGCAATTTTATCCATGGCCTCCACTTCACACCTCCTTAGTTCATATTTTAATGCTTTCTCCACTCTCTTTATATTTCTTTTGTTTTCATACGATCTATCACTCAGATAATTCTTGTACAAGTCCTTTCTCCTTTCTATTAAACATAAAGCTTTTCACAAATATTCTTAGCTGCAGTTCTAGCTTTCTTCCCTAATACACCTTCAGCAACTTCACAAATCATTTTTCTAAAATTATTCCAACCATCTTCCACATTATCAAATTTTAAACTCTCAAGTTTAGTATTCAACTGTTCCTGGAAAATTTCTCTCAAATTCTCATCCTGGAGTCTACCAACATCATAACTTCCCGGGAGATAGTTACCCTTCCGATATTTCAGCTTTAAATTAACCCTTGACACTACTAGATGGTGATCTTTACTTTTAACATCAGTAACAGCACTCCTATATACCCTAGTATCTTGTATTGATCCTGCCAGTCTTCGGTTTACTATAACTTCGGTTTACCAGACAGCAATAAGGTTTGCTGTCTTACCATCACGTGAATACCATGTTAACTTATGAGCCATCTTATGACCAAACACCGTATTGGTTATAACTAGATTGTTATACCTACAAAATTGCAAAAGTCTGTATCCATTACTGTTTTCTTTTCCTACACCAAATTTACCTAGGCTGGGATACCATCTATTCCTACTTCTACCAACCTGGGCGTTAAAATCTCCCAGTAATAACATCATATTTCTACCTGGGACCCTGTCTATTTGCTCCTGTAACTGTAAGTAAAATTCATCTGAGTCACTAGTATCTCCGTCAGTCGGTTCTACAGGGGCGTATACTACTATAACTGATACCCTGAACTGTCTAGTCATAAAATGAGCAATTAGTATTCTATTATTAATACCTTCCCAGCCTAAACAAGACTTAGCAGCTTCCTTATTCATCATGAGCCCTACTCCCTGTCTATGTACCCCATCCTTCCTGCCTGAGTAAACAAATTCTATATCACCTAATTTCATGCTTCCTACCCCTGGGATATGAGTTTCTGAAATTCCTAATAAATCCAGTTCGAATCGTCTGAATTCGTCAGTCAAAATGGCGATGCGATAGTCATTTTTTAATGTCGTAACATTCCAAGTTCCAAGTTTCATGTTCTTTAAATCATTGAAATTATTTTCGCCTCAGGAAAAGGGCAATAGACATTTCAATTTCCAATCGAATGATCCCTTTTTGAAGTTTGTACGACAATTCTTTCTATAAAAAACTTATATGCCCCCAGGGTAGAACTTACAACCCTTGCCCTGAGGGCTGTAGGGAGAGGGTCATCCTCAAAACATAATTTCCGGATCTTTCAACTACGTTGAACAAAATACCCATCTCAAAATTTTGATTGGATGGGTTTGGGGAAATGGTGGGCGTGAGAGGGGGCTTAGTCGCCCTTAAATCATTTCTGACTATTAAAAAGGACACTAGCCCTTTCAATTTCCAATCGAATGAGCCCTTTTTGAAGTTTCTACGACAACAATTTCTATAAACACCTTATATGCCCGTAGGGCATAATTTACAATCCTTACCCTGCGGGCTGTGGGGTTTGTCATTCTCAAAGACACAATTTCCGGACCTTGTAACTACGTTGAATAAAATGGCTATCACAAACCCTTTCAATTTCCATTTGAATGAGCCCTTTTTGAAATTTCTACGACAACGCTTTCTATAAACACCTTACATGCCCCCTGGGCATAAGTTAAAGCTCTTGCCCTGAGGGCTGTGGGGGGAGTGTCATCCTGAAAGGCATCATTTCCAGACCTTTCAGCTACGTTGAACAAAATGGCTATCTCAAAATTTTGATTGGATTTGTTTGGGGAAATGGTGGGCATGGGAGGGGTGTTAGTTGCCCTCCAAGCACTTTTGACTATTAAAAAGGACACAAGCCATTTCAATTTCCAATCGAATGAGTCCTTTTCGAAGTTTCTACGACAACTTTTTCGATACGAAGTGCCGTAGTCTAAAAGATAAAGCCAAAAATAATATATTTTGCCAACATTGTTCTTTACTTAGGTAGTGCTATTGCGCTGCGTCTGACTTATTGACTTAGTCTAGAGGCTTAGTCTTCATGTTTTATGTGGATTATGCTCAAGCTTGTCAACCGCTGCTCGCCCGTTCTTTTTCTTTGACGGTTAATAAACTTTGATTTGCTGAAGCTTCTTTCATTAGAGGGAACTGATACAGGCATAGTTAAATACATCTTCAAGGCAAAGTTTGGCGTGTTGCAGAGTTTGACATTAGGATTCAAATTTTATTTCACCAGATCAAATAATCTGCCCCCCTAGCCTTCCCTTAGATCCATTCCTGCAAACCTCTGTTTCATTGCTTCGTATTAACAATGAATATCCCAATCATCATTTTCAATTATTTAAAAGGCGTCTGATTTGTAGCTGATTCAGGTATAGTAACTAATATCTGGATTAGTCTTAATAGTAAAATGTTGTTTTGAAAATAAATTCACATAATTTTTAAAAAAGAGCCTCAGCCACCTAGAAAACAGAGTCAGATCGAAATGAAAAAGAACCCCACTGGAATCACCATCTTCGACAATCCCTTACAGTAAATTTAAAGCCCCAACCTTGAACAACAAGGAACATCACTTTTTTGCATGGGTAGCACTGATGTGTTTACGTCTTTTCTTCGCCACAAGTTGCGCATTGGAACATCATAGAGCTGTTTAAATGCTCATTTGATAGAAAATTGCAGTATCTCGTGGCTTTTGTAAGTATTATCTTTCACAAATCCTGGATTATCCCTCCAGTAATTATACGGTTTGAGATTTTCAATTTCCTTCCTCATGTCAACCATAAAAGCAAAGGATAATCTTGTTATTTTCTCCTCGTTTTTCCAAAGCTTTGCATCATCAATGAATATTGCATGTTCAGCATGTCTCCTGGTCCGCGATCCCATCTCAGTTCGTCAATTTGTAGTTAGTACACCCAATTGGATCGAAGGGAAAAGATTGCTGATTGATATAGCACGTCTTCATATTGAGTTAACCTTCATCTCTGAGTCTCCCTCAGACAGTTTTCTTGGCCATGACTTTTGGTTTTGATGAAGCTTGAGGAAAGTTTACAAAATAGAAAGCTTGGATTTTTCTGATTATCTTTTGGTGAGTTATTTAACTTGCGTTGCACTAAGACTGATAAATGTTTAGACCGAAAATGTATTAATGGACAAAAGGCATGTTTTTATTAAGAGTGCTTCATTCCAGTTCGTTCTTCATTTTCTATGTTTTATTAGGAATGGTAGCAACTTCAGTCAGCTAAAATGGAATCAGCAAACTTTTCTTGGTTTGTTTAGAAATGATAGGACTCTTTCCCGTTCTAGCTAAGTTCGGGGATGATAAGGTCATTCTACAGTAGAAAGTTCTTATCATTCCTTACCCTGGTTCGATAGGTAAGGAAACATTTCTTAATAAAACGAAAAGTGTTTGGTAAATATGAAGGATTTCAAATTACTGACTTAGCTAAGAAATAGACATACCTTTAGAGTCAGAATTGCATCCTGAATCCAAATATAATATTCCTTAGGGTCGGAAATAAACTTTACTCCCACCCCCTAATGTCCAAATGTATACCCTGAAGCAGCCCTTCCATAAGAGCCGTATATAGCACTCTGGGCATAACTTACAACGCCTGTCCCTGGGCTCTGGGGGGTTGTGTCGACCCCGGAGTTTTTGTTTTCTGATCTTTGAACTATTTTTAAAATTTTTATCAGATGTATTTGGATAAAAAGGGTGTGGGTGCTATTTGCCCTCCGATCACTTTTTACTCTTCTAAAGGGCACATAGTACCACCATCAATTCCATATGAAATACCTCTGGGAAAAAAATAAAACATTGGAGCCTTATGGCCCTAGGGTTGCGGGGGGGGGGAGGCTAGAGTCGAAGGTCGGATTACTTTTGACTCTTAAAAGGGAAACTGGAACTTTTAATTTCTAATCATTCGAGTCCCTCCAAAGTTTATACAGCCACCTCTTCCACAGAAACCTTATGTGCCCCCGGGCATAAGTTACAACCCTTCCAACAGGTTTCGTGGGTGTTATGTTGACACCGAAGTTTTTGTCATCTGATCGCTGGGCTATTTCAAACATAGTAGCTATCTTAAAATTTTGATCTGATGCATTTGAGGAAAATAGGGTGTGGGGGGGGGATATATGCCTGCCGATCACTTTTGATGACTCTTAAAAAGGTAACTAGACCTCTTAGTTTATAATTAAAGGAGCCACCCCTAGTGTTTATACGACCACCCTTTACATATAACATTATCTGCCCCTGGGGTATAACTTACAACATTTATCCCCGGGATCTGGGGGGTTGTGTAGACCTTGAGTTTTTTAATTGATCTTTAAACTAATTTGAACAAAATGGCTATCCCAAAATTTTGATAAGATGCATTTGGGGAAAAAGGACCTAAGGGGGGGGGGGCTAGTTGCCATCCAGGTTCAAAAACTCCGGGGTCCAAAAGCAAAAACTGCTGGGTAGACTCAAACCCCCAGAGCACGGGGGTAACTATTTTAAGTTATGCCCGGGGGAATAAAAGGTTTTTATGTAAGAGGTGGTCGTATAAACTCAAGAGATGGCTCATTTGATTGGAAATTGAAGTTCTAGCTACCTTTTCGTGAATAAAGAGGGATCGGAGGGGACCTATCTCCCTCTTTACACACACCCTCTTTTCCCCAAAAGCATCCGATCAAAACTTTGCGATTGGTAGTTTGTTTAAAATTGTCCAGCAATCAGATAACAAAAACTTCGGGGCCACATAACCTCAGGGTATAGGTCGACCCTGGAGTTTTTGCTATCTGACGTTTGAAAGATTTTTAACAAAATGGCTATTTCAAAATTTTTATCGGATGGGTTTGGGGAAAAGAGGGTGTGCGCGGAGGGGGGGGGGGGTAGGTGCGGTCCGATCTCTTTTGACTCACACAAAGGTATATAGAACTTCCGATGTCCCATCAAATGGGCCACCTCTGAAGTTTGTATGATCACCCCTAATATAAAAACCTTTTATGCCCCCCGGGCATAGCTTAAAACATTTGTCCCCGGGCTCTCGGGTTTAGGTCAACCCCGGAGTTTTTGTTATCTGATGTTTGAACAGTTTTTAACAAAATGACCATTTCAAAATTTTTATTGGATGCATTCGGGGAAAAAGGGGCGAGGAGGGGGCTAGTTGCCTTCCGATCATTTTTTACTCTTAAAAGGGGCACTAGAACTTCCTATTTCCAATCAAATAAGCCCCTTCAAAGTTCATACGACCACCCCTTCCATATGAAGTGCCTCTGGAAAAAAATAATAATAAAACATTGGAGCCATATGGGCTTTACTATAGGCAACGCTATAGCGTTGCCTCTGACTAAGTTCTCCTAAATTCAATTAAGAAACTCGAAAATTTACTGAACTGCGTTTTCTGTTCTTTCAGAGTCCTTAAGCTGGCCTCCAGGGCGTATACAGGATTTTTATTCAAAAGGGGGTTTCGGGGGGTGGGGTGGGGGTTGGTTGAGGTTGTTTTTTTTTTAACACGTCAAAAATTTGCTTATAGATAGACAGATAGATAAGTGTATTAAAGCCAAAAATACGACCATGAACACAAAAAAGTGCAAAAATAATAAAAATATATGCATTTTTGATGCGTTTTTATGAG
The DNA here is from genome assembly GCA_027921565.1 of Artemia sinica. Lineage (NCBI taxonomy): Eukaryota > Metazoa > Arthropoda > Branchiopoda > Anostraca > Artemiidae > Artemia > Artemia sinica. Next base: position 55,978,904 of record CM051261.1, read on the forward strand.
TCGGACAATATTTCGGAGGGGGAGGGGGTCAAATCCGGTAAACCCCATGAATACGGCCTTGGCTGGCCTTCGGGCAGGCTATTCAATTACCAAACAATAGGTTTGATGATATAAAATAGGTTAGTCTGACTTGGTTAGCTTGCCAGATAGACAAAAATTCGGGTTTTCCACAAAAATAATAAAAAAATGTGCCGAACGTTTCCCAAAACAAGCAAGATAAAAAAAAACGATTTTATTAATTTGAATACTCACCTCCTTCTGATGAACCTTTCTTCTCTTGTGTCACAATTATTTATATCAACGTTTTGCTTGCGGTGCCGTTTGTTCCTTGTTTCATTGGAAAAAAAAAACAAAAAAACAGCAACATAAAACCTGTAGATAAACAACTCACTCGTATTGCTTTAAAGAGGAAATGCGTTGGAAAAAATACTTGTAGATACCCTTGCTTGGGGCGATACATCCGTCTGTAACCGATTTTCTGAGGGTGACACCCATCCATCAGATACATTTGTTGATTACTACAAGCGAAGGACCAACAACTGTATAAAACCTAGTGATTAAGCTACGAAATAAAGTAATGGCAGTTAGGGGACTTGTTGTTTGCATGGTTCCACAGAATATGAAACAAAAAATAAATAATTTTAAACCTTGTTATCGTTTGCTATTATTATCTTATGGAGTATATTTGCTGGTTTCTAGAAGGAACCTTAAAAACCAAAAATCGTGTATTTTCTTCAAAAAAAGATGGTCAAGTTTGTGCGTTTTTTTTTTGTTTTTTTTTGTTCTATTTTTTCCCAAGGGGTTACCGTATCGAATCAGTGATCCGGGAGTATTGAAATTTGAAACTGAAATTTTGTTTTCTGTTGAATAGAAAATGTCGTGTCATAGTAAAGTGACATTTTTGGCCACTATGTGGTCCCGTGTTAATAGAAACCGAAGCTCTAATAAAAGAGGTTTTAACTAGAATATATATATATACGCATACATTTATTTGTAAATTGTTATTTTCGGAGTAATCGTTCACAATTGTTCAGCACTTACAAAGCAACTATATCTGAATACAACTGAGATTACCTATTTTTCATTGTCTTCATGAATTAGCTCATAGATTAGCCAAGATATTTTAGAAGTTGATAAAGTGGTGTAAATAAAGCCTAATTTTATTGTACGGAAGCGCCGAGTAAACTTGGCTCAAATATGTTCTGGCTTATTGATTTCCGCTGTTGCCGGAAAGTGGCCATATTGAAAATGGTTGTGTTTACTTTTTTACTGGTTAAACATTCTGGACTGAAATAAATTTAATTCTAAATCTTGATTTGAGTAGAGCCACTTTTGCGTTATGCGTTATTTGGTTCAAAACCACTTTATTTGGTTGAAATAAAAAAAAAAACGTGTCGGGCTTTCGTTTTCATTTAATTTTACAAATTTTGTTGAGTCTGAGCTGAGGTGTCGGATCATTCCAAATAACTTTTACCTTTAGCCAAAATATCTGGATTCTGATGTTTTTATCTGGCTCTCTCAGTATTGCTTTTTGGGAGCTAGGTGCATGAAGAGTCACTTTAGAAATGCTGCACACATACAGGTTTACGTCTAGGATCAATTTGGTGTACTTCAGCTTCCAATTGACGGCTTTAAGCCGTGATCATGTTTATGGTAAATACGGAAATAAAATAAAATTGTAGAAAATAATCCTTCAAATAAGATTATGGAAAATAATGAAAAAAAAACATTTTTTACTAACAATAATAGAAGTTTGGATATATAAAGCAACGGCAGAAATATAGTCGGTTGTTGGTTTAATAATGAAAGATTGTCCGACCATCAACCAACTATGCCCCTGCTGTTACTTTATTGTATTAGGCTTGTTTTTTCACTCATCAATCTGCTAAGATCTTACATCTTTTGTCAGAAAACGCTTAAAAGTGGAATCTTTGAACAAAGATCTTACATCTTTGGTCGTTTTTGTGCAAACGTCTTTCATCACTCTGCTCTGATCAGTGGTCTGAGAACAATGATGAGTAGATCATCAAAGTTCTCTCATCATTGTTCTATATGGCAAAACAGTGGCCGTCTTCACACTTTTTGCTAACATCAGTGAGCTGTAAGATCTTAGAACAAAGATGAGTTAAAAAACGATAATCTTTGCAGAGAGATGTAAGATCTTAGATGTAAGATCTTAGTGCTAAAAAACGGGCTTATTGTGATATACCTAACCTTAAGATAAGATATGGATAGTAGTAATCTAAGTTATACTTTGCTTGCCTTATGTTCCATCCTGTGTTATTTGCGGCCTTTACATTCCCTGGCACCTTTCCATGGCAGATTACCAGGCTGAATATTGCTACTGTTGTCAATTGAATATGGAATTATACAAAACCTACCAGACAAGTTTCCAGGCCAACCAGACATGTTTCTGGGTCAAGCAGACAAGTTTCTGGGTCAACTATAAGTTTCTGTGCCTTTACGTTCCATGGCACCTTTCCATGGCAGATTACCAGACTAGTTATTTGGCGGTGTATAATGTCCTCAAACAGGTTTTTTTTCTGTTTTTGTTGTCAATTACACAATGAATGTAGGTCATGAGTTCACATACACATTCTTAAAACTACACGTGATTAAACACGTTATAAAACTACGTGCTATTTGCTTATGTCCTGTTGGTACCATTCCAAACGAGTGGGGATTCCCCGCCTGTTCCTAAACATTGCAAAAAAGATAACAGTATGAACGGGGGATTCCCCGCACAAATTTGTTTCAACTCCAAGTTTTTTAACCAGACTGGTTTTTTGAAAGCATAGTGTGTACATGTGTGTAGGCTTTGTTATTAAAAACTTGGACACTACAATCAGAATTGTTTGATTGACATTTAAAAAGGGGTAATGAGATTTGCGAATTGGAGTGTAGGATTCGCGAATTTGATCCTATTAAGGATTTACTTGAAATAAAAATTTTTAACTAGAAATGGCTGAAATGTGTTTTGGGGGAGATGGGGTGATTGTGTGCTGTATAATACACATGTGATGTTTGGACAGTGTTGTCAATTTAAAATAGTTTAACGTTCCCTTCGTTCCCCCATTTCTGAGGGCAGGGGAGGGGGGGGGGGTCAATTTTGGAGGGAAAATCAAAAATACTCAGAATCGAAAATAAATGGGATCTGCCTCAAGGGGAAGGCTCAGAGGCCCTTCGTTCCCCCATTTCTGAGGGCAGGGGAGGGGGGGGGGGGGTCAATTTCGGAGGGAAAATAAAAATACTCAGAATCGAAAATAAAGCGTGATCTGCCTCAAGGGGAAGGCTCAGAGGCCCTTCGTTCCCCCATTTCTGAGGGCAGGGAGGGGGGGGGGTCAATTTTGGAGGAAAACCAAAAATACTCAGAATCGAAAATAAATGAGATCTGCCTCAAGGGGAAGGCTCAGAGGCCCTTCGTTCCCCCATTTCTGAGGGCAGGGGAGGGGGGGGTCAATTTTGGAGGGAAAACCAAAAATACTCAGAATTGAAAATAAATGGGATCTGCCTCAAGGGGAAGGCTCAGAGGCCCTTCGTTCCCCCATTTCTGAGGGCAGGGGGAGGGGGGGGGGTCAATTTTGGAGGGAAAAACTAAAGATACTCAGAATTGAAAATAAATGGGATCTGCCTGAAGGGGAAGGCTCAGAGGCCCTTTGTTCCCCCATTTCTGAGGGCAGGGGAGAGGTGGGGGATCAATTTTGGAGAAGAAAACCAAAAATACTCAGAATCGAAAATAAATTGGATCTGCCTCAAGGGGAAGGCTCAGAGGCCCTTCGTTCCCCCATTTCTGAGAGCAGGGGAGGGGGGTCAATTTTGGAGGGAAAACCAAAAATACTCAGAATCGAAAATAAACGGGATCTGCCTCAAGGGGAAGGCTCAGAGGCCCTTCGTTCCCCCATTTCTGAGGGCAGGGGAGGGGGGGGAGTCAATTTGGGAGGGAAAACCAAAAATACTCAGAATCGAAAAATAAATGCGGATCTGCCTCAAGGGAAGGCTCAGAAGGCCCTTCGTTCCCCCATTTCTGAGGGCAGGGGAGGGGGGTCAATTTTGGAGGGAAAACCAAAAATGCTCAGAATCGAAAATAAATGGGATCTGCCTGAAGGAGAAGGCTCAGAGGCCCTTCGTTCCCCCATTTCTGAGGGCAGGGGAGGGGGGTCAATTTTGGAGTGAAAGCGGAACTTTTAAAATCAGAACAACTGAAGGTCAGTAAATAATTCCGTTGTTTTTTTGTTAAACACGATTGGTTGAAATAAAAGCGGAACTTTTAAAATCACAACAACTGAAGGTCAGTAAATGATTCCTTTGTTTTTTTTTGTTAAACACGATTGATTGAAACAAAAGCAGAACTTTTAAAATCACAACAACTGAAGGTCAGTAAATAATTCCATTGTTTTTTTTTTGTTAAACATGATTGATTGAAAAAAAGCAGAACTTTTAAAATCACAACTGAAGGCCAGTAAATAATTCATTTGTTTTTTTGTTAAACACGATTGGCTGAAACAAAAGCAGAACTTTTAAAATCACAACAACTGAAGGTCAGTAAATAATTCCATTGTTTTTTTTTGTTAAACACGATTGCGTGAAATAAAAGCGGAACTTTTAAAATCACAACAACTGAAGGTCAGTAAATAATTCTGTTGTTTTTTTTTGTTAAACACGATTGGTTGAAATAAAAGCGGAACTTTTAAAATCACAACAACTGAAGGTCAGTAAATGATTCCTTTGTTTTTTTTTGTTAAACACGATTGGCTGAAATAAAAGCAGAACTGTTAAAATCACAACAACTGAAGGTCAGTAAATAATTCTTTTTTTTTGTTAAACACGATTGGCTGAAATAAAAGCGGAACTTTAAAATCACAAACAACTCAAGGTCAGTAAATGATTCCTTTGTTTTTTTATTATTTAACACGATTGACTGAAATAAAAGCGGAACTTTTAAAATCACAACAACTAAAGGTCAGTAAATAATTCCTTTTTTTTTGTTAAACCCAATTGGCTGAAATAAAAGCGGAACTTTTCAAATCACAACAACTGAAGGTCGGTAAATAATTCCTTTGTTTTTTTTTGTTAAACATGATTGACTGAAACAAAAGCAGAACTTTTAAAATCACAACAACTGAAGGTCAGTAAATAATTCCGTTGTTGTTTTTTGTTAAACACGAATGGCTGAAATAAAAGCGGAACTTTTAAAATCACAGCAACTCAAGGTCATTAAATGATTCCTTTTTTTTTGTTAAACACGATTGGCTGAAATAAAAGCGGAACTTTTAAAATCACAACAACTAAAGGTCAGTAAATAATTCCTTTTTTTTGTTAAACCCAATTCGCTGAAATAAAAGCGGAACTTTTCAAATCACAACAACTGAAGGTCGGTAAATAATTCCTTTGTTTTTTTTTGTTAAACATGATTGACTGAAACAAAAGCAGAACTTTTAAAATCACAACAACTGAAGGTCAGTAAATAATTCCGTTGTTGTTTTTTGTTAAACACGATTGCCTGAAATAAAAGCGGAACTGTTAAAATCACAACAACTGAAGGTCAGTAAATAATTCTATTTTTTTTTTGTTAAACACGATTGGTTGAAATAAAAGCGGAACTTTTAAAATCACAACAACTGAAGGTCAGTAAATAATTCCATTGTTTTTTTGTTGAACACGATTGGCTGAAACAAAAGCAGAACTTTTAAAATCACAACAACTCAAGGTCAGTAAATGATTCCTTTGTTTTTTTTTGTTAAACACGATTGGCTGAAATAAAAGCGGAACTTTTAAAATCACAACAACTAAAGGTCGGTAAATAATTCCTTTGTTTTTTTTTGTTAAACATGATTGACTGAAACAAAAGCAGAACTTTTAAAATCACAACAACTGAAGGTCAGTAAATAATTCCGTTGTTGTTTTTTGTTAAACACGATTGGCTGAAATAAAAGCGGAACTTTTAAAATCACAACAACTCAAGGTCAGTAAATGATTCCTTTGTTTTTTTTTGTTAAACACGATTGGCTGAAATAAAAGCGGAACTTTTAAAATCACAACAACTAAAGGTCAGTAAATAATTTCTTTTTTTTGTTAAACCCAATTGGCTGAAATAAAAGCGGAACTTTTCAAATCACAACAACTGAAGGTCGGTAAATAATTCCTTTGTTTTTTTTTTGTTAAACATGATTGACTGAAACAAAAGCAGAACTTTTAAAATCACAACAACTGAAGGTCAATAAATAATTCCGTTGTTGTTTTTTGTTAAACACGATTGACTGAAATAAAAGCGGAACTTTTAAAATCACAACAACTGAAGGCCAGTAAATGATTCCTTTGTTTTTTTTTGTTAAACACGATTGGCTGAAATAAAAGCGGAACTTTTAAAATCACAACAACTGAAGGTCAGTAAATAAATCCATTGTTTTTTTTTTGTTAAACACGATTGGCTGAAACAAAAGCAGAACTTTTAAAATCACAACAACTGAAGGTCAGTAAATAATTCCGTTGTTTTTTTTGTTAAACACGATTGGCTGAAATAAAAGCGGAACTTTTAAAATCACAACAACTGAAGGTCAGTAAATGATTCCGTTGTTTTTTTTTGTTAAACACGATTGGCTGAAATAAAAGCAGAACTGGTAAAATCACAACAACTGAAGGTCAGTAAATAATTCTTTTTTTTTTTTTTAAAAAACACGACTGGCTGAAACAAAAGCAGAACTTTTAAAATAACAACTGAAGGTCAGTAAATAATTCCTTTGTTTTTTGTTAAACACGATTGGCTGAAATAAAAGCGGAACTTTTAAAATCACAACAACTCAAGGTCAGTAAATGATTCCTTTGTTTTTTTTTGTTAACACGATTGGCTGAAATAAAAGCGGAACTTTTAAAATCACAACAACTAAAGGTCGGTAAATGATTCCTTTGTTTTTTTGTTAAACACGATTGGTTGAAACAAAAGCAGAACTTTTAAAATCACAACAACTAAAGGTCAGTAAATAATTCCATTGTTTTTTTTTGTTAAACACGATTGGTTGAAATAAAAGCGGAACTTTTAAAATCACAACAACTGAAGGTCAGCAAATAATTCCTTTGTTTTTTTTTGTTAAACACGTTTGGCTGAAATAAAAGCGGAACTTTTAAAATCACAACAACTGAAGGTCAGTAAATAATTCCTTTGTTTTTTTTTTAAACACGACTGGCTGAAACAAAAGCAGAATTTTTAAAATCACAACAACTGAAGGTCAGTAAATAATTCCTTTGTTTTTTTTGTTAAACACGATTGGCTGAAATAAAAGCGAAACTCTTAAAATCATAACTCAAGGACAGTAAATAATTCCTTTTTTTTTGTTAAACACGATTGGCTGAAATAAAAGCGGAACTTTTAAAATCACAACAACTGAAGGTCAGTAAATAATTCCTTTTGTTTTTTTTGTTAATCACGATTGGCTGAAATAAAAGCGGAACTTTTAAAATCACAACTCAAGATCAGTAAATAATTCCTTTTTTTTGTTAAACACGATTGGCTGAAATAAAGCGGAACTTTTAAAATCACAACAACTAAAGGTCAGTAAATAATTCCTTTTGTTTTTTTTTGTTAATCACGATTGACTGAAATAAAAGCGGAACTTTTAAAATCACAACAACTGAAGGTCAGTAAATGATTCCTTTGTTTTTTTTTGTTAAACATGATTGGCTGAAACAAAAGCAGAACTTTTAAAATCACAACAACTGAAGGTCAGTAAATAATTATATTATTTTGTTAAACACGATTGGCTGAAATAAAGCGGAACTTTTAAAATCACAACAACTCAAGGTCAGTAAATGATTCCTTTGTTATTTTTTTGTTAAACACGATTGGCTGAAATAAAAGCGGAACTTTTAAAATCACAACAACTAAAGATCAGTAAATGATTCCTTTGTTTTTTTTTGTTAAACACAATTGGTTGAAACAAAAGCAGAACTTTTAAAATCACAACAACTGAAGGTCAGTAAAAAATTCCATTGTTTTTTTTTGTTAAACACGATTGGTTGAAATAAAAGAGGAACTTTTAAAATCACAACAACTGAAGGTCAGTAAATAAAAAAAACCTAAAATAATGTCATGAAATCAACATGCAAACTCGAAATAGCTATATTTCATTTTTTAAGGTTCATTTAGACGTGGTCACGTGCGCGCACGTAACCTCGTCTAAATGAACCTTAAAAAATGAAATAAAGCTATGTCGAGTTTGCATGTTGATTTCATGACATTATTTTAGGTTTTTTTATTTACTGACCTTCAGTTGTTGTGATTTTAAAAGTTCCTCTTTTATTTCAACCAATCGTGTTTAACAAAAAAAAACAATGGAATTATTTACTGACCTTCAGTTGTTGTGATTTTAAAAGTTCTGCTTTTGTTTCAACCAATTGTGTTTAACAAAAAAAAACAAAGGAATCATTTACTGATCTTCAGTTGTTGTGATTTTAAAAGTTCCGCTTTTATTTCAGTCAATCGTGTTTAACAAAAAAAAAACAAAGGAATCATTTACTGACCTTGAGTTGTTGTGATTTTAAAAGTTCCGCTTTTATTTCAGCCAATCGTGTTTAACAAAAAAATAGAATTATTTACTGACCTTCAGTTGTTGTGATTTTAAAAGTTCTGCTTTTGTTTCAGCCAATCATGTTTACAAAAAAAAACAAAGGAATCATTTACTGACCTTCAGTTGTTGTGATTTTAAAAGTTCCGCTTTTATTTCAGTCAATCGTGATTAACAAAAAAAAACAAAAGGAATTATTTACTGACCTTCAGTTGTTGTGATTTTAAAAGTTCCGCTTTTATTTCAGCCAATCGTGTTTAACAAAAAAAAGGAATTATTTACTGACTTTGAGTTATGATTTTAAGAGTTTCGCTTTTATTTCAGCCAATCGTGTTTAACAAAAAAAAGGAATTATTTACTGACTTTGAGTTGTGATTTTAAGAGTTTCGCTTTTATTTCAGCCAATCGTGTTTAACAAAAAAAAACAAAGGAATTATTTACTGACCTTCAGTTGTTGTGATTTTAAAAATTCTGCTTTTGTTTCAGCCAGTCGTGTTTAAAAAAAAACAAGGAATTATTTAATGACCTTCAGTTGTTGTGATTTTAAAAGTTCCGCTTTTATTTCAGCCAAACGTGTTTAACAAAAAAAAACAAAGGAATTATTGACTGAACTTCAGTTGTTGTGATTTTAAAAGTTCCGCTTTTATTTCAGCCAATCGTGTTTAACAAAAAAAACAATGGAATTATTTACTGACCTTTAGTTGTTGTGATTTTAAAAGTTCTGCTTTTGTTTCAACCAATCGTGTTTAACAAAAAAAAACAAAGGAATCATTTACCGACCTTTAGTTGTTGTGATTTTAAAAGTTCCGCTTTTATTTCAGCCAATCGTGTTTAACAAAAAAAAACAAAGGAATCATTTACTGACCTTGAGTTGTTGTGATTTTAAAAGTTATGCTTTTATTTCAGCCAATCGTGTTTAACAAAAAACAAAGGAATTATTTACTGACCTTCAGTTGTTATTTTAAAAGTTTTGCTTTTGTTTCAGCCAGTCGTGTTTTAAAAAAAACAAAACAAAAAAAATAGAATTATTTACTGACCTTCAGTTGTTGTGATTTTAACAGTTCTGCTTTTATTTCAGCCAATCGCGTTTAACAAAAAAAAAACAAAAAACAACGGAATCATTTACTGACCTTCAGTTGTTTTGGTTTTAAAAGTTCCGCTTTTATTTCAGCCAATAGTGTTTAACAAAAAAAACAACGGAATTATTTACTGACCTTCAGTTGTTGTGATTTTAAAAGTTCTGCTTTTGTTTCAGCCAATCGTGTTTAACAAAAAAAAAACAATGGAATTATTTACTGACCTTCAGTTGTTGTGATTTTAAAAGTTCCGCTTTTATTTCAGCCAATCGTGTTTAACAAAAAAAAACAAAGGAATCATTTACTGGCCTTCAGTTGTTGTGATTTTAAAAGTTCCGCTTTTATTTCAGTCAATCGTGTTTAACAAAAAACAACAACGGAATTATTTACTGACCTTCAGTTGTTGTGATTTTAAAAGTTCTGCTTTTGTTTCAGTCAATCATGTTTAACAAAAAAAAAACAAAGGAATTATTTACCGACCTTCAGTTGTTGTGATTTGAAAAGTTCCGCTTTTATTTCAGCCAATTGGGTTTAACAAAAAAAAAGAAATTAATTACTGACCTTCAGTTGTTGTGATTTTAAAAGTTCTGCTTTTATTTCAGCCAATCGTGTTTAACAAAAAAAAACAAAGGAATCATTTACTGACCTTGAGTTGTTGTGATTTAAAAGTTCCGCTTTTATTTCAGCCAATCGTGTTTAACAAGAAACAACAACGGAATTATTTACTGACCTTCAGTTGTTGTGATTTTAAAAGTTCTGCTTTTGTTTCAGTCAATCATGTTTAACAAAAAAAAACAAAGGAATATTTACCGACCTTTAGTTGTTGTGATTTTAAAAGTTTCGCTTTTATTTCAGCCAATCGTGTTTAACAAAAAAAAACAAAGAAATCATTTACTGACCTTGAGTTGTTGTGATTTTAAAAGTTCCGCTTTTATTTCAGTCAATCGTGTTTAACAAAAAAAAACAAAGAAATCATTTACTGACCTTGAGTTGTTGTGATTTAAAAAGTTCCGCTTTTATTTCAGCCAATCGTGTTTAAAAAAAAACAACGGAATTATTTACTGACCTTCAGTTGTTGTGATTTTAAAAGTTCTGCTTTTGTTTCAGCCAATCGTGTTCAACAAAAAAACAATGGAATTATTTACTGACCTTCAGTTGTTGTGATTTTAAAAGTTCCGCTTTTATTTCAACCAATCGTGTTTAACAAAAAAACAATAGAATTATTTACTGACCTTCAGTTGTTGTGATTTTAAAAGTTCCGCTTTTATTTCAGCCAATCGTGTTTAACAAAAAACAACAACGGAATTATTTACTGACCTTCAGTTGTTGTGATTTGAAAAGTTCTGCTTTTGTTTCAGTCAATCATGTTTAACAAAAAAAAACAAAGGAATTATTTGCCGACCTTCAGTTGTTGTGATTTGAAAAGTTCCGCTTTTATTTCAGCCAATTGGGTTTAACAAAAAAAAGGAATTATTTACTGACCTTTAGTTGTTGTGATTTTAAAAGTTCCGCTTTTATTTCAGCCAATCGTGTTTAACAAAAAAAACAAAGGAATCATTTAATGACCTTGAGTTGTTGTGATTTTAAAAGTTCCGCTTTTATTTCAGCCAATCGTGTTTAACAAAAAACAACAACGGAATTATTTACTGACCTTCAGTTGTTGTGATTTTAAAAGTTCTGCTTTTGTTTCAGTCAATCATGTTTAACAAAAAAAAAAAAAACAAAGGAATTATTTACCGACCTTCAGTTGTTGTGATTTGAAAAGTTCCGCTTTTATTTTAGCCAATTGGGTTTAACAAAAAAAAGGAATTATTTACTGACCTTTAGTTGTTGTGATTTTAAAAGTTCCGCTTTTATTTCAGTCAATCGTGTTTAACAATAAAAAAACAAAGGAATCATTTACTGACCTTGAGTTGTTGTGATTTTAAAGTTCCGCTTTTATTTCAGCCAATCGTGTTTAACAAAAAAAAAAAAAAATAGAAATATTTACTGACCTTCAGTTGTTGTGATTTTAACAGTTCTGCTTTTATTTCAGCCAATCGTGTTTAACAAAAAAAAAAACAAAGGAATCATTTACTGACCCTCAGTTGTTGTGATTTTATAAGTTCCGCTTTTATTTCAACCAATCGTGTTTAACAAAAAAAAACAACAGAATTATTTACTGACCTTCAGTTGTTGTGATTTTAAAAGTTCCGCTTTTATTTCAGCCAATCGTGTTTAACAAAAAAAAAAACAATGGAATTATTTACTGACCTTCAGTTGTTGTGATTTTAAAAGTTCTGCTTTTGTTTCAGCCAATCGTGTTTAACAAAAAAAAACAAAAGGAAATATTTACTGACCTTTAGTGGTTGTGATTTTAAAAGTTCCGCTTTTATTTCAGCCAATCCTGTTAACAAAAAAAAACAAAGGAATTAGTTACTGATCTTCAGTTGTTGTGATTTTAAAAGTTCCGCTTTTATTTCAGCCAATCGTGTTTAACAAAAAAACAAACGAATTATTTACTGGCCTTCAGTTGTGATTTTAAAAGTTCTGCTTTTTTTCAATCAATCATGTTTAACAAAAAAAAACAATGGAATTATTTACTGACCTTCAGTTGTTGTGATTTTAAAAGTTCTGCTTTTGTTTCAATCAATCGTGTTTAACAAAAAAAACAAAGGAATCATTTACTGACCTTGAGTTGTTGTGATTTTAAAAGTTCCGCTTTTATTTCAGCCAATCGTGTTTAACAAAAAAAAACAACGGAATTATTTATTGACCTTCAGTTGTTCTGATTTTAAAAGTTCCGCTTTTACTCCAAAATTGACCCCCTCCCCTGCCCTCAGAAATGGGGGAACGAAGGGCCTCTGAGCCTTCCCCTTGAGGCAGATGCCATTTATTTTCGATTCTGAGTATTTTTGTTTTCCCTCCAAAATTGACCCCCTCCCCTGCCCTCAGAAGTGGAGGAACGAAGGGCCTCTGAGCCTTCTCCTTGAGGCAGATCCCGTTTATTTTTGATTCTGAGTATTTTTGATTTTCTCTCCAAAATTGACCCCCCTCCCCTGCCCTCAGAAATGGGGGAACGAAGGGCCTCTGAGCCTTCCCTTGAGGCAGATCCCATTTATTTTCGATTCTGAGTATTTTTGATTTTCCCTCCCAAATTGACTCCCCCCCCCTCCCCTGCCCTCAGAAATGGGGGAACGAAGGGCCTCTGAGCCTTCCCCTTGAGGCAGATCCCGTTTATTTTCGATTCTGAGTATTTTTGGTTTTCCCTCCAAAATTGACCCCCCTCCCCTGCTCTCAGAAATGGGGGAACGAAGGGCCTCTGAGCCTTCCCCTTGAGGCAGATCCCATTTATTTTCGATTCTGAGTATTTTTGGTTTTCCCTCCAAAATTGACCCCCCCTCCCCTGCCCTCAGAAATGGGGGAACGAAGGGCCTCTGAGCCTTCCCCTTGAGGCAGATCTCATTTATTTTCGATTCTGAGTATTTTTGGTTTTCCCTCCAAAATTGACCCCCCCCTCCCCTGCCCTCAGAAATGGGGGAACGAAGGGCCTCTGAGCCTTCCCCTTGAGGCAGATCACGCTTTATTTTCGATTCTGAGTATTTTTTATTTTCCCTCCGAAATTGACCCCCCCCCCTCCCCTGCCCTCAGAACTGGGGGAACGAAGGGCCTCTGAGCCTTCCCCTTGAGGCAGATCCCATTTATTTTCGATTCTGAGTATTTTTGGTTTTCCCTCCAAAATTGACCCCCCCCCCCCTCCCCTGCCCTCGGAAATGGGGGAACGAAGGGCCTCTGAGCCTTCCCCTTGAGGCAGATCCCATTTATTTTCAATTCTGAGTATTTTCGATTTTCCCTCCAAAATTGACCCCCCCTCCCCTGCCCTCAGAAATGGGGGAACGAAGGGAACGTTAAACTATTTTAAATTAACAACACTGTTCAAACATCACATGTGTATTATACAGTACACAATCACCCCATCTCCCCCAAAACACTTTTCAGCCATTTCTAGTTAAAAAATTTTATTTCAAGTAAATCCTTAATAGGATCAAATTCGCGAATCCTACACTCCAATTCGCAAATCTCATTACCCCTTTTTAAATGTCAATCAAACAATTCTGATTGTAGTGTCCAAGTTTTTAATAACAAAGCCTACACACATGTACACACTATGCTTTCAAAAAACCAGTCTGGTTGAAAAACTTGGAGTTGAAACAAATTTGTGCGGGGAATCCCCCGTTCATACTGTTATCTTTTTTGAAATGTTTAGGAACAGGCGGGGAATCCCCACTCGTTTGGAATGGTACAACAGGACATAAGCAAATAGCACGTAGTTTTATAACGTGTTTAATCACGTGTAGTTTTAAGAATGTGTATGTGAACTCATGACCTACATTCATTGTGTAATTGACAACAAAAACAGAAAAAAAACCTGTTTGAGGACATTATACACTGCCAAATAACTAGTCTGGTAATCTGCCATGGAAAGGTGCCATGGAACGTAAAGGCCCAGAAACTTATAGTTGACCCAGAAACTTGTCTGCTTGACCCAGAAACATGTCTGGTTGGCCTGGAAAATTGTCTGGTAGGTTTTGTATAATTCCATATTCAATTGACAACAGTAGCAATATTCAGCCTGCTAATCTGCCATGGAAAGGTGCCAGGGAATGTAAAGGCCGCAAATAACACAGGATGGAACATAAGGCAAGCAAAGTATAACTTAGATTACTACTATGGACATTGTCAATATGTCAATATCCCTTTGGATGTTAGCAATATTCTCTGGCTAATATTGTTTCTCATCATCCTACTATAGATTTTTTGTAGTGAGTTTTGCTGTGAACGAGAAATGAGCTCTTATGAAGTGAAAAGTCATCCAGATTACGACTTTCACCCTGTATCGTAAACATTTTCATAAAAATTGATCGGTTTTGTTCTTGTTTTTCCTTTTTCTTTGCATGTTTTGTTTAGTCTAGTTTATTTTTTTTCGTAGATAAAGGCTTCCGGACGTGAAGCAGAAAGACTCGGATTTTTATTATTGTTAGTGACAAAATGTTTTTTTTTGTTGGCAGTGTGGTATAAGAAATTATTTTGTAATTATTGCAAGCTTGTTGGCACAATTGTAGGCCAATATTTTCTTGAAGTAGAGTCCTTTCCGTTTATCCCCACAGGCTTGAACAAGATTACATAAGGAGTACATAATACATAACATAATACATAATGCGTAATTACACTACATAAGGAGTACATAATGGGGTACATAATGCAATCCAATAAAATGACATAGTCCCTCTATTCTAATGTGTTCTTTATCTAAACATTTTATTTCTATTCCAAGCAGCGTAGATAGAAAATGAAATCTTCTGAGACAACTAGTACTTTTGTTACGACTCCTGGTAAGTGGAAATTTGATATTTGGTTTCTATATCTCAAATATGCTTTTGATTTCTTAAAATTAGACGATTGGAAGAATATTGCCCAAGTTTTCATAAAGATGGAGTTTTTAGCTATTTCATTTTTTAGTCAAGCAATTTTTGTACACCCAATAACCACGAATGTTAAATTATTAGGCTTAGTTGTACAAGCTTAAATGCAAAATATCCTTTAGTGCGAGGAGTGTCACATTTTGATACGGAGAGGTGTACAATTTCGTTAAGACCCTACAAAAAGGGCGAAAATTGTAAATTTTTTGAACAGTTAGGAAGGCAGTGATCCTACCCCTTGTATGTGCGTGGAGTTGAAAGTATCTGTTGTGATTACGAGATTGTAATTCTAGGAAATAGGTTTTTCACCTTCATTAAGAACTTACCTTCAAAAGGGATAATGCTTTCAAAACGTATAGATAGGCCTAATAGACTAGGAAACTAGGAATTATAATTTCCAATCAAATCAGCCCCCTCTGAAATTTCCACAACAAGTCCTTCCATATAAAATGCCAAAAGAAAAAATAATACATTAAAGCCATATCCCTCTTTGCTTAGGCAGTGGTATTGCGCTCCCTATAAAAATTGATTCCCTCTTGGCTTAGGCAGCGTTATTGCGCTCCCTATGAAGGCTGATTCCCTCTTTGCTCAGGCAGCGCTATTACGCTCCCTATGAAAACTGATTCCTTCTTTGCTTAGGCAGCGCTATTGCGCTCCCTATGAAAGCTGATTCCCTTTTTGCTTATGCAGTGCTATTACGCTCCCTATGAAAACTGATCCCTTCTTTGCTTAGACAGCGCTATTGCGCACCCTATGAATACTGATTCCCTCTTTGTTTAGGCAGCACTATTGCACGCTCTATGAAAACTGATTCCCTCTTTGCTTAGGCAGCCCTGTTGCGCTCCCTCCGAAGACTGATTCCATCTTTGCTTTGGCATCGCTATTGCGCTCCCTATGAAAGCTGATTCCCTTTTTGCATAGGCAGCGCTATTACGCTCCCTATGAAAACTGATTCCTTCTTTGCTTAGGCAGCGCTATTGGGCTCCCTGTGAAAACTGATTCCCTATTTGCTTAGGCAGCGCTATTTCGCTCCCTATAAAAATTGATTCCCTCTTTGCTTAGGCAGCGCTATTGCACTCCCTGTGAAAGCTGATTCCCTCTTTGCTTAGGCAGTGCTATTACGCTCCCTATGAAAACTGATTCCTTCTTTGCTTAGGCAGCAATATTGCACTCCTTGTGGAAACTTATTCCCTCTTTGCTTAGGCAGTGCTATTGCGCTCCCTATGAAAACTTATTCCCTATTTTCTTAGGCAGCGCTATTACGCTCCCTATGCAAACTGATTCCCTCTTTGCTTAGGCAGCGCTATTGCGTCCCGTGAGAACTGATTCCTCTTGCTTAGGAAGCCCTATTGCGCTCCCTACGAAAACTGACTCCCAATTTTCTTAGGCAGCGCTCTTGTGCTCTCTATAAAAACTGATTCCTTCTTTGCTTAGGCAGCGCTATTGCGCTCCCTTTGCATACTGATTCCCTCTTTGTTTTGGCATCACTATTGCGCTCCCTATGAAAGCTGATTCACTACTTTGCTTAGGCAGCGCTATTACGCTCCCTATGAAAACTGATTCCTTCTTTGCTTAGGCAGCGCTATTGGGCTCCCTGTGAAAATTGTTTCTCTCTTTGCTTAGGCAGCCCTACTGCGCTCCCTGCGAAAACTGATTCCCTCGTTGCTTAGACATCGCTATTGCGCTCCCTATGAAAGCTAATTCCCTCTTTATTTAGGCAGCGCTATTGCGCTCCCTACGAAAACTGATTCCCTCTTTGCTTAAGCAGTGCTATTGCACTCCTTGTGAAAACTGGTTCCCTCTTTGCTTAGGCAGCACTATTGCGCTCCCTATGAAAGCTGATTCCCTCTTTGCTTAGGCAGCGCTATTACGCTCTCTATGAAAACTGATTCCTTCTTTGCTTAGGCAGTGCTATTGCTCTCCCTTTGAAAACTGAGTCCTTCTTTCCTAGGCAGCCCTATTACTCTCCCTACAAAAACTGATTCCCTCTTTTCTTAGGCAGCGCTATTGCCCTCCCTATAAAAACTGATTCTCTCTTTGCTTAGGCAGCACATTTGCGCTCCCTATGAAAACTGATTCCCTCTTTGCTTAGGCAACGCTATTGCACTCCCTATGAATACTGATTCCCTCTTTGCTTAGGCAGTATTATTGCGCTCCGTATAAATAATGATTCCCTTTTTGCTTAGGCAGCGCTATTGCGTTCCCTATGAATACTGATTCCCTCTTTGTTTAAGGAGCGCTATTGCACACCCTATGAGAACTGATTCCCTCTTTGCCTAGGCAGCGCTATTGGGCTCCCTGTGAAAATTGTTTCCCTCTTTGTTTAGGCAGCCCTATTGCACTCTCTACGAAAACTGATTCCCTCTTTTCCTAGGCAGCACTATTACGCTCCCTATGAAAACTGATCCCCTCTTTGCTTAGGCAGCGCTATTATGCTCCCTATGAATACTGATTGCCTCTTTGTCTAGTCAGCGCTATGGTGCACCTTATGAAAACTGATTCCCTCTTTGCCTAGGTAGCGCTATTGCGCTCCCTGTGAAAACTGAAACCCTTTGCTATGACGATTGCAGGACTAAATGTACACCTATTTCATACTTATTTTCTGAATCCCTTATATAAAATAACGTATGATGGCCTTTTGAATTTTTTACTTACGCTTTTTAGGTTCATATTGTAAACTGGTCTTTGATTGGGGGATTAATTTTTTAACCGATTGATCATAAAACGAGGTTCTATACTAAGTCACATAACGAAACTTCTTAAGTAGCAATGCAAAATCGCCATGGATGCCTGAGTTAAACAAATCACAAAGTGCAACCGGAAGTTGTATAGAAGCCTTAAAGAGAACAACTTAGTAAGATATCCTTTCAAATTTAAAATATCTACGACTCCTAAATATACTATGGATTTGAGTTATGTGAGCTAAACGTTTTTTATTTCATATCACGTGGTTGAATAGCAATATTGATGTATAAGTTTACCAACTTATAGAAATAATCAGTTTGCCTTCCCCGCTTTCTCAGCAATTCAATAGGAAACCTGAATATTTGCATTTAGTTCTTGAGTTTCCCGGTTTCTTGACGCATGCCCTTAAAGACTCAACGATCTCTTTGGAAAGTCCAAAGATAGTTGTTCCCTGGACGGTCTCCCTTATTTTTAATTCACATAGTGTTACATCAATTGATATAGATTAAGTGATGCAATTGCGTGATATGCCAGAGTGAATAATTAAATCTTTTGGACTTACGGGATACTTGTGTTTCGGTAAAATGCCGTTGGGTAAAAAGCGACGCTCGAGGTTAGACGCAGAA
This sequence comes from Artemia sinica, assembly GCA_027921565.1. NCBI lineage: Eukaryota > Metazoa > Arthropoda > Branchiopoda > Anostraca > Artemiidae > Artemia > Artemia sinica. Next base: position 55,997,308 of record CM051261.1, read on the forward strand.
ACTCAAACTGGTTTTCGAGTCACTGATCTTCTGGCTTTAGAGGCTGGTGCAGATTTAGACGCTTTGCTGGATAGAAACATCCTTGAGATAGGATTATCAGATGCTGTTCATCATACTCAAAGATCTTTACATTCGCAGGGATCCACTCCAGCTAGGTCCCTTTCTTATGGTATGTTATCTGAGAAGTAGCTTATTAAAACCGAAAATTTATGCTTTAGTGATTTTTTTAATGTTTCGAAGGAGGGAATGGCTCAGTAGCCACCTCTGCTTAGAATAATTGAAGGATAGACACACACAGAAACTCAGCGACATCTATACAGACTGGTATAAAAGCAGGGACTAATTTTCAAAGGTTACTCAACTTACATCTTTGAAGATGTGTACTTACTCCCTTGAGTGGAAAACTTCAAATGGTAACCCGTATCAAATGTTTCATAAAAAAAAATTCAGATGTGCCTCTTCATTATCTACTATAAAAGGTGGAGTAGACAGCAATTTAGTCCTCAGTGTTTGATCAGAAATTTAAGTTCTTTATTTTTTTGTCAGTTACGGTCTATAATTATGTTCTATTATACCGTGTTTTCTTCTAGGTCCAAGGATTTTTTTTTAGTGGCCCATAATTAGAATCGTATCTAGGATTTTTTTGGAGGGGGGATTTTTTTGGGAGGGGGGGGGGATGTACACAAAAAGCCTTAGAAAATGAATCAAAAATTTGTTTATATGCATTTTTGTTACGTTTTTACTAGTCGGACAAACATTTAAGGGGCGGGGATATATTTTAACTCAAGGGAAACGGATAATAATTCTAGCTTAAAAAGAACAGAAATTACTACCAATTAATAAAATAAACACAAGATGAACAGAAATTAGAAGGAATAACCAAATCAATAAAAAAATCAGATCTCAGACAGATAAGATATTGATTTTAAAAAATCGATATCGCAAGCCTCAAAGGGCTGAACTCAGATTTCTGGCTCAATAAACAAAAACAGGACAAAAACATAAAAAAAAAACTTAAAAAGAATGACACCGATAAAAATGGCAAAATAATGCAAAATTTAAATTGTCAGGATGAAGAAATCATACAGTAATCGTTATTTAAAAGTGTCATTTTATTCGGGCGCTGGGACGGGGTTAAATTTTGTCTTGCCAGTGATGACCTGTCGTTTCATCGTTTTTTTTTTCTTTAGTCTTCTAGTTTATTATGACGTAGACACCACTGTAACTTAGTAACGTTATTTTTAACATTGAAACTTTATTATAACGTTGTTGTAACGTAGTGAAAAAGGTCAAAACGAAACGAGCCTCCAAGGAAAAAAATGTAGCTCAAAATGTTTTGAAAAAACATTTTGAAATAAAAACGCCGATCAAGAGCCTATGTTTTGAAGCTTTATAGTAAATTATTGTGGTAAATAAGCAATAAAAGCTTTATAAGTCAAAAAGTGGCTAAAAGACTCATTAAACTAAAAAGCTGTTCATGATAAAGCTGTATGTAGTCAAAACTGTATTCCATGTTTTGACAGCCAGGTGCTGGGAATACATTTCGGGACACAGCTGAGAGGTCAAATTGCTCCGTCTGTAAATATCATGTATTTGGTATATAAAAGGAGAAAAATAAGTTTTTTTTCAAAAATTCCCTTTAAGAAAAACAAAAATTATAACAAATAAGTATTTATGGGCCGAAACGACATGATATTAGCCTTAGGGAAGAAGTAAAGCTGACCCTGTAAATCTTTCTCAACGAAAATCCATCTTTTGGCTTAGATACTAAATATCTAACTTTCGATGTGTGTTGCCCTATTAAAATTCGAAGTTTTCCCTTCTTTAATGTGCCCTAAAGTAGATATAACGCTCCTATAACTAGGCAGAACTTTTGACTGCGCGAAACTCGGTGATCAAGGAAGGGTATGATTTCTAAAAACACTAGAGAAAAACACAGGCAAATTATGTATAATGTATTTAGAAAAGTACAGGAAAGATTATTTATAACTTGAGATTTTAGGGAAGATTTGTTAACCCTCCCCCCTCTCTTGTGCACGACTGAAGTAGCCAACCCATCATGGTCTCAGTCAAGTCAGAGTCTGACACTTTTTGCTATAGCAAACGGTTTAGCATTTAGAAACTTTTCAAGTAAAAACGTTGACATTATGGATTGAGCGAACAGCTCAATTGCAAAATGTTCGCGAAGCAAACCTTTCGCTCAAACGGTGGAGCGAACAGATTTATACCGATATTTAGAATCAGCGTTTTACAGAATTTTTTTTAATTGAAATTAAGTGCTAAAACCAGATCAAAAACTTTTTTTCTCTCTATCTCTCTGTCCTATTCACTATTCACTCTTCTTCTTCCTCTCCCCCTTCTTCTCTTATTTTTCCCCAAAAGAAAAAACAACAATTTTGATCCATTACTTAAGCTTATAGTTTTGTAAATTCTGTAAACAATTGTAAAGCGAGTTCAAACAAAAAGTATTTTACCTGTCTGTCAAAGCAGAAAACAATAAACAAAATCAAAGCCAAAAGCATTTGCCTTGCTGCTGCTCACAGCAGAGGTAATATGCAGTATCGAAAAGTCCTATACTCTCCATTGAAGATTTTTGACGCACGAAGCCGCGTACCTTCTTGCAAGTGCAATGACAAATGTTTCTGATGGAGAACCACGCAGCAACTAAAACTGTGGCTCTGACGGCTGACGGTTTGGGAAACTTCCCAAATTACGCGCTATGAAATGCATGTCACGTTTGGAGAAACATTTCCCTACTGTATATTACCTTTACTGTGCTGCTGCTCTACTAATAGTTTTCTAAGCGAAACAGGAGCTATATATTAGTTAATGGATGTACTAAAAAATTGTGTGCTTGGCAAGGCGGATTTTTGATATGGCTGTTTTGAAGATATGGGCTTTTGTAAAAATGTCGATGCAAATTAGTTAAATGGATGTACTAAAAAATTGTGTGCTGGCAAGGCGGCGGATTTTTGATATGGCTGTTTTGAAGATATGGGCTTTTGTAAAAATGTCGATGCAAAATGTAGTTTTGAAAAATGTCGATGTAAATTCCTTACCATTTTGTCTGTAAAAGACAAAATGACATATATCTGAAGGATGTTGAAGAATACTGATCTGCATAATACGGTTTGATATTGACTCCCGTTCAAGCATAGTTGACTCAGCCTTTTCGCTGTAGGAGGGATGCAATCCCATGTATACCAGATTCGTCTCTGGATCTAAAACTGTAGAAATGACACTTATTACAAATGACTGGTCATGAATGACATTTTATCTCTGGCCATTGATCCTCGTTTCTGTTAGGCATAAAACGAAGATATAACGATGGAATTCTGTGGTGGTGAGAGCTTGCGTCACACCACGCTGTCACAGAAGATGCATTCCAGCTCGTTAGCATCAGACTTTCTTTAAGCAGCCTTATTAACAAAATTGATGAAGGACCGGCCTGCTGATTTTTTTTTACCGAGGTTGCTTTTTTCCTTGGCACGTCGCCTACCAAGCCATAGTATAATTTTTTATATTAGCCACAAATGGTATAAATCTTAGGAAGATTAGACAGCAATAAAAATATATAAAATAATTTATAAGAATACCCCTCCTCCCTCAGTCCTTTATTTATACAATTGATGGTTCAAATGTGGTCATAGTTATACCCACTAGCTCCTAATATGAAAGCATGCCAGAAATCATTCAAACGAAGAGCTGAAAGAAAACTCCAACTGACAAAATATACTTTGGTCTTGATACGACCTTTCGCAATCTTTCTTGCAAGATATTGACTGGAGGTAAAATTTGGTGCAAATTACTTTTTTTATTGAGTTCAAGTGTTGGGTTATGATGAATGCTTCGGTTGCCGGACAAAGTTGTTCAGCTTGCGATAAGTCTGCCATGATCCCCTGCCCTTTTCTATTGTTGTAAAGCGTTGCATTCTTTGTATGCATTATGTGTTTCAGAGGCAGGGATGGAGGATAAAGATCTTTTTGACATTTCAATAGTACAAAGTTTATTGTAAAGTCACTGGAACATGTAACTTAATCAGTATATCAAATGATTTTTTTTTCGTAAATTAAAAGTTACAATGAACAACCAAGAGATTTTAACCCACGCGTCATTCACAATAGAACTACAAATCATTGATACATCTTCTACAGGACAAGGTCTATTTTTATTAAAAATATGGACTGTTTTGAGAACTAGAGGGGACTCGTGGATTAAAATGTGTACGTATAGATTTTGTTTTAGTTGCTAATTCAATATTTTCTTTTGTGCTATGAGAACTTTTCCGTGCCTAAAGGCAATCTTTTTTTGCAGTCAAATGTCACGTCCAGCCAATCCAGGCTTCTGCTATACCTTTGTTTTTTCAATCAGATTAATGGTTTTTTACCTTTTTCTCTTTCCTTGATCTTTTCTGAGATTATTGAAGTGTTCACTATGAGACAAAGGGATGTTTTATTGAGGATTGCTGCTTTCAAGGTGGCGATTATTCTTGAATTCGGTTCTTGTATTTATGAAATATGACTAGTTTGCCTATATTCGTCTAAAGCACGTGTCTTAAGAAATTAATTTATCCTAATCCAAGCAAGCAAGGGACAGCTTACAGGACCTAAGGCGCTTTTGGATTCTAAGCGATTGAGGCGAAGATAAGTGTCAAAAGATTACACTAATAGATGAATAGTTGAGATCCGTTTATTGCCCCCAATGTTGATAAGGACTTCTAAACACACCAAGTGTCTTCCTGGCATCTGACTCATAACCATTATTGTATCCAAAGGGGGTGGGGTACCCAGGTTTGAGCCCCCATCGTTCAAACTTTTGTTCGACCCGTAAAAAAGTAGCAAAAATGCAAATAAAGTAACTTTTGTTACGCTTTGCAAAGATTTTTTTTTACCCCCCCCCCCCTTCCAGAACGAAAATAACCCTACCCCTACAACAAAATCCTGGATGCGCCCTTGTTCACTGCTCCTCTAATTAGGTAATGTAGTTTTCGGGAGATGTTAATACGTGATTAATATTGATAAGGCTTCAAGGGAAAAGTCCAAACTCTAGCCTGCTTAAGGACGTCACATCCCCAGAAGCTTGGGAAATCCTGATATAAATAATATGTCATAGAATTATGGTGGATTCGCCCATTTACATTGACCGGATCTGTAATAACTGTTTCACTACCCATTATGCACACATAATTTATAATTTTAAATTTATAAACAATTTAAGGAAATGCTTACTGCGTGACTTCATAAATTTAAAGAAGCTACGATTGTGTTACAATCTCAACGGATACTTTATCAAAGCCCACATCGGTGTCGTGATGGGGTGTGGGGTGATAGGCTGTGTTTTTGTATATATTTAATGCAGATTACGGTCAAAAAAACTTCAAAGAAGGGATTTTATAGATAATGCTACAATCGACCATCAAAGAAAGGTCAATTTTCTCATTGTTTCCCAAAATTTAGTGAAGGTCATGGCTTCGGTATCAAATAATAATAAAAAAACACCAGATTTAGAAAATTCAATTTTCATTAGTGGAATCATCACCATAATCGATTTCCAATATTTTTTTCCAATCAATTTTATTTTTATAAGAAAACTTAGTTTTGATACCTTTCTTAGTTTCGATGGGTTTTAATTTATTTAACCGTAGATTAATGTCAGATCAATCATGAGTAAGGATTGCTGAAAATAGTTAGGTTGATTAGCTTCTCGAATTTCTTAAGTTGGAAAAATTCAGAGGAAACAAAAAAATTAGAACACCTGTTTAGGCTCTATAAATCATTGCCGAGTTTTTTAAGTGTCTCGAAAGTAGCCAGTAAAATTTGACCCTTGAATCTATGTTATAAGTCATCTTCAAGAATTAGGTTCGATTTAGCGAAACTTAGTTAACTATCAAAACTACTTGTTTTGCTTTTAGCGATTTATTTGCCAGATAGCGAGCTGAAAAAGTAAAGTTCACCAGGCTTTTGCAGATAAAATACAAAGTTTAGCAGATAATTGGAAGTTGCTAAAACGATTCCTTAATTTGCTAAATTCAATAAAATTTGCTAATTTTATAGTTACACTATAAACTTAGACACTTGTCACAAACAGTGTATCAGCTTACATTTATCATATTCATAAAATATTACCACATGAGCCCCTGGCCATATACTTTGACGGAAACGGTACCCCGCTTTTGTGTTCCCCACTCACTACGGTTGTCACACCCAAAAGCTCCCCCTCTCCCTAAAAAAATACAAAATATCAATGCCATGATCTTTTGCTGGGGCCTGCAGACAATTCCTGTTTGTTGCGGCAGCGAGTGTTATGCCCGTGCCACGTGATAGTTAGATTCCTCTCCCAGATAGAAAAACCGCTGTTACAGGTTTCTATCTGTTCTAGTTTTAAAAATATGCCTTAAACCTTGACTCTGATTGGCCAGTCAAGAAATTTATGCTTGAAAGTTGCTTGTATGCTTGAAGAACAATGTGCAACTCGAGAAATTACGATCGACGAACGTAATTGGTGCTGTAGTCGTGCGTAATTTTGATTTTATCGACAAGTATGACTATAATGTGGCACGGGCATAAGTCTTAGCCAACCACATCTGCCCGCGCTGCTCATAGGTCGGAAGAAGAAGAAGAAGGAGTACTAAAATAAGACTGAATGGAGAAGGAGGAGGAGGAAGAATAAGAGGAAGGAGAAAGAAGTATATTAATAAGACCCTTTAAATCAAAACTGCCACATCCTATGGATCGAAACCATTTGAATAACGTTCTGTTTAGTTGACCATATCCTTCAATGTATCCTCTCCCTGATTAGTTTTCTGTGATTTTGAAGCTGATATAAAACCACGAGTAAATACCCAATATTATAAATATAAAAATAAACCACAGCCAAACAGATTGTAACATCAGAACCTGGATTGTAAAATATGTCGATCAACTGACAATCGAGATCATGAGAATGGTGTTACATTGAGAATTGGAATAGCGAGCTCATGATCTAGAGTTAGAGCTCGACAATCTTGCTGGAAAGCAAGATCATAATCTTAGATTGGGGATTTTGTCGATTTGTTGGTCTTGGATCGCAGGTTTTTATATTTCATTGCTCTATTACTTACAGTTTGACAATCTAATTTTATTAACTGATTTTATATTTTTTTTTTGTTCCACTGATAGATCTTTATCTTGAAACCAAGTTTTTGAAATTCTTCAAATTATATTTCACGAATTGTTTCGTCGGTGGGAAAGGCCTCATGCTATGCCAGCAGACAGACAGCTGTATGTTGATATAGATAAACAATCGATAATACATTGTTAAACAACTTCATAGATTTCTCACTTACCAAACAAACTTTGCTTCAGCAGTCTTTGGTTTGTTTCAGTTCAAAGGTTGTTTATGCTAAAGAAAACGTTCAAAAAGCGTTCTTGTTTAAAACAAGCATAGCTTTACCGACAACTTAATTCTTGAAATATTGTTTCAATATCAATATTTTAAACTTTTTATCACACTGCCATTGTGTCAAAACGATCATTATTGAAATATTGAGATGGAAAGTCAGACTTTCATCATAGGCAGCGCCGTAGCAATGTCTAATTAAAAACGAAGTAGGCTCTTTGTATTAATTATTTTTTCCTTTTTCACCGAAAGGCGAGAAAAATATCCAAAAAGGTGAAGGTGAAGCTTTCAGGGAATGTTGCGGGGAGTGTTGAACTAAATCAAAACATACTATACACTTGCAGGTTGTCATAAAGGCGTAACTCAAGAACGGCTTAGTTTGGATATTATTTTAAAACTTTCAGGAAATGATGAGAAAAATGATCAATTGACCAAAAAGCAATGGGCGCATGCTGCTATGCCTGTTTTTCTCCGTTTTGCTACTATTTCTACTACAACTGCTATTACTACTACTGCTACTACTACTATTACTACTACTACTGCTGCTATTACTACTATTACTACTACCACTACTACTAATACTACTACTACTACTACTACTACTACTACTACTACTACTACTACTACTACTACTACTGCTACTACTGCTACTACAACTACTACTACTACTACTACTACTACTACTAATACTGATACTACTACAACTACTATTACTACTACTACTCTACTACTACTACTACTACTACTACTACTACTACTACTACTACTACTAATACTACTCATACTACGGCAACAAAAAGTTGCCTTGAAGCATTAAGTTTAAGTGCAATTAACGTTTTGGTTTTTCAAGGCTTAAGGGACATTAACTCTCCTACTGTTTGCTGCAGTTTCTGTTCGGTTTTGTAGTTTCTGTTCGTTTTTGTAGTTTCTGTTCTGTTTACTGTAACTTTTTTCCATTTCGGGTTTGCTTATATATTTGTGTTCGTCTTACACTTGAATTTTTTTTTACTTTTTTTCCTTTCGTTTTAAATTTAATGTAGTTCTTTACATTTCTTTGAAAAGTTCATTGGTGGGAAAATGTTTATTTTTAGCTTCGAACACATGCTGAGCGATTTCCCTACTTGAAAATTTTAGTTTTGGAAAAAAATTCATATTTTCACTTTGAAAAGCAGGTAGACGGAATCGACTGGTCTTTGAAATTCTGCAGCCTTATTATTTGTATTGCTTCAATATCATTATCAACCAAATCAACAATGGTGCTGGGTTTTACACCATAGAAAGTTAGGGCATCAAGTAATGAATCCTGCTCAACTTAGATAACACTATCTCCTACCTTGGAAATTTTTTTCGAGCTTTTATTGCATCAAAGTCTTTGTAATGCCATTTTAATTTCTTTTCCGAATTTAGGATTATACTAAAACTTGTTAATTTGTAAACTATTGTGAACTTGGCTCAATTTATCGTCGCTGATCAAATAGATCGTGGTAACGAACTGTAAATAAGAAGCGACCCGGCTCAATAGTCACCAAAACTATAAAAACGGAACCATGATACCAATAATTATATCAAAAGAATTGAATTTTTATACTTATTTAAAATATAAAAGTTTTATTAGGTTTTGTCTTACCCATCAAAAGTTACGAGCCTGAGAAAATTTGCCTGGTTTTCGAAAAAGGAGTAAAAACCCACTTAAAGTCATAGAATCTAGATGAAAATCACACCATTAGATTCAGCGTATCAGAGAACCCTACAGTAGAGGTTTCAAGCTCCTATCTGCAAAAATGTGGAATTTTGTATTTTTTCCCAGAAAAAAAAAAAAAAAAATCACGGATGCGTTTTTATCTGTTTGTTTGTTTTTTTTTCCCCAGAGGTGATCATATTGACCGAAGTGGGTCTAGAACGTCGGGAGAGGGCTCATTCTAACGTAAATTAAAAGTTCTAGTGGCCATTTTAAGTGACCACAAAAATTGGAGGGCAACTAGGCCCTCTCCCACGCCATTTGTTTTCCCAAAATCATGTGATCAAAATTTTGAGACAGCTAGTTTGTTCAGCATAGTTGAAAAGCCCAATAACTATGTCTCTGGAGATAGCTTGACCCCCCAACTCCCCTGGGGAGATTTCTTTAAGCTATACAATTTGCCTATTGTTGAAGTATAATATTCGTTGCTGGGAAGTATGCATGCATTTTTCAGGTGGGGAGAAGAGGACGAATTTTCTGCTGGGGGTATTTTCCACGAGAATTTACCAAGGAGATGAAAATTTCCAGGGGTTGAACTTTTCAGGGGAAATTTTATACTGGGAGTTTTCGCCGTAATTTTTATACGAAATTTCTTTATATGACTTTCTTTCTCTTTACCGACTCAATTTTACGCGTGGACATGTTAAGGATAATTGTCCGGGGTAAATTTTCAACAGGATTGAATTGTCCAGATGATGATATTTCCATGGGGAGGGAAATTTTTCCGCCATATTTCCTGGCACTGTTTAAAAAACGATCAGAAATTAAATGAAAAAACAAGTTTTTTTTCCAGCCACAAACTAAGGAGCGACATTGAAACTTAAAACGAACAGAAATTACTACGTATATGACGGGGGTATCCCCCTCCTCAACGCCTTACTCTTTACGCTAAAGTTTAAATTTTGTCTCAATCCTTTAAAAACGTCTCCTGAAAGACAAAGGTGGTTTAATTAGAACAATAAGTAACTTTTTTAAAAGTGCCTAAAAACTTTAGCGTGAAGAGCGAGGTGTTGAGGAGGGAAAACACCCACTCATATACGTAATAATTTCTGTTTGTTACAAGTTTTAATGTTGCTCTTACTTTTAGCTGAAAAAACTTGTTTTTTTTTTGTTTGTTTTTTAATCAAACAGTTCGTGGTAACGAACTGTAAGTAAGGAGCGACCCGGCTCAATGGTAACCGAAACTCTAGAAAACGGTATTTTGATACAAATAGATACATCAAAAGAATCACATTTTAATGCTGATTTCAAATATATAAGTTTCATCAAGTTTAATTCTTTCCATCGAAAAGTTAGGCGCCTGAGAAAATTTGGCTGATTTTCGAAAAAGGGGGGAAAGACCCCCTAAAAGTCATAGAACCTTAATGAAAATCACACCATCATATTCCGCGTATCAGAGAACCCTACTGTAGAGGTTTCAAGCTCCCATCTACAAAAATGTGGAATTTTGCATTTTTGCCAGAAGAAAGATCACGGGTGCGTGTTTATTTGTTTTTTTTTTTTGTTTTTTTTTTTCCCAGGGGTGATCGTATCGAACCAGTTGTCCTAGAATATCGTAGAATGGCTCATTGGAATGGAAATTGAAAGTTCTAGTGCCCTTTTTAAGTGACCAAAAAAAATGGAGGGCAACTAGGCCCCCTCCCACGCTCATTTTTTTCCCAAAGTCACCTGATCAAAATTTTGAGATAGCCATTTTGTTCAGCATGTTCGAAAATATTATAAGTATGTCTTTTAGGATGACTTAATCCCCCGAACTTCCCGGGGGGAGGGCTGAAAGTTATGAACTTTACCCAATGTTAACATATAGTATTGGTTATTTGGAAGTATACAGACGTTTTCAGGGGAGATTTTTCCTGGTAGTGGGGGGGAGGGGGGGGGGGTCAGGGGTTATGTGGGAGGAGTCTTTCCATGAAGGAAGTTTTCATGGGGGAAGGGACATTGCTATGAAGGGGACGCCGGACTTCCCAGCATTATTTAAAAAAAGATCATAAATTTAATATAAAAAAACAAGTATTTCAACTGCAACAGCAGCAACATCGAAACTTTAAACGAACAGAAAATATTACATATATAATTGGGTTCACCCCGTAGTCAATGCCTCGCTCTTTAAGCCAAAGATTTTTTAGTACTTTCATAAGAGCTATTTATTCTAATCAACGGCCTTTGTGATTAAGCGGTCATTTCTAAAGAATTGGAACAAGATTTGAACTTTCGCTTAAAGAGCAAGGTATTGACTAGGGGGCGAACCCCCTAATAAAAGTATTAAAAATATATGAATATAGAAGTTCGTTACGTAAGTTAATTCGTAAGTTACGTATATTTATTACTAATAAAAACGTTCGTAAATAAAATTAAACTAGTTTCGAGAAAGCCATTTAACTAAATAAAAGTAAATTAATATGAAAATTTTGTTTTAATTATTCATGTACGGTGGGCCAAGATCAAAACCTGCATTTATTCAAAAACGTTCAAAAATTAAATAAAAAAAAACAAGTTTTTTAAACTGAAAGTAAGGAGCGACATTAAAACTTAAAACGAACAGAAATTATTCTGTATATGAAAGAGACTGTCCCCTCCTCAACGCCTCGCTCTTTACGCTAAAGTTTGACTCTGTCTTACAACTTTATTTTTTAAAACAATAAAAAACTTTAGCGTAAAGAGCGAGGCGTTGAGGAGGGGACAGTCTCTTTCATATACAGAATAATTTCTGTTCGTTTTAAGTTTTAATGTCGCTCCTTACTTTCAGTTTAAAAAACTTGTTTTTTTTTATTTAATACTTTTCAAAGCTCAATGGTTTTATACTATCTATAACACGACACGAGAAATGCCCTTCATTAGGTTAGATTTAGGGTTCATTAGCTCTTCGTCTGTGTCATTATGATGTTTTTTTTTTTAATATCAATTCTTCAGAGGTAGATTGAGTCGATGGCGCTGCTTTAATTTTGGTGATGGTTTGGTACAGCTATGGTGCTATTGATGGTTCACCCAAGCTAGCTTTTTCTGGGTAGGCCAGTTGATAGGTGTGTTTTAGAGTTACTTTCGAAAATATCCGTAGATCATTGCTGTTCTTCAAAAGCTTTATTCTTCGTCTGTCTTGGCGCAAACTATCTTTATAGTGCTCCTTCTAGTAACAGTATTCTAATATTGATGCTGCTATGTTTGTTTGAATAGCTCTATTTTTTGTGATCCTTTAGCGCAGCAAGCAGTTCTAGTTTCTAGTTGATAGTGCAACCAAACTAGGTCGAGCTCTAGTTTTCCTGGGTATTAATAGGTGTGTTTTAGAGTGAGCTCGGAAAAGGATCAGAGGTTATCGTTGCTCTTCAAAAGCTTTATTTATGTCTTCATCTGTCTTGGTATAAGCTTATTCATAGTACTCATTCCAGTAACGGAAATGGGCTTCAGCTATATTGTGCTTCGTATGAAACTGGTATACGAGTCCCTTGACAGTCCTGTATGCTCAGTGTGACAAATAAATTGCTTGGTCTCTGGGATCCTAGGCACATATTGGTCACATACCAGCTGCTTTGCAAGGACTGTAAAGTTTTCTTCTACATTAGTTACTTGAATGAAACTCTTATTGTACAAAAATTTCTATGCTGTTGAATCTATAACCATTCTTTTTTTGCCATTTAAATATTTTCCCCCTCGTATTCTATTATTTGTCCTAATGGTCCTATGGGATACATTCTTATTGTAGCCTAGAGATTAATAGCAACCGACATGGATTGTATTCCAATAGAGCCACTGAGATTAAAAGCTATGTTAGTTTTCATTCACCATACGTTCAAGCCCATATGAGCAATTCTTGCTTTGCAATTAGTACTGCTTCAATTCAAGGCGGTGATTCTTATTTAAGAATTATATACAAAAAAAATGTTTTTAAACTGAAAGTAAGGAGCGATATTAAAACTTAAAACGAAAAAAATCATTCCGTATATGAAAGGGGCTGTCCCCTCCTCAACGCCTCGCTCTTTATGCTAAAGTTTGACCCTGTCTCACAACTTTATTTAAAAAAAAAACCTTAGCGTAAAGAGCGAGGCGTTGAGGAGGGGACAGCCCCTTTCATATACGGAATAATTCCATTCCATGATTATGCCTTAAAATAATCGGGAAGGTTTATTCTGGGGGGTGGGTTGAAGCTAAACAAAAAAATCCCCCAAAATAGAGTAAAAGATTAGGAATAAACTGAAATAGGACAACTTCATGGCGTGGTTTACTCTTTAACCCTATTGGGCTTTATGAAATGGCCCTTCTTTTCTAATATCCCTTTTAAAATCACAAAGAAGGTCTTATTTTTCACGTTGAAGTTAAAACTATATTCTGGTCAAAACAACTGGTTTCTAGCAATTTAGCCTTACAATTTCAAATTCGAGAATTATTTTTTATAGCATATCAGCCCAAACGGACCTGTTTACGGTAGCCCTCTGCAATGTACGAGGTCTCAGATCTAAGTTTGAGCAGTTCTTACATTTAGTGAACTCGGTCAAGCCATCTATCATGTGTATCACTGAGACCAATCTAAACCAAGAAAAACAGAGCAGTGAGGTTGCCATACAGGGATACACGCTCCTCAGGCGGGATCGAGAGCGTACTGACGGCACTAAATACGGAGGAGGAGGTTGTCGCTGTTTATATACAGAGCCATATACCTTATTCATGCCTTAACATACCAGATTCAGCAGGCGAAGAAGCTCTGTGGGTTAGGGTGACCCTCCCAAATAAATCCGTGATTGTTAGTACCGTGTATAACCCTCCAACTTACCAGATTACCAGCTACCTTGAAGCCTCCCTCGAATATATTCGGGGCAAGTACGCTAAGTCTGCCATTATCCTTCATGGAGACTTCAACGTCCATCATAGCGTGTGGCTTCGCAGCAAAAATACTGATAGGGAAGGGTCAGACTTGTATGATCTATCTCTCTCTTACGGGCTGGAACAACTTGTCGATTTCGACACGTATCACGGCCCAAACGGATCATCTTGTCTTGACCTCTTCCTTACAGATCACCCTGACTCCTTTAAGGTAGACGCTCATGCTTTCACCAGTGACCACGTTGCCGTCGTTGCACGTGGAAACCTACGTATTCCACCTCCAGTAAAGCATGAGCGAACAATCTGGCCGTACAAAAGAGGTGATTGGGACGGTTTGAGAAACACTCTTTTTTATCAGCAGTGGAGAGCCTTCCTCCTGGAAGGCCCAGAGAAAGCTGAAGATAAGTACCAGCAGGCCATAGTTGACTCTGTCGAAAAGCATATCCCTTCAAAGCGGATCCACGTGTCCAGTAAGGACAAACCTTGGTTCAACGCCCAGTGTAAGAAGACAATCCGAGCAAAGCAAAAGGCACACAAGCGATGGCTACTTTTTAAGAGCGAAGAGGACAGAATTGCATTCATAAATGCGCGCAAAGATTCAGTTCAAGTGATTCGGCAGTCCCGGGTTCAGTATAAGGAGAAATTCGCCCCCAAGCTTCAACTTGCTTCGGCAAAGAGTTGGTGGAAAATTGTCAAGGAGGCTTTACCGTCGTCCAAGGGGACCGCAATTCTTTCTCTCCAGGCTAACGGGACAGTAGTACAAGATCCACAGGCAAAGGCTGAAGCTCTTGCTAAGGCTTTTGCCGAATTCTCGAATCTAGACGACGACGGTAGAGAAGTGCCAAATTTCTCCGACCGAACCGACACTGTCCTGGAACGCGTGAATTTTTCTGCTCCCAAGATCCTTCGCATTCTGCAGCATCTTGATGTGACCAAAGCCACGGGTCCTGACAACATACCAAATGTTGTCCTCAAGTCCTGCAGTGCCGAACTAGCTGGACCCTTGTCATTGCTTTTCCGGCTGTGCTTTCGCTCCGGAACCTTACCACGAACATGGAAGTCCGCCCATGTTATACCTACTCTAAAGCCAGAAGGCGATCCAACGAGCGTGGACTCCTACAGGCCTATTAGCCTTCTCTCCTGTGTTGGCAAAGTCTACGAGAGCGTCTCCAATAAAACACTTCATCAGTACCTGGAATCAAATGACCTTCTAGGCGATCGCCAATATGGATTCCACCGGAAACGCTCAACATTAGACTGCCTAGTGGCCAGGTATCAGGAGTGGATAGAACTTCTGGCAATGGGATACGACATCAGGCTATTATCCTTCGACATTGCGAAAGCTTTTGACAGAGTATGGCACCGTGGCCTGCTAGAGAAACTCTATGTGTATGGTGTTCGTGGATGTCTGTTAAAAGTGATTGAGAGCTTTCCTTCCGATCGTTCACTGTGGGTTGTTCTTGACGGGTTTATTTCCCGCGAATATCCAGTGAAAGCAGGGGTACCCCAAGGCAGTGTCTTGGGACCTACGCTTTTCCTTATCTACATAAACGACATGGGAGACAACCTCGCAAACCCTCTGCATCACTTTGCCAACGATACCACGACACACTCAGCCGTCCCTAAACACGAAGACCCAACACAAGCCTCCCTTTCCCTGCAGATGGATCTTTTGAAAATTGAAAACTGGTCTGATGCATGGATGATCAACTTCAATGCATCGAAAACAAAGGAGCTTCTAATTACCCGATCAAAGGTGCCACGCGAACACCCCAGTTTCATCTTCAAAATTGAAGCTATAAAGAGAGTCGACGAGCTTCGTCTACTGGGGATTCATTTCTCCACCGATCTCTCTTGGAACAACCACCTTGATCGGGTGAGAACCTCCTGCGCAAGAAAGCTGGGAGTTACTCTTCGCTGCAAAAACCTTCTTCCATCAAGCTCGATCATCCCACTCTACAAGTCTTGCATCAGACCCATAGCTGAATATGGATGCCCGCTATATGCTGGTGCTCCGAAAACGCTGTTGGCACCACTTCAGAAGATCCAGAATAGGGCAATTAGGGCGGGCTGCGACTCTACACAAGAATCGCTCCAGCCTCTAAATGAAAGGTTTGATGTAGCGTCGATGGCTGTTTTTTACAAGTACATGAATTCGCCTCCCTCAGACGAGCTCTCTCGAATTGTGCCCCCCTTTGTCCAGCCGACAAGGCAGACACGAAGACACACAGCTCGGTCCAATTATCTAAAGGAGGATACGCCGAAAACCGAGTACTTGAGGAACAGCTTCATCCGGCGTTGCACTTCTATCTGGAACGATCTTCCTGGGGATATTATCCCTGCAAATCCCTCGTTGACACCTTCAAAAGAAGGTTCAATAGACATTTAAAACCTCGAGGCCATTGAACGAGGTAAATGAATAGCGGCATATCAGATACTTTGAAGTACCTGGCGCCGTGAATATTGGAATAAAAAAAAAAAAAAATTCAACATATTTTGTTAAAAACATTTATCAACACACCATATTACAAGACTATTATTCAAACTAATTATCCTGTAGCATAACCAGAATGTCTAAGACTTGACAGCTATTGTAAATTTGGCGTTGCTTTGATTCTTATTAAAAATTAATAACATATTTTTTAACTTGATTAAAATTTATAAGAAATAATAACTAAACATTAAAATTTTATATACCTTTTTTACAGCAGAAACATTTCATTTTCATACCGGTTGTGGTTTTTTCAATAAATTGCTTGAATGCCTACTTTTGTATTGGGCTATTATACCCTCCAATCTCTCTACACATGCAGAAGGCGGTGTTATACACATATATATATATATATATATATATATACATATATATATATATATATATATATATATATATATATATATATATATATATATATATATATATATATATATATATATATATATATATATATATATATATATATATATAATATATATATATATAATATATATATATATATATATATATATATATATATATATAATATATATATATATATATATATATATATATATATATATATATATATATATATTTCCTTTTAATAAAGCTAAACGCATATCTTATTTATCTATCTTTTAAACAACAGAGGAGTGAGGCCAGGGCTTGCCAAAAAGAATACAACAAACACGAAACAAAAAGACTAAGTCAATGAAATAATAATAAAAGGAAACACACATAATATCACAGTACTAACTTACCAACTAACACAATGCTAACTATTATGTTGAATCGAGATCTTTGACGTAAAATGAGGACTGCCACTTTTAAACTAAAAAGTGGCATAAGTGGCACTTTCGCATGCTGACCAATGCTCTACCAACCGCAGGTACCGACCTCCTGATTCCCTGCCTTTTCACTGCGTTTGGCCAGGATTGCAATGCGTAGTTGCTGGCGAATCATCCGACGCTTCCCCTTTTTTCCCCAAGATTTCTCCAGGTACCCATTTAGAGCTGGGTCGACTCTGGCTGAGCTTACGGAGTCATACCATTAACCCTCGTTCTAAATCGAAATAACCAGCGACACAAGGACTCGAACCGCTGCTCTAAGGAGTTCTAATCCAGTGTGCTAACCACTTGGCTAAGAAGGCCACTTTCAAATGATTCAATACTTAAAACATCAAAAACAATTGATGGAAGTAAGCCCCGATTTGTATGCACTCTATTAACAAAGGAATTTTGAATAATTCTTCTTTTGGGTCTGGTGCATTTTATAATGATCGTGCGAAGCTGAAAATTAATGGCTATACTGAGAAAAATATATTACGGCTTACATTATACATGTCTTTTTACTGGTGAAAACATATTACTAAGGTTATTAACATATTACACATATTACAGTTATGCTCCTACAAAGCTGAGAAAGGGAACTTCAAACGTGCTTCAGCCTATCAGTGGTGTCAGTCGACGGTGAAGGGGAGGGGGGTCTTCTAGATTTGGAAAAATACCTTCTGTTTGGTTTTTTCATTGAAAAATGGCTTTTTTGTACTTTCATTGAGAAAATAAAAAAAAAAAAAAAAAAAACAACACCCACCGTTAAAAAAAAGAAAATCACACCCACCCGTAGATTTTGACAAATATACTTTTGCCCCCTCCCCTAATTTCTGTTGATAATTTGTTAAACCACATTGGCCTGCATTAATGTATAGAAGAAACAATCAAAAATGGGGGTTTTAAGGCCAAACGAAAATGCAGAAAAAACACAAAACGAATATTTCGAAAGGACAACCGTCTCTCTTCTTCAGCGCGAATACAAAATATTTAAGGAAAATGCCAAAAAGAGCCAAAGAAAAAACCAAAAACAAACGCGGAGAAACAATGTGAAAAAAAGAAACCAATAAAAACCACTGAAAAACCAAAATTAAAAGATGAATAAAACTCGATAAAAGCCAAAATTAGAAGAATTGAAACCAAATGTCTAACAACCTTAAATTTATTCAATTTATTAGATTTTATTCACCTTTTAATTCTGGTTTTTCATTGGTTTTTATTGGTTGTTTTTTTTTGTACTTTGACTCTCTGCCTTAGTTTTTTTTTTTTTTTTACCGGTTTTGGGATTTTCCTCAATTATTTTTTTTCGTGCTGAAAAAGAGAGTATGGGCGTTGGCAAGGGGGGAAGGGGGCCATGCGCACCCAGGAATTTTGGGACTATAAGGTAATTATAAGGAAATCAAAGGAAAGAGAGCAGAAAAGGGAGAAACCACGGAGAAAATGTTTGTTGCCCCCTTGTTGGCTGCCTGCCAATAGATTTTGAATAAGAAAAATACAAGTTCTAATTTGTGACTGAGTAACCCTTAGGCAGTTTTCCACAAACATTTCTTCTATATGATTTGGTTGGAGCAAAAAAAAAAAACCTCAAATTCTTCATAGTAAAGAAGGGTAAGTAAAAAACGATCCTTGTCAATAACAAAAGTATAAGAGCCTGTGTATCTGTTTATTAGTAATTAGTGCAGTTATTAGATCACAAGAAGTTCGTATAATTGTAGCAAATACGAGGAAGACAACTTAGTAAGGGACAATTTCGTTAAGAATATGCCGTCAACTTTTGCTTGGATTGCAAGAGTAGCCATGAGCTGATATATGAAGCCACTATAATCAGAAATGTTTCCCCTGAATGGAATGCTGGAAATTTCTGTATTTTCCCCCTGAACGTATACGTTTCTTATGTTTTATCATCAATTTTTTTCCAGGAGTGATTGTATTTATCTAGTTGTCACTTTGAAAAAGATTTAATTTTTTACAGCTATGAAGTATAAAGATGTCAAATATAGATTTTTTCTGGTAGTAAGGGGGGGGGGGGTATGTGGGAGGATCTCTCCACGGAGGAAGTTTTCATGGGGGAAGGGACTTTGCTATGAAGGGGGCGCCGGATGTCCCAGAATTATTTAAAAAAACGAGGCTTTGGTATTCAAAATGAAATCCAAATTTTGTATTAAAAATTTTATGTTATTTTCTTAATCTTAGTTTTAATGTTTCTTTGAACAATCTACCTTGATAATGCGTTACTTTTGTAAACACTGGGTCTAAAGGCATTAAATATTTTGGTGTTTGATAACCAAGTTCAAAACTGTCGATATTGTTTAACAATATCCGTCCAACGCTTCGGCATTGCTAAACAGAACCAAATACTGGGTGTTTATATCTTAGTTTTTGCAAGTAGGCTATTGTTCCGTGTATTTTTTTTGTAATTATTTACTTTTTTCATTTTTATATACTCTTACTTTAATTGACACACTTTTTCCATTGCCTCTAGAAAATTGTTTGTCTCTAAGCTTCTTTAAATAAAGAAAAAAACAAAGTTTCTTCAACTGAAAGTAAGGAGCAGCATTAAAACTTAAAATGAATAGAAACTATTAGGTATATAATGGGGGTTGCCCCCCCCCCTCCTCAACAAATCATTCATCACGCTTTAGTTTTCTGGCACTTTAAAAAAGTTACTTGTTGTTCTATTTAAATGGCCCTTGTGTTTCAGGAGTCGTTTTTAAATAATTGGGACAAATTTTAAACTTTAGCGTAAAGAGCGAGATGTTGAGGAGGGGGAAACTCCCTCATATACGTAATAATTTCTGTTCGTTTTAAGTATTAATGCTTTCGCATATGAATTCTGGCAAATTCACAAAGTGTAAAATTTCCTCTGAAAATTTCACCCCCTGGAAACTATCTTTTCCTTCGAAAATTCTTCCAGCAGAAAATTCGTCCTCCCCTCCCCATCTGAAAAATGTTTGCATACTTCCAATAACAGATAAAACAATGGGCGGATTTTATAACCTTTCCTTAGGGGCTGTAGGGGGTTATTTTATCTCCAAAGACATAGTTATTGGGCTTTTCAACTATGCTGAACAGAAAAGCCATCTCAAAATTTTGATCGGACGATTTTGGAAAAAAGTGGCATGGGAGGGGGCCTAGTTAACCTCCAATTCTTTTGGTCACTTGAAAAGGGCACTAGGACTTTTCATTCCGTTAGAATGAGCCCTCTCCTGACGTTCTAGGTCCACTGGGTCTATACGATCACCCCTGGGGAAAAAACAAGAACTGTTTGATTACCCATCAAAATCCAAACAGAGATCATTGAAATATTGATCGTTTTTGTTTGCGTTACCAAAACTATCGTATTCATAAAACTTTAGTTTCACGAAATGTAATTGAACAAATAGAAAAGGTTTTCTAACTAAAGTAAGGAGCAAGTTTAAAACTTCAAACAAATATAAATTACTTTGTTGTAAAGGGGACTGCCCCCTTCTCGACACCTTGCTCATTAAAAAAAGGTTGTTTAGTGCTTTGAAATTTGTTTCTCCAATTGCAAATTTTCTTTAAAAACTTGGAAAAAAGCCAAACTTCACAGTGAAGAGTAAGGAGCTAAAGAGGAGACAGCTCCCTTCATATAAAGAATAATATGTTCAAAAAGGTTTCAGATCTGTTCCTTGCTTTCAGTTGAAAAGCTCTTTTTTTATTTAATTTCTGATTGTTTTCCAATTCATACCCAGGCCTAACCAAAATATAATTTGAGGTGCCAGTCCCTTAAACTCCTGGTCAATTGCTTTTAAAATGTGTAAATCAATAATTATACGTTGATTAGTACCGTCCTACGTTTAAATTTTTAATTTCAATTTTGGATAAAATTTGAATATACTTAAAAAAATTGGCGATGAATAGTAATTTTGGTGAAAAGTCCGTTGTTAAAACTACTACTAAAGAATTTTGGTTGGATGGAAAGGAGTATTATTGTTCGTATGGATGGAAATTCCGTGAGACTTTTGATCTTAGACATAACTGAAGCCATCACAACCTCTACAATAGGATTTTCTTATTGATAAATACATTACATATATTTTTTGTTCTTAGCAGTATTTGCCACCCCAAGGAAATTTCATGGCGGGGCTGATAATGACCTGCCTTGCTTTTTCCACCTATTTGCTGGTAGATATGGGAATGTAACATATTAGCTGTACAGAGAAACATTCTAATTAATTCCTACTCCCCCTTCCTCTTTCAACGTTTATCTGAAGCCTCATGAAGAGTAAGCAGTTGGTCTATTAAAATGTAGGAATCTATCCTACCCCCACCTAAATAATGACTCACCCCCCTCTCATTATAGCTGATACGAAATTACAGATCACCAAACTTAGCCTAACTTCATTACAAATAAAGGGAATCAACCTGGTTGAATCCAGCACTACCACCGTGTGGCTCTCAGGATTTTAAACTGATTGCAAATTAGTCCTCCTCGGGGTTAAAGTCGTAGTTTGATGCCCTAAACCACCTAAACTGTCACCCAGCCACCACTGCTATTTTGGCGTCTGCCCCCCCCTCTGGAAAATTTTCAGCCGGTGCCCTTAGAAGAGAGGCGGATGTCGTTTCGAAATCTTCGTTTTGTGTTTTTTCAGCATTTTCGTTTGGCCTTAAAAACCGCATTTTTGATCGTCTCTTCTTTATACTAATTTCTGTTACTTGACACTATTGCAGCCTATGTATTCAAAAAGATAATAATGTAAGAAAAACAATATTTTCTTGAAACTTGAAAAAAACTCAATAAAATAATTCCTTTTCCTAACATTATTATCTTTTTTAGAAAATATGTTAAACATAAACGTGCTCTAAAGCATATTTTACTTTTATTTACATTACAAATATTTTTTTTCATCATTTGATGCTTCTTCTTGGAAGCCCCTAGCAACTTCAATAGCCATGCAGAACTTCCGTGGCGTTTTGCAGAAATAGCCTAAGTCCACTTTTTGCGAAAATAAGTTAAGCATATGGCTTGAAAGAGCTTGAAGAGATCTATCGATTGGTCTATTCAAAATGGAATTATCGTTAAAACTGATTAAGTTAAATAGTGTTCCAAAAGGGCAAAAAGGGCGTAACAGTGTTCCAAAAGGGCGTAAAAAAGGGTTTAAGTCTCTCACCTTCTAAATAGCGAACAATTCAGCAATTTGGACATTTCCAGCGAATTCTGATCAAAAAGTTAACTAGGAATCAGTCTTTAAAGTTTCAAGTATCTTAAATTCTGATTTGTGAGAAAGATTTTTTTTTTTCATTTTGCGTTTTTATTTTCATTTTGATCTTCTGTAGAATTAAGAAATGTTGACCTGACCCTATTTGCGAATCGCCACGGATTTGTAGATAGGTCTTTTGCTTAACTACACTCTCTTCTAAATCCATTCCGTGGTAAAAAATACACTCATGAATTCAACACCGAAGTTTAGAAAACCAATTGTTAGAAATGCCGCCTCGAATTTAGGAAAGACCAATAAAATGGAAACATTACCATCTAATTCGGTTTTCCCGCCATATATTTCCCAGGCACTTTATCTAAAATGAAAAATGGATCCATTTTTCACCTTTAGATGCTTCTTCACCTCATGTATCTCCTGCCGTCACCAATTTACTTCCTATCGAATTAAAATCGACGAAAATAGGATATGGCAAGCTGTATCGATCAATATTTTCCTAGTTCTTTATGAATTATTTAGCTCTGTCGTTCAAGTTGGCTTCACTGCTCGAGTCCCGTCTCCCAAGTGGAAAGAATCTTCAAATTCTTTCTAAGGTTGTTCTTTTCATTTGGTCAAACGGCAGAAAATAAATGTTTATCCCAAAATTGTTTGGGGAGAAATTTGTTTATCATGTAAAACAGAATGTCATCAGTAAGTACTTTAAATTGCCATAAAAGCAGGACAGATAAAGTGTTAGCCCAGATATGCATCATACATCATAACCATTATAGGGGGTAAATTTTCTTTATCCATAGTTTTATGCAGAAAATAATAAGAAATGGCCATTATGATAATGGGGTCTAGAGCACACCCTAGGAAATTGATGCTATATAAATTGGATTTCAACCTAGGATAAATGGAAAGGGGCAAGCTATACTCTGGATAATGTAGCTTTAAGAGCATTAAGGTACTTTTGAGGGTGAGCACCCCTTCCACACACAAAAGGATGAACTGGATTATAACCATCGGTCTGTTGAATAATGAGAACACCAAACAGTATTTTAATTATACAAAATATAAGAAGATAATGAGAAATGTCATGTACACAGTATGAAAATTTAATGAAATTTTAAAGAATAATTCATTCTGATTGATTTGATTCTTCTGATTTAATTCTGATTTGATTCTGATTTGGTTGAAGCAATAATTGAATTCAATATAAAGCGAAATCAGCAACTAATCAAAATGAACCCGTATTCAAAATGCATAGAAGGCTAGCAGCAAAAAAAGAGAAAAAATTGCAATAAGTTTTAAAGAGATCGAAAATTTATTTAAATTGTTTAAGTTTCAATTTAAAAAAGGATTTTTTTTAATTTTAACAAAATCAAATAGTATAAATCCATGACTTTTTTTCAGTCTTGGCTGAATATTTGAAAGGTAATGAAGCTAAGACTATTGAACTCTTTATATATTAAGTATGGTTTTAGTTCCTTGTTTATGGTATGTTTATATGATTTAGTTTATTGATTATGTTTTATTCTTATTAGTATCTCGTCGATGAGTTTTTGAGTGAGTTAGTTTCTTATTGGTTTGCTTTACATTGTATTTCGCTTAGGGAGGCTTTTACTCATATAGACAAAAATTGGCTTAGGTTGCATGTTGAATTTTATTCAATATCTTCAGAAAAGTCCTCATTATCTTCCTCTATTTTGTACATCAGTCTATTGTAATCGTTTCTTTTTTTTATATACAGACCAGGTATTTGTTTAAGCGTGACTTTACCAGCGGGATCAAATGGTCCTTTCATCTAGAGATATTTCATATAGCCTTTTCATAGTTCAAAACAAATTTGCTATCTCGAACTGCTCAATCGTTGGAATTTGGTTCTTTTTGGGCCGACGTGGTTGCTTGTGGTGCAAATTGCTTATAAACGGTGCCTAATTAGCAAGAAACATGCTGGCTAGGTTAATCTTCAATTCAAGAAGCATGATCTGAATGTACGCAGTGTACAATGATATGCGATTGTAATCATCTTGTGAAAAATAGAGGAAAACCACAGCTTATTTAGGCTTGACGGATTTTTTCTGCTGAAAATGCAATATGATTATTCAATTTTCTACTCTCTCAACTGTAATTCTTGAATTCTCTCTTAAATTTAAATCTTAAACTCTTTGTTTATTACAATAATCCTAGAAAAAGCTTAGCTCTATAATTTTTTGGTTGGGGGGGGGGGGGCTGTTGAGATGCCGGAACATTGAAATTCATATTATAATATTCTTTTTTTCAAGGGGTTGGCTTTTTTCCGTAAATATTAATTTTGTAAAGATCTTCTATACCCCTCCATCCCTCAGTGAAGGAGGCAGATGAAAGCAGTCTTCCCTTCTGTATCATAATATTCCACTTCACCAGTTAGGGCAACCACCTCTACCCGGAAAGCATTCTTAACGCATATTCTGTATAATTTTCTTGAGATGAAGTGAGGTTAAGGCCTAAATTACCCCTGACTTCAGATTGATCTAAAGAACCTCCCATAAAAACTGTGGAAATTCATTCTGAATTTACTTTTGGAGACTCCCCTAAGTGAGATTTACTAACTCTCCTTAAAAGCTCATGTCCGACTCCGCTATATTATAAAATGAATAAGGTCTCAAATGAATCATCTCATTCAAATGAACAACTGAATCAACTGGATCAACTGAATCAAGGTCCCAAATGAATCAACTCATTCAAATGAACAATCGAATCAACTGGATCAACTGAATCATGGTCCCAAATGAATCATCTCATTCAAATGAACAACTGAATCAACTGAATCAAGGTCCTAAACGAATCAACTCATTAAAATGAGCAACTGAATCGACTGAATCACGGTCCCAAATGAATCAACTCATTCAAATGAACAGCTGAATCAACTGAATCAAGGTCCCAAATGAATCAACTCATTAAAATGAACAACTGAATCAAGGTCCCAAATGAATCAACTCATTCAAATGAACAACTGAATCAACTAGATCCACTGAATCAAGGTTCCAAATAAATCGACTCATTCAAATGAACAATCGAATCAACTTGATCAACTGAATCAAGGTCCCAAATGAATCAACTCATTCTAATGAGCAACTGAATCAACTGAATCTAGGTCTCAAATGAATCAACTCATTCAAATGAACAACTGAATCAACTTGATCAACTGAATCAAGGTCCCAAATGAATCATCTCATTCAAATGAACAACTGAATCAACTGAATCAAGGTCCCAAATGAATCAAGTCATTCAAATGAAAAACTGAATCAACGGGATCAACTAAATCAAGGTCCCAAATGAATCAACTTATTCAAATGAACATTTATGATTAATGTCAGCACTAACCCTTTATTTGATGAGGATTTCATGCACGTTTAAATACGGCCTGTGCCACACCGCAGCCATCTGTCCTCAAAAACGGGTCAATAGAATTTTTGCCGTCTTTGTTAAAGTTGTTGTTTTACCACAACAATGGCTGACAATGACACCTAGCTGTGAAAAAATATCTTTTGTTATCTGAAAAGGGCCCGAAAACTAAAAAATCCCCCTCGTAATGGTGTTTCTTAATATTCTACGACCACTAATTCTAAACAATCCCATTGGAAGCATTCGTGACAATACTTCTCAAAATACAGCTATAAACACTGATATTGCGTCTCGGACATTTTGAATTTGATGTTGTAATTTTACATAAGCAACGCCACTTTTTCAGGTTTTTTCCTTCGTCTTTTTTTCTAGAACTATGCAAAATCCTTTTGCTAATAAAATTTGATAGGCAACTTAAAACTTCATGCATTATATATATATAAATTCCGTATAAAATTAAATTCTACAGTTTTTATATGCTTTGGGCAATATTGGCAAGGGTTACTCCTTACTTATCGCTTATTAAAGGTCTGATGTCACCTCTCTGACCTAGTGTCTCTGACCCTACTAATTATATTTTGGAAGTTTTTAAATTAGAGAGAAGTCAACAAGACTTGTTGCTTGAGTAGAGAGTTCCACTTCAAATTTAAAGGTTGTCTAAGAAAGCTGAATCTCACTCTAGTTTCTAGGAGGGCAGGGAAAAGCTTATTAAGTTGTCTATTATGCATGACAAAGCATTTCCTCTGCTATTATATGTACCAAAAATTTGTTCTTGCATATAATTAAATAAAAAAACAAGCTTTTTTTAACTGAAAGTAAGGAACGACGTTAAAACTTAAAACGAACAGAAATTATTCCTTATATGAAAGGGGCTGTTCCCTCCTCAACGCCTCGCTCTTTACGCTAAAGTTTTTCATTGTTTAAAAAAAATAGAGTTGTGAGAAAGTCAAACTTTACCGTAAAGAGGTGTTGAGGAGGGGACAGCCCCTTTCATATACGGAATAATTTCTGTTCGTTTTAAGTTTTAACGTCGTTCCTTACTTTCAGTTAAAAAAACTTTTTTTTTATTTAATTTTTGAACGTTTTTGAATTAATGCAGGTTTTGATTTTGGCTCACCGTACATGAATAATTAAAAAAAATTGAATATTAATTTTACTTTTATTTGGTTAAATGGCTTTCTCGAAACCTGTTTAATTTTATTTACGAACGTTTTCATTAGTAATAAATATGCGTAACTTACGAATTAACTTACGTAGCGAACCTCTATATTCTTATATTTTTAAGACGTATATTAGAGGGTTCGCCCCCTAGTCAATACCTTGCTCTTTAAGCTAAAGTTCGAATTTTGTTCCAATTCTTTAAAAAATGGCCCCTTAATCACAAATGCCGTTAATTAGAATAAACAGCTCTTATGAAAGTACTAAATAATCTTTGGCTTAAAAAGCGAGGTATTGACTAGGGGATGAACCCAATCATATACGTAATGTTTTCTGTCGTTTTAAGTTTTGATGTTGCTCCTTACTTTCAGTTAAAGAACTTGTTTTTTTTATATATAATTTCTGATCTTTTTTTAAATAATGCTGGGAAATCCGGCGCCCCCTTCATAGCAATGTCCCTTCTCCCATGAAAACTTCCTTCATGGTAAGATCCTCCCACGTAACCCCCAACCCACTCCCCTCCACTACCAGAAAAAATCCCCTCTGAAAACGTCTGTATACTTCCCAATAACCAATACTATATGTTAACATTGCGTAAAGTTCATAACTTTCAGCCCTCCCCCCTGCGACTTTGGGGGATTAAGTCATCCTAAAAGACATAATTATCATATTTTCGACCATGCTGAACAAAATGGCTATCTCAAATTTTGATCGGGTGACTTTGGGAAAAAAATGAGCGTGGGAGGGGGCGTAGTTGCCCTCCATTTTTTTCGGTCACTTAAAAAGAGCACTAAAACTTTTAATTTCCGTTCGAATGAGCCCTCCCACGATATTCTAGGACCACTGGGTCGATACGATCACCCCTGGAAAAAAAAAACAAACAAACTAACAAATAAACACGCATCAGTGATCTTTCTTCTGGCAAAAAATGCAAAATTCCACATTTTTGTAGATAGGAGCTTGAAACCTCCGCAGTAGGGTTCTCTGATACCACAGTTCATATAATTATCCAGTATGATCATTCCCTATCTCACCCATTATAAAAACCCGGACCGGGGTGCGAGTGCTCCAGAGAACGTAGAAACATAAGCGGCGTCAGATCTTTTCACGGGTAGACAAGTCAGACGCGAAACAATCGGAAACAAGTGAAAACCCGCTATTAATAACTGCACAAAGAAGTGGGAGGAGCTTTTTGTTCGCACCGAGAACGAAGACCAGAAATGATCTGCGATAAGCTTACTGGATAGTTATATGAACTATGTCTGATACGCTGAATATGATGGTGTGATTTTCATTAGGGTTCTATAACTTTTAGAGGGTCTTTTCCCCTTTTTTCGAAAATAAGCCAAATTTTCTCAGGCGCGTAACTTTTGATAGGTAGAACTAAACTTGATGAAACTTATATATTTGAAATCAGCATTAAAATCTGATTCTTCTGATGTATCTATTGGTATCAAAATTCCGTTTTCTACAGTTTCGGTTACCATTGAGCCGGGTCGCTCCTTACTTACAGTTCGTTACCACGAACTGTTTGATAGGTCTAAAATAATTGTTAAAATAATAAGTTAAAAATAACATTAAGTAATATATAATACACATTATAAATATAAAAATATTTCATATTTAATATAAAATATTATAATGTTGAACAATAATACACATTAAATAATTTACTTGCCAATCTGGTTACAAATACGCAACATGTGTTAGCTTTAAATATACCTGTCAAAAAGTATTAGTAAAGACTTAAATCTGGTAAATGTCGATATTCACCGGTGAATGTTCGAAATTCCTTTTTCTTTGCTTGGATTCAATCAGCTTTGCGAGTCAGCTTTGTCAGTTTTATCCAAGGTTTGATAGTAAAAGTTAATTAAATTGAATTAGGTTGAATCGGGTTATAAATTCCGTAAACATGTTAAAAATCTAACCCAACCTAGCCTAGCCTGTCACCGTCAAACCTAGCATAAAACTGAAAAAGCTGACTGGTAAGCCTGACTAAATTCAAGGAGGAAAAAAGTAAATTCGAACATTCACCGAAAAATGTTGACACTCCAATTCGTTTGTTCACAGTATCAATGACATAAGAATGCTTGGATGGTCTTTAAAATGAGTGAAACACCCCTAAATTTCTTATCTTTCACAAAAAATGGTTTGATATACTATCTTTGAGGACATACTACGGTCACATATTTGTTTTTAAACATACACGCAGTCCATGCGAAATGAACGATTAGTATGGACAACAATTTGTAAGTTTCATTTGACTGCGTTGATTCGTTTACCAATAATTTACTAACTGTATTAGATAGCTGAAAACCGACTGCTATGTGGTTGGGGAGGGGTTAATAGATCTTTCTGAAGAAGGGGTGCTTACAGTTTCAAACCGTGAGTTTATAGAACCAAATGTTTCAACTATTTGTAAGTCATTCAGAGTGATATGGGAGTAATATCCCCTCTCCATATAATCTCTCTTCGCTGGAAGGAATATATTTAAACTAGGCGTTCAATATGGATACTTGGGAGAATTCTTGTTTCGCGCATTTAAGATCAAAGTAATAAGCAATATCAAAACCTGGAATGAACAAAAATTATAATAAATAACGTCAATACTTGGAATGAACAGGAATTATCATAAATAACATTTTCTGTAAATTCTGATAAGCTTTTACCGAAGCCAATGCTAAATTTTAGCCTAAATAATGTTATTAATAATAATTTCTGTTCATTCAAAATTTTGACGCTATTTATGACAATTTCGCTTCATTCCAAATTTTGATATCGCTCATTACTTTTGTCTAAAATACGCCATTTTCGTTTCAATTTCGCCATTTTCAGTATTACTTAAAAGCTTTATTTCAAATCCACTTAAACGGTGACAATCGTACTAAATAAAGAATAGGTGGCTGAGAGGGTGGTGGACTGCACTCCTTTTCATGTCTAGGATTCTTTTTTTTTTTTTTAGGTTTAAATGTCAAAATTAACTTTCAGGTGAAAAGTCCTGTTTCATATTTCATTATTGAAGCAAAAATTTTATAATTGGATTTGAAACTGTCAAATATATTTCCAAGTGTGATACCAGTAATTTTTGATTACTTTTTGCGGGACCTAACGCCGAGCTAGAATGTCAGCTGTTCAATCCCAGAATAGACTATAGTTATTTTATTAGTAGGTCTTAAACTAGAGACTTTACTTCATTGGCTGCTGAATTCTGACCGGTAAAACATCTAGAATTTCTTTTTCTCATTTAATATATAAATTATACGTCGTTAATGTTGTTACAATCGTGCAGCCCCGAGCATCAATATCTTAAAACAGATTTTTAGATTTTTCCAGATTTTTAGTTTTTTTAGATTTTTCCAGTATTCCAGATTTTTAGGCAAGGGGCCTAGAATGGACAAGTCGTCTAAACACCATAAGACGATGAAATAGATGAAAGTATTAAGTGAATAGTTGGTTAATCAGAAAGTTTGTTTAGTTCTTCATCTTTTCTTAATACCTTTCTTTTATTTGGAGGGATTTTTTTATTATTTCCTCGTCGTTACTCCATGAAATAATCTAATTACTCCTAAAATATCTTAAGAACCCAGACTTGGCTTAAGTTTAATTAAATTCCCTACTTGCTTTCCTCTTTCTAAAATCCTAAATCAATAAACTATTTACTATAATGCGTTCATTATTTTTAGAGCTTCCTTACTACATGTTGCAAATCCTGTTAAGTTTTTGTCGACGTCATTAAATTTGGCTGTCTGAAGTTTTAAATGTCAAACATCATCCATAAAGAGTCCTTTTCAGTTAAATAAGGATTTTTGAATATGAAAACTTGACATAAGGTTTTGTTTCGGCTTCGTTTAATTAACCTTAATTCTAGAAAAGTTTCACAATCGAAGCTTTACCTAATGCCATTTTTAAAAAATAATCTTAAGTGATTATGATTATGAAAAAATGTCGAAAATTTTGAAGTTTTAATTTTTGAGCTTTTAGCTGAAATGCCATCTTTAAAACATGCGTTGATATGAATAATTTTATTCAATGATTAAACCTGTATAGAGTTTTTCACTACCTTGTCTACAAAATACAGCATAAAATATTAGAAACTGAAAAACAAAATACTAAAAACCACAAAGAAACAAGGAAAAACAATGAGTAGACAACATCCGTTGATATACTCATAACTCAAGAAGAAGAAGAAACCATAGGCGATGATTCCTATAAACATTTTTTTTCTTCAAATTCATTACTTGAAAGTTATTTAATGTGATCAGAGTTGGATTCAGTGGACTTTGGGAAGTACGCTTTTCACTGCAATCTGCAATATTCCAGTTGTTTTGCTAGCAAGGTCGTCTTGAAATCCACACTGTTTCTAACATCACGGAACCTGGTTAAATCACATGTGTAGATCTTTGCTAGAAGTACGGAAAAGACACCTAGCTTATGTCCGATGCATAAAGCTTGATGGAACCACAAATGCACAAGGTCTTGTTTTATTTTTTTTTTTTTAATGGGCAATATTAGCAAGACTTTATCGAAATAGCTTTCCAGCTAAGTATGTAATTTTGATCCGATTGTGATTTCTTTTCTTTTCTTTCTTTCTTCATATTCTTTTCTTTCTTCATCTTCACCCTTCATCTTCATCCTCATCTTCAGGTTTCTTTTCTTTCTTCATCTTCATCCTTCATCTTCATCTTCAGGTTTCTTTTCTTTCTTCATCTTCATCCTTCATCTTCATCCTCATCTTCAGGTTTCTTTTCTTTTCATTCTTCATCTTCATCTTCATCCTCATCTTCAGGCTTCTTTTCTCTCTTCATCTTCATCCTTCATCTTCATCCTCATCTTCAGGTTTGTTTCCTTTCTTCATCTTCATCCTCATCTTCAGGTTTCTTTTCTTTTTTCATCTTATCCTTCATCTTCATCCTCCTCTTCGGGTTTCTCTTCTTTCTTCATCTTCTCCTTTTTCTTCTAGCGTGAGCATGCTAACAGCTGTTTAAAAATGAACCTTTTTCTGTTCTTTCTTAATGGAAAGAAATGTTCAAATATCTGTGCTTTGTGCTACTTTTTCCTCGTCATTATTTTTGACTTCGTTGTCATGACAAGCCTATACGGTCTTAGAAATTATTTTCGTACTTAGAGTCAATAAAATATCCAAAAGACGTAGTTATATTGCTGTTAACAATATAAATAAAGTCAAAGAACTAGATTTCATTCAAAACAATTGTCATAAAAGAAGTATTGCAAAAGAAGGAGATAAAATTAATGAAAAAGCGCGAATGAAATTACGAGGACAAGATTATCCTGCTGCAATGCTACACGCTTATGGAGATAGTTCTTCCATTTGCTCAGTGTTTCCAATTGCCTTTTCAAAAATCAGGCAAAGTTCGCGTAAAATTGGTTGGTTTTCAGTATACTCGAATAAAAAATCGATAGAAAAAATCGGAAAGTGTTTTTCTTCAAGTGGTCTTGGATGCAGGGAACCAAATAAGGCAATAATCTCAGCGGCTTTGATGAGCATAATATTCCATTGTGTTCTGTTTTTGGCATAGTGACAACCCTGTGGATTGGTGAATCTGATAATTAATCAACCAAACGCAACAAAATTTATTAAATTAATCTAGAACAGTTCCAAATTCTTCCTTGCTTCTGATTTGTAACCTCTGCATGAAAAAAACAGAAGAAATGAGATGAGAAATTTAGTACTGATATGGTCTGTATCCACGCGTCTACCCTGACTGGCTGATACAGCCTACACAAGAATCATTGCTGTATAAAATAAAGCGAAACTATATAATTATTCAAGTGTCCCACTATTCACCACAAACTAAGCATGACGTGCACCATATTTAATTTAAAATATAAGGATTTGTTGACAGTTTGCGAAGCAATATACAGCAAATTGTTCGGTTGAATGTGTTGAAGTCAAAAAGCCAAAAATAGGAAAAAAAAAAGTTATAAGCTATTACCAAATCGATGTATTTCTTGCACTAAGAAACACACTCAGTTAAGCATCACTAACAATATACCGTAAATAGAGGAGGGAGAGGGGTCAGAGAAGGGGCTCCCTCATATACGGGATAATTTTCTTTTTTGGAGGGGGATAGTAAAATAGAAAAAATTGATTGATATTTTGAATACGAAGTACCCATAGATTAAAAATATTTAGGATTTCGAGGGTGCCCGGGAGATCTCCCCCCTTTATACGTTCCTGATTTGAGCCTAGAACAGTTGGTATGGAAGCATTGATAACGTGAAATAGCTCTTGGCATATGTGAACTGAAATTAGATTGCTTACTTTCCTTTCAGTTCTAATTTCACTAAACATTTTGGCTAGCTTTTCAGTATTGAAGTTAAACGCTGAAATCTCGCAAGAAAGTAAAAAGAATCTCATAGTAGAAATTCTAATTAAAAAAAAAGATGCAGTAATCATGGCCACTCCTCTTAATGCGTTCATTAATTACTATTTAAAATCGTAATTTGTGGACGGATTTAAAGGAATATTCAAGATTATAGTATATTTTTTTGAATTTAAATTGCAAGTGTATGATTCAAATGATTTTCTTTCAATAGTTAAAATGTTTATTGCTAGACTATTTAGCGATGCAAATTTTACTAGCTTTCTTGTAAAAGCTAAGGACAAATCGCTAATACTATGTGGGTATATTCCTTTGTAGGTCAGAGCAAAAAAAGTAATTTTCATAACACTTCAGCAATTGCCGCAACTCACCTAAAGATCGATTAGAATTTAATTTATGAATATAATAACAATTATTGATTTTCAGCAGTGAAGGGTATTAGAAATTTCAAAGCTTAGTTGCCTCAGTACTGAACCCACCATGTTCTAAAACGTTCATAGCAAACAAACAAACTAAAATCAGGAGACTA
Organism: Artemia sinica; assembly: GCA_027921565.1. Classification (NCBI taxonomy): domain Eukaryota; kingdom Metazoa; phylum Arthropoda; class Branchiopoda; order Anostraca; family Artemiidae; genus Artemia; species Artemia sinica. The sequence goes on from CM051261.1 coordinate 56,031,121, forward strand.
CTTTGGAATATAATTGCTAAAAACAAGTAAAAAATTTACAGTTCTGTTTTGATGGGAAATCATTGTTAGGACTGAGACCTTAGTTTGAGCCATAGTCTGACCATCTGAGTAGAGTAAGTTAACCTTGTTTCTAGAGAAACATGAGCTATTAAGTAATGCACAGCCCTTTTACCAGAGAAGGGTTATGGAAAAGGGGTTACATTTCCTGCATCAGACATTCAGTATGCTTTTTTTGCCTTTTTGGGAAACCCAAGATTCAAGTAACTCCAATGGTTTCATACAGCGATCAGCTGAAACTGAAAATAGCTATCGGGTAAGAAATCTCCAATGAATCATCTTAAAACTCTTTTGAGAGGACTGTCAACCGTCGTAAATACTGTTAAAGGCTAGGAGAATCGGCTGTTGAAATTAATAGTGTTGTTGTTAGTAGTAGTAGTTAGCTGTTGTTAGTAGCTCGCCCTCCTAGAGTCCCAGTGAAAATTGATATTTAAAACAACAGTGTTGTCATAATTGCCACATTTTTTGTATTAAGATATTTTAGCGCCAGACTCTTCTGGAAGACAGGCAGAAATACCTACTAACTCCAAGTGCATGATGAACAATGCTTGCTTCAGGTACCTGTTGTATAGCAGTATATTATTGTTTCTAGAGATTAAAATTTGTGATAAGTTGAGAATTACCAATTGTATTGGTAGATCAAGCCTGTCGCATTAGGAATCTTTTAGATTTGTATATTTTTTTAGATGATTTCTGGCGTTTCCTAGAAGATATACTTGAACATTTTAGGGACTGTCTTTTTCTGAGCTTTAAAATTGAAAATTCTCCTCCGTTTAATTGAAAAAGAAAAAATTAACACTTTCTATTTATTTAAGTTTCCTCAAAACTGAATATCTCGATATCCAGCAAAAAAAGAGAAGCTAAATGGTTTTTCTAAGATTTCTGGAAAAGTAGTTGTAGATTTTTAGTTTTCTGTCGTTTATTCGTATCTCTTATCCAACCTCTACAAGTTATGGCAAGACCACAACATCAGTTCTCAATAGTTTGGCCACATAAACTAAAGATTTTATAATGGACGAGATAGGGTGATTCGTTAAAGTACCGAATTCATTTAAAGCCGTTAAAAGCCTTCCTTGAAGAACTATGCACCGGTTCAAAATTTTCAAGTAGTAGAAGTCTTAATTTCTGACATTCTTCCTCTTTATTTAGATATGGTGTTAAATTTAGAATTTCTGTTCCTTTTCGATAAAGTGACGTGACCCTTTCTTACGTCACCGTAAAAATGATTAGCTGATGGTAAGTTGAAAGACAGAGTAAAAAAAAATGGTCCCTTAGCCTTTTAAAACTATTGTACTTAACCCTTTCAGTCACCATGTTCTCACATGAGAACATCACAGCTTCGCTTGGTCTTCTTGGACCCTGTAGGTGGCAGTGATACTCGAGTATGCGCTCCATAATAATAAGTAATGCGAAAAGACACTGGCGAAGTTTCAAACCGATGATGCTAAATTCTGATTTTTAGCAGTATTTTGAAGTTGTTGCACATCCGTACTCGAAAGAATGGATCTACCAGGTATGTTTTCATGCATTTTTTTACCAGATTTACCATGAAAATACGCGAAAAAAGGGGTTCATTTGTCCTTTTCAGTTAATTACCCCATCTATTAAAAAAGTTTACCTCGCTAGTGCGTTGGATAGATGCCGCAGATTTTTTCGAAGTAGCGTGTTCTTGGGTAAGGACAGTGTGACTTGATACTAACTTTTCTAGTTCAATAGCAGCATATATGGTACAGTCAGAGGAACATACTTTTGGTAGTATTATTTGAAAACATCAGTGATAACTTTTTCCTGTCAAGTCGCTATTCTGGAAAAGCGACTCACTATCTTCTTTTCCAGGTCCATCCAATGATCGACCACGTCGAGTTCGTCACGCTGACATACTGAATGTCTTGGACGCGATCGACTCAGACCTTTCAGAGTTATCGGACCTACCAAACTCAGATGACGAAGGTGAAGATTGGGCGTCAGTAAATCTATCGCAGCCACACGATACGGATGAAGATTCATTATCGGAAGTTGAGGATGATGAGCCGCTCCTCCCCCCGCCTCCGAAAAATCGAAAACGCAGACTCGTATGGAAGAATGCGATCTTCTCGAAAGTTATCAACAATGCCGACCCGGCGCCGCCGCCACTTGGTCCCGAGGAGCCTATAGACTACTTCAAAGAATATTTTGATAGTGAATTTTATGAGTTAGCCGCCGAGATGACCAATCTTTATTCTGTACAGAAAACCGACTCAAGTTTGGGTACAACAGCCTCTGAAATAAGAAGGTTCATAGGTATTCATATAGCGATGAGTGCTTTTAAATTCCCAAGGTATCGCATGTACTGGGGTAGTCGGACTCGGATACCTCTAATAGCAGACGCCATGAACTTCAATAGGTTTTCGCGTCTCCGAAATTTGTTTCATCTGGTAGATATCCTCTCTAAAGACCCGGAGAACACCGATCGCGTATGGAAGGTTCGTCCGGTTATAGACCGGGTCCTGAAAAAGACAGAAAGCATCGTACCTTCTGAGTATGTATCAGTCGACGAGCAAATGGTGCCGTACACCGGTGCATTGGACATAAAACAGTATATCAGGGGGAAGCCAACACCGTGGGGCATAAAAATCTTTATGCTTTGTAACAGTAACGGCATCATACTCACTTTTGATGTTTACCAGGGTAAGAAAACTATCCTGACGGAAGAGCAGAAGCAGTTCGGACTGGGACCTGGAATGGTACTAGCTCTTGCTGGTCGCGTCCAGCTTCGCCCGCATACGAAAATATTCTTTGACAACTTTTTTACGAGTATTCCGCTCCTTGAAGAGCTTGAACGGAAAAGTATGTATGGCACCGGCACGATCAGAGCGAATAGAGTTCTTGGCGCAAAGTTGGAATCTGATACGTCTCTGAAAAAGAAAGGAAGGGGGGCGTTCCACGAGCTAGTGAGTGGAGAAGTATGTCTGATCAAGTGGATGGACTGTAGATCGGTGATAGTCGCTTCTAACATGATTGGAAGCGGCAACGTAAAAAACGTGATGAAGTGGTGTAAGAAAACGAAGACAGAGGTACAAGTGACGCAGCCGGAAGCTATTGCGGCTTATAACCTGAGTATGGGTGGGGTTGATAAGCTTGACCAGATGGTATCCTACTATAGGACCCTCATTCGATCAAAAAAATGGACTTTGAGACTCGTATTCCATTTGATCGATCTTGCTGTAGTCAACAGTTGGCTTGAATATGTCGAGATTTGCAAGGCACAGAATATGAGACAAAAGAACATTGTCGATTCGTTCACCTTCCGACTCGACATAGCAGAGACTCTCATTATGTCTGAAGACACTCCTAGAAGAAGAGGCCGACCCAGATCTCTTCCTTCAAGCGAAGAGGAGGAGAGTGATGAAGAAGACTCGGTTGCCGAAAATCGTAGGAAACGAAAACTCAAATTTCGTAGGCCCTGCTCCGCCGTGAAGAAAGATTCCTTTGCTCATTGGCCAGAAAAATTTGCCGCCCAAAACAGGTGTAAAAATGCCCCCTGTATCATGAAGACTAGGTTCATGTGTACCAAGTGCAACGTCCCACTTTGCCTGGAAGAATCGCGAAACTGTTTCGCACAGTTTCACAAACCTAAAGAAACGTAAAAGGATCATTGTCAATTCAGTTTCTCGTTTTTTGTACTATATTTGAAGTCTCAGTTTTTCATTGGTTTTATACTGTATTTGAATAAATTTGGTCACACTGTCCTTGCTCAAGTACATGGTGGAAAAGAAAGAAGACGTTCAGAAAAAAATCTGAAAAAATTCCTGGTAAGTACTTATCCATCACATGGTTGACTTTCGCTACTCTCATAATTTTGACCTTCCAGGCTAAAATTCGTGACTGAAAGGGTTAAAAAAAAATTGGATTTTTCGTAGAAACAGGGGAAAATGCCATCGAATGAATAAGTTATAACTAGCCTAGAATGGCCAAGAAGAACTCAAACTATATTGATGGTCTAAGTGTTTATTTATATATAAATAAACACTTTGTCAAGAAGTTGTTGTCAACAATTTTGTCAACAATCAAAGAAGTTGTTGTCAAGAAGTTGTTGTCAACAATTTTGTCAAAGAAGTTGTTGTCAAGAAGTTGTTGTCAACAATCACTGTTGTCAACAATTTTTGTCAAGAAGCAAACAGTGTGTATGAACAAAGGCGGGATTCAAAAACTGTCAGCCAGTCAATTTTTTTGTTTTGAAAAACAGACAACAGTTATGTTTTTCTAGCCTGGTAGACAATTGTTTCTGTGTTTCTCAATATTAGGAGAGAAACGGAAACTTTTGACGGAGGCTTTCTCATCTGTTTAGAAAATTAGCTCTTGCACTGAGGTGATACGGACTAATGCTAAATTCTGAATCATTCGAGTAAACAAAAGAAGAGACACTTTATTTTACAATGGATTTTCTCGTCTATTCAGGATCGACCCATCTAATTAAACCAGGATTGTATGTGATTAGAGTAAAGCCAATGCTAAAGTTTGAATCAGTCCAATTAATGAAGGATGAGCCATTTTACGTTTCATGTTGCTTTTCCTGTCTAGTCAGAATCAGCAAACCTAATAGGTCCAGGTCATATACAGAGTTATTTTTTTAAGGGCACGTGCCCCTCCCCCACCCCAGAAAGTTGAAAGATGCACTAATTATGGGAATTGAAGGGGTGAAAAATACCAGTAACGGAGCCCAATTTTTGCTTGTGTACCCTCCAACGTTAATACTGTATCTGCTCCTGGTTCTATCTAATAAGAGTAAAAGAACTCTCATCTTGCATGGTGTCCACAATAGGGCCTGCTACCAATAAACGAAACTTAAAAGCATCAAGCTGGTGCAAATAGTGTTCCCACCACATAAATCGACCATATCATAACAAACATAACAAAAGTTTTTTGACCATATAATGGTGGCAGCGAAACAATTGAATTGTTTATTTCAACTGAATCTTATCTCGCATGGTATCCATGATAGATTATATGGGCATGCCACCAATAAATGAAACTTAAAAGAACCAAGCAGGTGTAAATAGCGTTGCCACCATATTAATCGAACATATTATAACAGACATAGCAAGAGCTTTTTGACCATATAGTGGTGGCAACGTAACAATTAAATAATACGCATAATCTATCATGTATGTGACTGCTTTACGACCTAGATAATGTACTGCATTTGGTTTTTGAGAAAACACTTTCAAAACAATTTTATTCCAGCCTGCTGTATGTTTACATTTGCCATGTTTACGATAAATAAAATCTCTGAATCTTCCGATTTCTTTAGAAACAAGCAAAAATCTATCACAAAGAAGAAGGATTGTGTTAACAGAGTCATCTATTTTTATATTAAGTGATGCTTCAAGTTTCTATCTAAAAGGCTAGGCACATGTAGCTGATTTCGGGAACTGATTTCCAAATCAGCGCCCATTTTAAAAGAAATCGTCGTCGATTTGAGCTTGAAAATTTTTTTAGTTTTCGGCGCCGATTTACAAAAATCAGTGCCGATTTTCATCATGATCATCATAAAAAAATAGGGATACAAACAAATAGTCAGCCAGAGATGTCTGTGGTGAAACACCCCGCTACTGAGCTGAGAACTAAACTGAGAACTAAGCTGAGATAAATCATGCAACCATTAATAAACCCCAGTTTACAATTTGTGTCCACGATTTTTTGTTTTGAAAATCTCGCGCATTAAGTTTTTTCTTTCAACAAATTTTTCTTACCGCTATCGTTTCTCCACTGTTGCTGAAATCGGATCCCGAAATCAGCTACGTGTGCCGAGCCCTTAAGAGAGTTTTTTCATTGTAATTTTTTTTTCAATTCATGTTCAACAAACAACAGTGTCGCCATATTTTTCACATTCTTTATTACTCCACAGATTCGTATTTCAGAAATGATCTGGTCTTATTTTATTTTATTGACTCCTATTGATTTCATTTATTGTCTAATAAATAAAAATGAAACTAATGGGAAATCCTTCTAAAAGACCTGTTTGTATCCTGAGTCATGGGCTATAGGGGACACTGGTTCATGCGTCCAGACCTTCCGAGAATTACCCAGTCCAAGGTTTATAGGAGTTGAAGGCCTTCTTTGCATAATAAATTACATTTTTTCTTAATTTATACAAATAAGAATAAGGGGAATCTCATTAAAAAGGATGACAAAACAATCGGTAAGGAACCCTTTGTCCTTGGAGCCAGTTGTTTTCTCCAACTCATTTTTATGACAAAACAATTCCAAATAGAAGCTTCCCTGCTATGAAATCTGTCTAAGAAATGAACATCTTCGTCATATCTGCCATATTTTTTTTTCTTCTTTGGTTTGGCGCGTATATGAACAATGGCTCTTTCGTAGGGGGACTATTTTTCTTATTTTTATGTTACTATTCATCTTCTAAGAAGAAACAACCTATATTTAGACAGGTAGGAAATTAATATAAAGCAGGAATGAACTGGATTGCCCGATCCATCCTTTGAGGTAAATAATATTTTGATAATTAGTATCCTAGTTATACGTGCTACTCCCCTAAAAATACAAGCTGTATTTGGAAAAAATAACGACCAGCTGAAATCAAAATGACAGTAAACTATTTAAAGAAAACTTCCATGCTAACTGTGAAATTCGACTGACAGAAATTTCTGTTAGCCTGCCGTAACGTTTTTCAGATAACACTTTCTAAAACGTACTGTCTTACGCTTCATGATGATGGATTAAGGGGAGTTTTGCCCTGCTTGATAAGTTTTCTCTCAAGTAATAATCTTAAAAAATGTCTGTTGACATTTTCTGTCAACATTTTCTGCTGACATTTTTGTGACTCTTTCAGACAACGTAACGTTTTCCAGACAACGTTTTCTAAAATGTGACGTCTTAAGCTTCGCGATGATGAATTAAGGGGATTTTTGACCTGCTTGATAAGTTTTCTCTCAAGAAACAATCTTAAAAAAATGTTTGTTGACATTTTCTGTCAACATTTTCTGCTGACATTTTTGTGACTCTTTCAGACAACGTAACGTTTTCCAGACAACGTTTTCTAAAATGTGACGTCTTAAGCTTCGCGATGATGAATTAAGGGGATTTTTGACCTGCTTGATAAGTTTTCTCTCAAGTAATAATCTTACCGTTACCGACTTTTTAAGTATATGACTTGAAGTGCTTGAAGATCATTGTGGGATGTTGCGATTTGGCAATGTGCAAAATAATCCACTCACTATATACTGCCTTAAGATGGTTCCTATTGGCTAGTGTTTTAGTTCTAGTGTGTTTTGTAAGCAACAAAATAAACTGTGTGACACAGATGTGTCGATTTATGCAATTCTGTCTGGAAAACAACAATTTTGGCCCGAGTTGGGCCAAATTGCTATCCAGCGAAAGTTATAAGATCAATCTAACACCATCAAAACAAATTTGTTTAGCTTCTCAAATTTAGAGGTCACGTGATGAAGAATTTTCTCCTGTATATTTACAAATGTATTCCGTACAAAAGTATTATAAACTATTATAAACCGTTCGTATAACTGTTTATTATGGAATTATTTATCATCAAAATGACAATATAATATTACTATGTTATATCATAATTACAATAATACTATAATCTTAGTAATAAATTCGTTATAATAATATAATAGATTCGAGTCATCACTGTGTCCATTTTGGTGAGAGGATGTTGTGCGTCTCAGCTCTAAAATAATTCAAACAACAAAAGCACGAAGAACAACAGGGCAATCTTTTTGCAAGACAGTGGAGATAATTCGAATGAATATTTCGGCCCTATTTCCAAGGGCCGTCCTCAGCAAGACAAAAATATATAAAAGAAAAAAGACTCACAACAACATGCAACCAATAAAACCAAAAATTAAAATTGTTTTAATTTTCGTGCTTTTGTTGTTTGTTATGGAAAGGCAGTGTGGTCTTCGTCGCTATTTTTTTTTTTTTTAATAGTTCAATTTTAATTCAAAATTTTTGATCAAATCCAATCAACTAATGATATGTAATCAACTATCCCAGATAATACACAATATCCGTCAAGAAGCGTCAACATGGTTTTTGCATATGTCAACTTCTCTCTTGTGTAGTCTTTTATGCTAGAGATTTCCTTCTAAGTTCTAGTTGAGCTTGCGCTATTCCTTACTGGAAAAAGTTTCTTGTAACTCATTGGAATCTCGGCACTGGAAAATGTTTTCCAGCATTAGTATTGGCTAGGAATTGCTTTTATGACAGGTGTTTGAAAGATTATTGTGCTTGTTGCAACATTTTTCTGAAACACTTAAAAGCCCTAGAGTGAATTCCGTCGACTTTAACTTTTCTTGTTGCTTGATTTTCGTTGAGCCTCGAGACTGATTTCTTGATATTTTTTATAAATTTGGACTATTTCGTATTTTCATTCCAACTTTAATATCTCTTAAACATTTCTCGATATATTGGATTTCTTTGCCTGTAAGAAATGGACGGAGAAGAATGTTTAGAACTAGAAACAGGTAAGCTGTCATAGCATAGTACCTGTTGTTTTTTTTTTCAAGGGATTGCACACTTTTTACCATTAATGTAAGCGAAGTTGGTATACTTTCCCTGCAGTCAGTCGCTGCCTCCCGTTTTCTCAACCCTGCCTCCTATGCTTCTGAGCCGGCTTTTGGTTCCGCCACCCTGCCCTCTCTTCCCTCGGCGCCACTGGTGTACACGAGATGACAAAGAATGTACCTTTTGATTTCTTCTATATAGAAAGGGGACGCGGCTCGAGCTCTGCTTCTGATGAATCATAATTTGGTTATGGGAGATCCGTTATCTCCGTGTTAGTAAGAATGTGTTTGGATATCATTTATACGAAACACGTTGTATGTTCAACAAGTAAGTATTTGCATATAAAAATCTTCCTATCATCCACTAGAGTCTAGACTCGAAGGTCCCCCACACTGGTTTTACCACTTTCATTGGTGTAGCTCTTTTGTATTTGCTTCATTAAATTACATGAGGGAAACTCGTCTCATTGGTTTGTTTTGTAAAAATAGGAGATACCGGAATTCAGTTGAATAGTAAGTTCAATATCGAATGAATTATTTTACTAGTTAGATAATACACAAAAAAAAAAACACTACAAACGAACATATTTTACACAAGAAGACAGAATTAAACAAAATGTTTACTAGATTAGTCAAATTATGTCTTTGTTTAATGCCTTGTTGGATGAATTCTTCCTACTTTTCCTTTTTCTTTTCTTTTTCTCCCTTCTGTTTTTTTTAAGATGACCTCCGTAAAATTCTAAGGATCTTATTTTTTTTTCTCTCAACTAGCTAAGAAAATAAATAAAAACAACAGCTTATGACTTGATCGAAAGTCAACTCTTCGATTCGATCCGCAACCTACCCTTTCGGCCCTCAGGTTGAACGATTTCAATATGGCCCCATACAACTCTAAAGATGTTTCTTTTTCTCTCAACTAGCTAAGAAATTATGCCACATAAATAAAATAAAAATAGGTTAATACTTGATTCACAGTTCCCTCGTGATCTCCAAGGTGGAACAACTTTCAATATGACACCAATAAAATTCTAAAAATGGCTTTTTTCTCTCGACTAGCTAATAAAATACGTCATAAAAACAAAAAAAAGCAGATTAAGACTTGATCGAAAGCCTATTCTTCGATCAGATGCACAATCCATCCTTTCGGCCCAGATTTGACCCTTAGGCTGAACAATTTCAATATGGTCCCCATAAAATTCTAAGGATCATTTTTTTCTCTCAATTAGCAAGTAAAATATGTCGTGAAAGGATAAAAAGATGGATTAACACTTTGTCAAAGTTCGTTCTTTGATCCGATGCACAATTGGCCCTCACGCTGAACAATTTCTGAAGCTCATCGTCCGGTCTACACTTAACCGTTACGTTGACAATTTACCCACAAATGAAGTGAAACAATTCAAATTTTTGTCACTAAATTGCCTAACATGATAGACTTTACTTGTATTGGCCTTATCTTAAAACCAACGTCATTTGAACAGAGGGCGGTAGCTTTCACATTTTTGACTCCGTATGTTGGGCACTTTCAGCTGCCGTGACTGACATGACGCGGCACTTTGTTATGATTCTTCCGGAGAAAAACTGAGTTTCTAGACTGCAATCTTGTTTCCCAAGCGTTGTGTCATTTTAAGATTATATGCGAAATATGTGAACGGCGGCATATTTGCTGTCTCATTGTCAGTAATGAATTTAATGTATATATACAATGAGACATTAGAACTATCGGAACAGTAATGGTGATGCATCAGAACTATCAAAACAGTAACGATGATAAATCAGAACAATCGAAACGGTAAAGATGATGTATCTGAACGATCGAAACGGTAACGGTGATGTATCAGAACGATCGGAACGGTAAGGGTGGTGCATCAGAACGTTCGGAGCGGTAACGCTGATGCATCAGAACGATTGGAATGGTAACGGTGATGCATCAGAACGGTCGGAAAGGTAACATTGATGCATCAGAAGTATTGGAACGGTAACGGTGATGCATCAGAACGATTGGAACGGTAATCATGATGCAACAGAAGACACACCTGTTGATTAACTACTAGCGAAAGAGCTTGTCAGACGACAGGAAAAAACTGTATCGTGTGCTGTTTCGTGATGATCAGGGAACATTTTGGAGGGAACATGGAGGGAACAGGGAACATTTTGCTGCTTCCCTCGAAACTTGAAATCATAATTCTCCTTACTGCCCCATCCCTAGAAAAAAGTTTTTCTGGGAAATATCAGCTCATTCCCCCCAGTTGTGAGACAAAACAGGACATACTTACCAAACTCCATATGAAATAAGCAATCTTTTAACAAGACCTACTGACTGCATGTACGCTGTATAATGAGATATACTCCCCTGCCTTTAGGCTTCAGGCATAAAACGACATATATTGTGTTGTAATAGTTGTAAGCCAACTTTGCCTGATTATAAACGCACTCTGTAGAAATATAGGCCTCAGCTCCCCAATGGTAAACTCGCTTGACTGTTAAGGTATTACGGGCAGTTACCAATTACATAAAGTAATATATACTAATTCATCATTTGAAGGTTATCAGTGTTTTGGGTAAGCCCATATTTAGATCTCCGACTTAAAAGTGTTTATCTAAATATTCAAAAACAAAATAAAATAAATAAAATTAAGATTTATTTTTGGGTCACTTTAAGGTCACTATTTTTGGGTCCTACTCCTGTGTTACTGGAAGAATAATGATTTTATTTTGTCTTAAGAACCTGTTATTTATAAAAAGATATAATTGCAGCCGTTACTCTGTCTCTCTATTATTTTAAAAACTTAGTTTATTGCATGCTTTAGATTGTTTCACTTAGAAAACTTTCAAATTAAAAGATTCCTAATTCTTAATTGATGAAAACATTCGTTTCATTTCGTCTCAGCTTTCCTAATCAAGCATAAAAGTTTATAATCTCTGTGATAAAACTATTTTCTCTTACTTCTAGGATATCTAAAATGGAAGAAATGCACTGTGTGCTCTAATCAATCAAATTTCAAGTTTCCTTCTATTTTGACCAGAAAAAGTTACATATCTTTGCTTATAATTGTCTGGTAGATAAATTACAACTTTGACTTCGGATATGAATCAATTATCTCTCTTCTGTATTATAACTCTTGACAGAGAAAAATGTCTAACATCGCCTTCTCATTGTATACACTGTTACTTTATATTTATATATTTATATTTGTATATTCCTTTCTATTACTTTAACTCTAAAACTCTCCATATCCCCTTCTAAATACTCATTTATTCCTCAGTTACTTAGAGAAGGCCTATAATAGAAGAAATATAATGAATGTTCTTATTAGTCAAATTACCTTTTTTAGAATTTAGCACTCAAGTCATGTCTTAGATCTTAGCTGATTACTATTTCAAACTTTTGATTAAAATCCTAACCCAAACCTCTAAAAAAGAGGTTCCAGTCAATGGCAACAGGAGAAATTATTCGGTACTGGTGCATTATGCGGGCACCACGAAGAAGTCAACTTTGGTCAATGCTAATGAATTAAAATAAATTAGGATGAATATATAATAGTTTAGAAACAAATTTGGGCTATATATTTGCACGTAAAGAGCATACGTAAAAAATACCTAACCTAGGTACCTTTCACCCTCCTAAACCCCAAAAAACAATCGTTACATATTAAGAAACCACGCTTTGCCATCAATTTTTCTAGCAAATCACCCGTTGTCTGCTAATGAAATAGCAGTTTGACGGGTTTCGTGACTGTTTTCTTTGATAAAATATACAGCGATACCCGCATAATGCACCAGTTCCAAAACTTTATTTTTTAAAACAATTAAAAAACTTTAGCGTAAAGAGCGAGGTATTGAGGAGGGGACAGCCCCTTTCACATACGGAATAATTTCTGTTCGTTTTAAGTTTTAATGTCACTCCTTACTTTCAGTTAAAAAAACTTTTTTTTATTTAATTCTCAAGAAGAACTCAGTATTTTGTGCTACCAAGGAATCCTTATGTGTTGGTTGACGAATTGTTGTTCCCATTGCTATTGAGTTTACTCAAAACAACCGCAAAATTTACGCGGGCTTTTGCCATTTGGGTTCAAATTCTCTCCTGCACTATTCTTATTTCCCTCAACTCCACTATTTTTCTCTCTATCAATCTGTCCCACTCTTTGTCTTAATCTCTATCTTTGAAAAAACAGCAACGGAGTAATGTGTAAGCTTATCCGAAAATTTGATACTGTCCAGTTAAGCATATGTTAATGATAGAGCTGTTTTTCCCTGTTCAAGCCAAATTTTCCTAGGGGAAAAAAATCAATGACCTAGATCCTAAAAAAGCAATATCGCATCAGCACTATTAAGTTCATACTTGAATGCCCAAAGGGTAATAAAAATGGAAATGGGACGTAATTTTTGGTGTGTTTTGTCAAAAAATGGCTCCTGATAAGGCATTAAAGTAGAATCTAATCAATAGCTTCTGGGCTTGTTGCTGAGCTTGAGGGATTACTTACCCCAATTGATCCTAGTTACCCATTCATCCTGGTTATTTTTCACTCAAATTTCGTACTGCTCTCCTAAGCATAACATTTGTATCTCAAGAAGTTACAGTCGATGGTTGTGAGAATTTTAGTGATTCGAGCACCTACAACATGTACATCTTGGCATTAATGAATCCTCGAGTGTTTTTCTTTTTAATTATACTTCCAAACCTCCACTCTATAAAATTAATCAAATTATATAAACTATTTATTACTTGTAATTATTCAAAAATAAATAAAGTTCAGCTAGATTTTATATTAATAATGACTATTGTAGAATTATCACACGATCTGCTGAGAGACCAAATTTACCAACTAAATAAGACAATGAGTCATCCAGGGCAAATGCCGAAAGGGGTTTTCCAGTTTCCTAATGACAATTTTTTCTTGAGGGATACGCCAATCTCTCCCAGTCACTCTAGGCAGGCCTATGAATTAGTCTTCTGTTTCAGACTAGAAACATTTTGGAACAAGTAGAGGACTGCAATCCCCTCATCAGTGGCCTCAAATGGGGAGATGTCCGTCTCTCCCCCTTGATTTTTCTCCTCCTATATTTGAGAAAATGAGTTTTTTTTTGTATTTTTGATGAATAATTCCTTTTATTTATTTTCATTAAAAAATTGAAAAACAACAAAATTGCCTCCCCTCTTAGACTTGAAAAATATATTATCCCCCCTCTCGTATATTTCGTGAATTGATGGTATTGTCCCTCGGTAAAATTTTGAAAACTTGGTCGAAGTATGTTCTTTTAAATGAGGTTATGGGGTAAAATACCCTCTCCCCTCATAGCCATTGGAATGCCCTTTGATGTGAAAATCCTCACAGTGATCTTTTTCAAACAGTTCGTGGTTACCAACTGTAAGTAAGGAGTGACTCGGCTCAATAGCAACCGAAACTCTAAAAGCTGGAATTGTGATATCAATAGATACATCAAAAGAATCAAATTATTATGCCGATTCCAAATATGTAAGATTCATCAAGTTTAGTACTACCCTTCAAAGGTTACGAGCATGAGAAAATTTTCTCTTTGAAATATTTGAATCAGATTTTAATGATGATTTCAAAAGAATCAGATTTTAATGATGATTTCAAATATATAAGTTTCATCAAGTTTAGTCTTACCTATCAAAAGTTACGAGAACATTTGGCTGATTTTAGAAAAAAGGAGGAAAGACCCCCTAAAAATCAAAGAATCTTGATGAAAATCACACCATCAGATTCAGCGTATCAGAGAACCGTACTGTAGAAGTTTCAAGCTCCTATATACAAAAATGTGGAATTTTGCTATTTTTGCCGGAAGAAAAATCACGGATGCGTGTTTATTTGTGTTTTTGTGTTTCCCAGGATGGATCTTATCGAAAACATGGTCCGAGAGGATCGGTAGAGGCTGCATTCGAATGTAAATTAAAAGTTCTAGCGCCCTGTTTAAGTGACCAAAAAGACTGGAGGGCAACTGATCCCCTCCTACGCCCCCTTTTCCCCAAAGTTATCTGATCGAAATTTTTAGATAGCCATTTTTTCATTATAGTTAAAAGAACAAATAACTATGTCCTTAGGGATAAAACAAACCCCACAGTCCGCGGGGAGAGACCTGTAAGTTATGAAATTTACCCATTGTTTACATATAATATTTGTTACTGGAATTTTACATTTATCGGAGGATGGGGGGGATTGGGGTTGTGCTTGGTGTGGAATCACATAGGGAGAATCTTCCCTGTGGAGGGAAGTTTTCGGGGGGATGAATTTTCCAGGGAAAATTTTACGCTGGGGATTTGAAAGAATTCCTATAAGAAATTCTTTTTAATTGTCTTATATTCTATTGGCCAACTCAATTTTGTATGTGGAGATGTTCCGGGGACTTATCTGGGTTCTATTTTCCTCGTGTCTTGATTTCTGAGGAACAATTTCCACGGAAGGAGGCATTTCCGGAGTGCTCGAGAAACCCATTACAAATTAAAGTCTCTTTCAAATGAAAGTATGCTAAGGAGAGCAGGGGGCCTGTGCCTTTAGCTATTTTGTCCCACCTTGATTTTGAAAATATTTTTCTAGGGTATTTTCATTGCAGATTGCCTTTTTTTCTAAATTTCGTTGCAAAAAACAATGAATTCCCCCCCCCTCCTCATAAATATTGAAAAAGACATCGCTCCCTTCTAAAATAGCTAGGAGGGGAAGCAATTTTGAATCGACGTCACTAGCTACTTGTTAGTGGATTTTTGATGTGAAATCAGGAATTAAGCAGGGTTAGGTCTTTCCCACGTTAATATGAATTATTTTAATTTACTTTGTGTTACCGAGTGCAAAAAGGTTATGGAAGAATATGAGGTTATTAAACTGGAAATTAAAAATCTCCTAGACTTTTCTTAGTGTCTCCTAGAGAAAGTAAGTCCTAAGTAAAAATCTTTTTCTTAGTAAAAGTCTTATGGAAAATATACCTAAAGATGTTAGTGAAATGAATGAATTTTTAGGACTTTTAACAATTCAAGGTGTAAGAACAGGTTTTAGGGTCGATATTCTAATATTAGCAATCAGAGAGGATGAACTTAAACGCTCGAGTTAGCATACAAAGCGGTTCAACTTGTGCATCAAATAGTTCGTGGCAACAAACTGTAAGTAAGGAGCGACCCGGCTCAATAGTAACCGATGCTCTAAAAAAACGGAATTTCGATACCAATAGATATATCAAAGGAATCAGATTTTTATGCCAATTTCAAGTTTCCTTAATTTTAGTCTTACCCATCAAAGGTTACGAGCCTGAGAAAATTTATCTTTTCGAAAAAAGGAGTAAACATCCCTTAAAAGTCATAGAATTTTAATGAAAATCACACCGTCAGATTCAGCGTATTAGAGAACCCTACTATGGAGGTTTAAAGCTCCTATCTGCAGAAATGTGAAATTATATATTTTTCGCAAGAAGAAAGATCGCGGATGCGTGTTTATTTGTTGTTGTTTTTTTCAGGGTTGAACGTATTGACCCAGGGGCCCTAGAATATCGAAAAAGGACTCATTCGAACGGAAATTAAAAGTTCTAGTGCCCTCTTTAAGTGACCAAAAGATTGGAGGGCAACTGGGCCTCTTCCCTCGCCCATTTTTTTCCCCAATATTATTTGATCAGAATGTTGAGATAGCCATTTCGTTCAGTATACCTGAAAGATCAAATAATTATGTCTTAAGGTGTAAAATGACCCCCCAAAGACCGTGGGGAGAGGTCTGTAAGTTATGAAATTCGCCCATTGTCTACACATAGTATTTGTTATTGAGAAATATATAGATTTTTTTTGGGGGGGGGGTGTTCTAGGGTGGATTCTTATGGGAAGAATTCTCCTTGGGGAGGCAGATTTCTGGGGGTGGTGGTGAATATACCAGGGGATATGTTACACTGGGGGATTTGACAGAATTACTATACGAAATCTTTTTTAATTGTCTTACATTCTCTTTGCCAAAATTTTCAAGTGGAGACGTTCCGGGGCTTTTATCGGCGTGTTTTGTTTTCTGGGAAATAGTTTCCGCGAGGGGGGCATTTTTTGAGTGACCGAGAAACCGATTAGAGATCAAAGTTTTTATTTTAATGAAAGAATGATAATGAGAATTTTTCAGGCTGAATCGTCCGCAAGCAATTTTACTGGGAGGGGGATTCTCAGGAGGATGGAACTGTCTGGAGGGAATTTAATGGGGGGGGTGCACTCTACGTTGGATGAAATTTCCACAGAGGTGTTTTCCGCGAGAGGGAGGGGTATATTTCATAGTGGGTGAGCCAGATTTACCGGCATTATTTGAAAAACGCACAGAAATTATTCCATATATGAAGGGTTGCCCTCCTCAATACCTTACTCTTTACTGTAAAGTTTGACTGTTTACTAAAACTGAAACACGGAACCGTTTAATTAGAATAGGAAGCTTATTTAAAAGTGCTAACAGCTTCAGCGTAAAGAGCAAGGTATTGAGGAGGGGGCAACCCTTCATATATGGAATAAATCTGCCAAAATTTGTATGCAAATTTCGCTTTAATTTTTCATATACGGTGAACCAAATTCGAGCCTGCATTAGTTGAAAAATGTTTAGAAATTAAATGCAAAAAAAAAATTTTTTTTTTCACTGAAAGTAAGGAGAGTCATTAAAACTTAAAACGAAGAGAAATTATTCCGTGTATGAAATGGGCTGTCCTCTCATCAACGATTCGCTCTTTACGCTTAAGTTTTTATTCTTTTAAAAACTAGAGTTGTGATAAAGAGTCAACCTTTAGCGTAAAGAGCAAGACGTTGAAGAGGGGACAGCCCATTTCATATACAAAATAATTTCTGTCCGTTTTAATTTCACTCTTTACTTTCAGTTTAAAAAAAGCTTTTTTATTTAATTTACTATAATATTCGTTATAAATAGTTGATGTTTCTTGAGATATGCTTTTACAGTTAGGGCTCAGTGGTATTGTATTTTTTCCTAGTAATCACCCCTGTTGACGAAGAAGGGATCCTCTGAAATCGTGACGAATACTGACAAAATACTAATACTTTTTTTTTCAGCGAGTAGACCCCCTGCATCCTTCTATTAGCATCATATAATTTAACTGTTTAGCCACTGTGAAATTTTTTTACTCCCCCCCTGTCATTTATGCAGAAAATACCTTCTGATACACTACATTCGTCAATGTGCGGTATTTGCTATCTTCTTCATATTTTCATGTATGTTTCATGTCATTAGCCGGTCTCGGGGAAGTTTTGACAAATTTATGCCCAACTGAAATAAATCTCTTTGTACATGGTTTATCTGGAATAGTGAGATATTGCTCGTTCGTGCGGCAAGGGAACAAATACAAATATCCAAACTTTATTCGAGTTTGCGATAAAGCTATATTGGTGTTATTTTCTTAGAACTCGTAATAAACCTCAGAATAAAGTCACAACATCTTTGATATTCTATTTCTCAGTTTCATAGCCAAAGAGTAAACTAAAAAAGAAGTTCTCAAATACATTCCATATTTTTATATAACAAAAAATATTCATATTTTATAGGGACATAAAAAATAAAATTTATTAATTTTTCAATGGACAAAACAATATGGACATATTTTTTAAATATGGCATTTTTCTGCTCCACTAAGGAATATCAATAAACTTTATTATTAAGCAGAAATATCAATAAACTTTATTATTAAGGTAAAAAGATAAAGAACACGACATTGGACTATACAATTTCCTGCCGGCGGTGCTGATCTCCATTTCACGGCCCTTCAGCCAGGAATTGCAATGGGGGGGGGGGGCTGGGGGATGTCTATCTTATGCTTTCGAAAACCATTCCTGTTTACCTTCCCCAAATTTCTCCGGGTATCCATTTGGAGTTGGGTAGACTCTGGCTGAGCTTAATACAATACAACCCAATTTACCGTTTGTGAATGGTGTATGGCTTTCTTATTGACTAAGTAGTTTTTTGGGCTTATCACAACGGCATAAGAGCCTTATTTCTCTTGAATTAATCTACATTACTGCCGATGACTGAGAAATGGCGATGAGAAGAGAAACTCATACCATGTTTGTATTTTCTCAACAGAATTCTCTCGAATTTCTTATATAAGTGAACTGGGAGAGAAATTTAATGAAAAAAAAAACAGTCTTAAATTTATGCAGGGACGTAATATTGATTCAATATACACAGAGCCATTCCTAGGGTTGGTGGTGCCTGGGGCCCCCCTCCCGACTCAAACATAAATAAATAAATCCTCGAAGCCCTTGCTGTGGTTCTCTCCCAGTCATGGTGGTCGGTCCCCCAGTCATGGAGGTTGGGGCAGCTTGTCCCTGTCCCTCTTTAAATGGCCTTGAATATGCAGTTTAATTCATCAAGCAATATAGTATTTTTAAGTTCTAGCTTATAATATTAGTGCAACAGATGCCAATTTAAATAATGAAAATAAAGAATCAAATCGTTATCAGTACATTTTAAATTTTGCTTTGAAATTGCTGGGGGAAATTACTTGCACCGATTTACGCAAAAGTTACTTCTCTGTTGATAAAGTGGGTTCCTATCACAGAAGTAATCGGTTTTTTTGGTGTTTTTGGGATCCTCCTTCCATTCCAAAATTTCAATTTCAAATTCTGGTACCGCACAAGGCCTTCACCTTCAAAGAGAGGCGACCATTAAAGTAAAAACAGCTGAGCAACTTACACGAGCTTGCGCAGCATCGGTCTAAAATGGTTTTGTCCTTCATGGAGTTGTTAGTAGTAGCAGTAGTGGTAGCACTTTCTGATCGAATATAACAGCACAATATGTTCAGTAAATGATGGATTTGTTCCCAAGCTCAAGCGATTACAAATTACGATTGATCCTTGGTTACCGATATAAGGAACTTACTTTTGTGTTGACACAACATAATTTTTATATATATTAAAGAACTAGCTCGCTCTAGCTGTTCCAGCTCTTTCGAACTCTTATTTTTTCTAAAGTCTGAGAAGTATAGAGTTTGATGGGAATTATCTTTACCCAATTCCTCATATCAAAGCTATTTTTGGTAGAAGACAGAATAACCGAAATATTTTTGTGGCTGGTTGGCTAGGGGCACTAAGATTTTTATTGATGTTAAGCTTTTTGTGGAAGAACCTACGAACTAAGGTGCGAGCAATGCCGCAACCAGGGGGTGCGGCTACCGGATTTGACCCCCCCCCAAACAAAACCCTGGATTCACCCTCTAAATCGAGTAAAAAAAAATGTGATTCGTCCAGAGCAGCTAAGGCTTAGTAATTTGGTGGAAAAATTAATCCGGCTCAGGAGCCAATATGGAAAATTTAAGATTTAACTTTAAATTTTGAATTTATTGCGGATTCTCTATCCTTCCGATGTTTTCTTAAGCTTCTTAGCCATATATATCATTTAAAAACAGAGATGTATTTTTAAATAGCACTTTACTTTGTTGTTCTGCAATTGATGCTACTACGCAAAAATGGCTAAAACCGATTGTTTGAATTTTTATTTCTGAAGCTTAAATGTATTTTTGGAAAAAAGATAGTGACTGTTCCTACCATGTTTAATTTTCTGAAAGAAAATGCAGGTGATTTTGCTTGAAGCAAAGTGTTTTCTGTTACACTTCAGACAGCTTCAGAGGCTTGGTTTTTCAGATACTACTTTAAGGTCTCGCTGATCAGCTCTACATAAGGCATACGTTTGATAATGACTATCTCTATTTGATAGTGACTTTTATCTATTTGAAATGTGTCGTATTATAATTATAGATTGGAATTTAAAACTACAAACGGAAATTATAATTTGCAACTTTGTTCATATGTTTGAATAGATGGCACTTCTGTTTATAACATTCAA
Source organism: Artemia sinica (assembly GCA_027921565.1). Taxonomy (NCBI): domain Eukaryota; kingdom Metazoa; phylum Arthropoda; class Branchiopoda; order Anostraca; family Artemiidae; genus Artemia; species Artemia sinica. The sequence continues at coordinate 56,051,513 of CM051261.1, forward strand.
TAGCTGTGGTTTGTTAGCATTTTTCTCAATGTTTTTCTAACGGAATTTTCTTCGAGTATTTTTTGAATTTTACATTTTGTTCTTAAACTATGTCAAAAAACAACTTACTTGCTCAAAGAAAATCCAGCTAAAAGAATGCCGTATGATCGATGAATGTTTTTTCTTTTCAACGTTCTTTCAACGTGCGTTTAGATACACATTTCGTTTCTAAAAAACGGAAGTAAATACTAAAAATACCATAAACATAAACATACTAAAACATTAGACTACAACATTAATATAAGGTGAATATTTTTTATGACCATTAATTTCCCCTTTTTTCTGTTATACTACAAGTCAATAGCTTCTGTAGCAGTGATGCAGTCTGATTTTGCAGGACGTCCTAGATATGAATCAAATTAAAAAAGGAAGTTTATTTTAAGCTAAAAGTAAGAAGCTACATTAAATCTTAAAACGAAGAGAAATTATTCCTAATATTAGGGGGGCTGCTCACTCCTCATTACCTCGCTCTACATCTCACCAAAACAATAGGCTTACTAAAACAAAAAGAAACTTTTATGCAAGAAAAAAATTTTGATTGTGACCGTAGACTGAACCCCCCATAAATGCTCTAGATCAATTTTTCATTCCTCTATTTTCTTTCCAAAAAAAGAAGTATGTACTAAAAATACCAAAAATATAAACGTACTACAACACTAGACTTTAAAAATACCATAAGATGAATACTTTATTTATTAATTTAAATAATTGATTTAATTTAAGCTTTAGTCATTCCCCTCTTTCAAACAGTTCGTGGTAACGAACTGTAAGTAAGGAGCGACCCGGCTCAATAGTAACCGAAACTCTAAGAAACGGAATTTTGATACCAGTAGATACATCAACAGAATCAGATTTTTATGCCAATTTCAAATATATAAGTTTTATTAAGTTTAGTCTTATCCGTCAAAAGTTACGCGCCTGAGAAAATTTGCTTTATTTTCGAAAAAAGGAGGAAACAACCTCTAAAAGTCATAGAACTTTAATGAAAATCACACCATAAAATTCAGCGTGTCAGAGAACCCTACTATAGAAGTTTCAAGCTCTTATCTACAGAAATGTGGAATTTTGTATTTTTTGCCAGAAGAAAGATCACGGATGCGTGTTTTTTTTTTTTTTTTATTTCCCCAGGGATGATAGTATCGATCAAGTAGTCCTAGAATATCATGACGGAGCTCATCTGAATGGAAACTAAAAGTTCTAGTGCTCTTTTTAAGTGACCAAAAAAATTGTAGGGCAACTTGGCCCCCTCCCACGCTCATTTTTTTCCTGAGGTCACCCAATCAAAATTTTGATAGCCATTTTGTTCAGCATAGTCGAAAATTTAATAAATATGTCTTTGAGGATGACTTAATCCCCCACTGTCCCCAGGGGAAGGGCTGCAAGTTATGAACTTTGCCCATTGTTTACATATAGGATTGATTAATTATACAGACGTTTCAGGAAAAAAAAATTTTGGTGGGGGAAAGGGTCGGAGGAGGAAGTTATGGGGTAAGATCTTTCCATGGAGGAAGTTTCCTTGGGAGAAGGGAAATTTCTGTGAAGGGGTGCCGGATTTCCCAGCATTATTTTAAAAATGATCACAAATTGAACAAAAAAACACAAGATCCTGCCCCGTAACCCCCTCCTCCGACCTTTTCCCCAACCAAAAAAAAATTCTTCCTGAAACGTCTGTATCCTACCCGTAACCACCTCCTCCGACCCTTTCCCCCACCGATAAAATTCTTCCTGAAACGTCTGCATACTTTCCATAACGGGGACTGTGGGAGCAACATTAAAACTTAAAACAAACAGAAATTATTACGTATATGAGGGGGTTCGCCCCCTAGTCAATACCTCACCCTTTACGCTAAAGTTTTTTTTTAGTACTTTCAAAAGTGCTATTTATTCTAATTAACCGGCCTTTGTGATTCAGGGGTTTGTGATTCGAACAAAATTTGGACTTTAGCGTAAAGAGCAAGGTATTGACTAGGGGTAAACTCACTAATATACGTAATAAAACATACAAATATAAAGGTTCGTTACGTAAGTTAATTCGTAAGTTACGTCAGAACAAAATTTCGAGAAAGCCATTTAGCCAAAACAAGTAAAAATAATATACAAATTTCATTCTAAATATTCATTTACGGTGAGCCAAAACCAAATCTGCATTAATTCAAAACGTTCAGAAATTAAATAAAAAAACAAGTTTTTTTTTAAGTGAAAGTAAGGAGCAACATTAAAACTTAAAACAAACAGAAATTATTACGTATATGAGGGGGTTCGCCCCTCTAGTCAATGCCTCGCCCTTTACGCTAAAGTTTTTTTTTTAGTACTTTCAAAAGAGCAATCTATTCTAATTAACCGGCCTCTGTGATTCAAGGATTTGTGATTCGAACAAAAATTCAAACTTTAGCGTAAAGAGCAAGGTATTGACTAGGGGTAAACTCCCTAATATACGTAATAAAAACATACAAATATAGAGGTTCGTTGCGTAAGTTAATTCGTAAGTTACGTCAGAGCAAAATTTCGAGAAAGCCATTTAGCCAAAACAAGTAAAATTACTATACAAATTTTATTCTAATTATTCATTTACGGTGAGCCAAAATCAAAACTGAATTAATTCAAAAACGTTCAGAAATTAAATAAAAAACAAGTTTTTTTAAGTGAAAGTAAGAAGGGACACTAAAACTTAAAACGAACAGAAATTATTCTGTATATGAAAGGGGCTGTCCCCTCCTCAACGCCTCGCTCTTTACGCTAAAGGTTGACTCTGTCACACAACTTTATTTTTTAAAACAATAAAATTTGACTCTGTCACACAGTTTTATTTTTCAAAACAATAAAAAACTTTAGTATAAAGAGTGAGGCGTTGAGGAGGGGACAGCCCCTTTCATATACGGAATAATTTCTGTTCGTTTTAATGTCGCTCCTTACTTTCACTTAAAAAACTTCTTTTTTTTATTTAATTACGTTCTAAAGCAGGTCAATAGCTTCAGTAGCAGTGGCGTAGCTTGATTTCGGAGGACGTCGTAGATATGAACACGTTTAAACAGTAAATCATATTTAGTTATTCGGCAATTCCTATTGATTCAGTAAATCATAAAGAAAAAGAAGCTAAACCTGCTGATTTATTAGTAATTCGAGAAGCAATGCATTTGTGTGATTTATAATGGATTTGACCATTGACATAGGGTGTGTTGGAGACAGTGGCGGATCCAGGATTTTTTTAGGGGGGGGCACAAAATAGGCCGATAAACTTTGCGTTAGGAGCAAGTTTAATTAACGCAAACTTGGGGTAATTAAGTAAATTATACTACTTTAGACTATATTAGGCGGGCGCCCGCCCCCCTCTGGACCCGCCACTGGTTGGAGAGCTATTTTACTGCTTCTAAAGTTCTTTTGACGTATATTTCCTCAACGAGAACAAAGTTTATTCTAAAAGATACTTTGTCATTTTTTGGGGAAATTGCGAGTAGATTTTTTTTTATGGGATCGTTATTTTTGTAATGAGCGTTTTTGTATATTATTATCTTTTATTTATAATTATTTATTCTTATATTTTATAATTTTATATTTATAATTTTATAATACTTTAGTTATATTATTTATAATTTATTTATTATTTTTGAAACTCAAGCAAATTTCTTAAAGCATTCAATTGAATGCAGACTTTCGGCAGTCTTTTATGATGTTTGTCCATAATTGATTCTTCATATGATGCTTTTATGATATTTTTATGTTGTTTTTTTCGTTGGTACTAATTGAATTTAAAAGTTTCTTTACCTTTGATTTAAAATCTGTTTTTTCTTTTGGAAAAATGAGACCTAGCTTATATAACCTTTAATCAAAATTAAGTTCTCTCGAGAGACCTGCTTCCCAACTCTTCTCCTGCTAAGAAATGGATAAGATTCTCATATCAAAGGCCAGAGTTGTTTACCTATTTTTCTTCAAATACGCTGGAAGTGAATAAATTAAGATAAAACTGACAAAATTGAAGGCAAGAATCTTAAGAGTCAAAACAGGTGTTCTCATATAAATTAGAAAAAAAAAATCAGTTATTGAAAATAAAAGGTAGTTTATGGCTCGTTTGAAGCTTGTCTGACTCTGACTCCACTTAAGTTCAGAACTTTGATTCACTACTTTTGCAACTTCTCGAATTTTCCAGTAGTTGGTGAATGAATGATTGTCAAAGATCGTTCTTGTCGGCCAACCATCAAGGGCAAAAAGAAAAGTAGATCGTCCCCGAATAGGCCGGGAGGATGTCATTAGGAAATACTTAAGGGAAATGGGAAATTATTGGGAGGGTGTAAAGAAGGAGGTTTTAATAGATTGGAATCGTGGAGGAGCGTACGTAGCCGTGTTGGTTTTAGGTAGAATGGTGCTGCAGCGGGTTATTAGTAGTAGTTTTAGTGGTGTTGAATGACTCTCGAAATCTCTTATAAATAAAATTTATGCAGTATTATGCATACCTTCAGCCCATAATAGTTGGTTTCAATCACTATGACTAATTAACCTTGTGACTAATTAGACTAATTAGTCTTATGACTAATTAGACTAATTAGCCTTGAATAAAGTAAAGATTATAAGAAAAAAGAATTCTGACTCTAAAATATATTGAATCATCCTGTGTCTTGAAAAATATCTGAGCCATCAAACCTCTTTAGTCCTCAGCTCTATAGATTACGAATAGGCATTTGGTTCAGCTGATAGAAAAACTTTCATGAAGGTCCCATCCTTGTATGGTTTACCAAGTAATTACATTGCGGTGATTAGGGCTATTTACGATTATTTGAAAAAAACTACGTTTTCTAAAGAGTTAAAGAGGCTGAGTTACAAGGTCGAACCTCAAAACGTACAGGGATTAGGAGGCACAGTTGGGGGGCTGCCTCCCCCCAAACCCCCTGCTTTCGCAGCCTTTAAATAAAAAAAAAGTTCTTTAAACTGAAAGTAAGGAGCGACATTAAATCTTAAAACGAACAGAAATTATTCCGTATATGAAAGAGGCTGTGCCCTCCTCAACGCCTCGCTCTTTACGCTAAAGTTTGACTTTCTCACAACTCTTTTTTTAAACAATAAAAACTTTAGCGTAAAGAGCGAGGCGTTGAGTAGGGCACAGCCTCTTTCATATACGGAATAATTTCTGTTCGTTTTAAGATTTAATGTCGCTCCTTACTTTCAGTTTAAAGAACTTTTTTTTTTATTTAAAGGCTGCGAAAGCGGGGGGTTTGGGGGGCGGCAGCCCCCCAACTGTGCCTCCTAATCCCTGTACGTTTTGAGGTTCGACCTTGTAACTCAGCCTCTTTAACTCTTTAGAAAACGTAGTTTTTTTCAAATAATTTCTGCACGTTTTTGTACAGTTTATTACTTATTATTGCTTGACTAACTGTTAGCTGATCGTGTCAGGAGTTGAAGTTGGGGGGCTGCCGCCCCCCAAACCCCCCGCTCTTGAACATTCTTGTGTTAAGGCTTTTAATTCCTGAATACTCAAATCACGTCGTAAAGGGTGCCTCCTAATCCCTGTACGTTTTAAGGTTCGAACTTGTGACTCAGCCTCTTTAACAGCCCCCCAAACTGTGCCTCCTAATCCCTATACGTTTTAAGGGTTGACCTTGTAACTCAGCCTCTTTAAATCTTTAGAAAACGTAGTTTTTTTCAAATAATACACATAAACAGGTTAGGCATGCTTTGTTATGAAAATTGACGCGCAGATATTTTCATAACAAAGCCATTCTAACCTGTTTATCTGTACTATTTGAAAAAAACTAAGGTTTTTCGTAAATGTAAATTCGGGGGATAATTTTTTCGGTCTGAAAATATCAAAAGGCCCTAACAGGTCGAATTCTGCTTCGAATGAGTCCTCATTCAACCGGATCCGTTGCCAACTGTGGCCTGTAGGCGTGGCTAAGAAAAAAAAAAGAAATGAATTTTAAGTGGCTATATTTGGTTTTTTGAAAACAGGGAAGGAGTGATCGGATTGAGTTGAAATTTCGAGGATAAGCTCCCGGGCCCTAGGAAAGCTTAACCTCTAAATTTCAGCCCAATCGGACAACGTTAAAGGGGGGCTGTGGTGGGAGGGTCCAAACTTCCGGCCCAGTTTACCCCATGAAGATAAAGTTGGAGGAGGATGAAATTTTGCAAGTTTCTTAGTTTGAGCTTGGGCTACAAAATGCGATTACCGCCGTCTCTCTGCGACCTCTAGGACCTGAAATCGCTTAACATTGTGGTGGGTCGCCTCTTTATAGAGGCACAAGTGTGCCTCCTTGATAAAATATTGCTGCGGGAAGATAGGAAGTTAGGTTAGTAGTTGGCTTGATCTACAATGAGATGTAAAGCGGGATTTATCCTAACCCTGTTCGTATGGATTACTTTGATGGACTTTTTCCTAAGGAACATGGCAAAGGGAACAGGAGAACAGAATTGGAAGGTAACACTCTTCTAGAATTAATTTATACTGATAATTTGAATGTCTTAGATAGAAATCTTTACGATATTAATGAATTATCGGAGGTTTTGAGAATTCTAGGTGCAAGTTTAGGCCGGACAATTAATATTAAGAAGATTAAGACTAGGAATAAATGGCGGTGAAGGGGTGATGTAATAAACGGCGGTGAAGGGGTGACGAGAAAAATAACCAAGTTTATAAGGGGACTCACCTGGGTAGTACTATTACTAAAGATGAAGGATCCAGTGAAGGTATAAAAAGGAGAATGGCGCAGGGATTTTTCACAGTTGAAAAAGTTTGAAGAGTAGAAAGATAAGTCTGTGAACTAATCTTAGAATGTTCAAAGCCACGGTTATGACTGTGGTCAGATGTGGGTTTAAAGCTTGGGCACTCTTAAAAACCATTGAGGATTTGCTAAATTTGTTTCAGAGGAATTGTCTAGAAGCAGTTTTAAATACTTTTTGGACTGACCGTGTATCAAACAATAAGTTGTCCAAAAATGGGGTTTGATACCACTTTCTAGTATTTTATTTGTTGCTTCATTTATATTGTTTAATTTACATTACATTATATATATATATATATATATATATATATATATATATATATATATATATATATATATATATATATATATATATATATATATATATTATATATATATATATATATATATTATATATATATATATATATATATATATATATATATATATATATAATATATATATATATATATATATATATATATATATATATATATATATATATATATATATATATAGGTATATATATATATATATATATATATATATATATATATATATATATATATATATATATATACATATATATACATATATATATATATATATATATATATATATATATATATATCATATATATATAATATATATATATATATATATATATATATATATATATATATATATATATATATATATATATATATATATATATATATATATATATATATATATATATATATATATATATATATATATATATATGTATATATATGGAGTCAAGTTTAGATCTACAAATAATAGGCACAGAAAAATTTCCTGTAACTTTCATATGTTGATTGTAATTACCAACGAATCACTGTTCTATTTCAAGTTCTTTTTTTAAGGGATTTACAACATATTCAGGTCTGAAATCAAGTTTTTACATGGGAAGAGTCCGATTTATTTTGGATAAGATTTTGGGAGCTACAACATATTTAGTTTTTTTTATCATTATTTAAGAAAGAATACCGATATTCATAAAAATTTGCAATATACCTCTCCTTAGATAAGCCACTGAACTTCGTCATTAATTATTCTGTTGCTTACACAAAACAAATATAATACGTTTATCTATTTAAGATGTTTATGTTATTTTATACCTAAATAAAACATCACAAAAAGTCCGTTATATGTTGGTTTGTGATATGTAATGGAAGTTGTGAATATCCAAGATATTTCATTAGAAGGAATTATGCATAAATAAGGATATAATAATATCCTTATTATATCCATTTAATTATCTATTTATATTATAATGGTATAATCATATAATTATGCATACATAAGGATAATAATATCCTTATATAAGGATATTTATTTATAATAATAAATATCCAAGATATTTCATTAGAAGGAATTATGTATAAATAAGGATATAATAAATTAAATGAGAATAGTACAGTTGTTAGTGCAATTTGACACGCTCTTAACTCTGATTATCTGAAACGAAAATAAAATTCGTTCACTGATGAATACGTTTTTTGCCTAAAAACATTTCCGTTTGATAGTGTAATTGTTCAAGCTAAACTTGAAAAGAAAAATGTAGCTTTTTATTATTTATAAATTTTACTACATTTTTTTTATTGTTTTTGGGTTTACTTTGGGGGTTTTGGAAGTGAAAGGATCGGAAAATTTCCCGATGAAGCAAAAAAAAAAAAAAAAAAAAAATTTACCACTCCATCTTTTGCATAATAGATTTTGGAGCTTTGGAAATAAAATGAAAATTGAATTTTTCACTGATAATATAGTCTTCGGATGAAAAAGGTTTGAATTTACTGATACTTAAAACTTTTCAAAATCAGTTGAAAAATAAAAACTTAACCTAGTCTCTATATAAAGATTTTATATAGCATTTTTCATTTTTTGGAGGAATTTTTGGATTTTTTGTATTGCTTCCTACCACTGAACGTCGTAACTGCAACATGTTGCCAAAGTTATGCAGTTTTACATTCTAAACAAAAAAGGAATAATACTGTTGTTAATAAACATGCTATTATTTTTAGGACAATTTAAAGCGTTGTTTTTCATAATTAAATACCTGTGTTTTATAGTCCTAGAAAAAAATGACCCATAAACTTGGGCTGTCCTATTTGTCCTAAATGAGATACGGATCATGGCCACTTAACATCCTAATTAATCGTTTTATGGAATAGAGCGAGTTCATTGTGATTAATAAAGAAACATTGGACGGAATTAAAAAAAATCATAAGTGGAGTAAATTACCAAATACCTATAAATTACCAAGGGATAAACTTTTTATTAGGGAAAAATGATGAGGAAAAAGCTAAGGCTTTTTCCCTAGTGACAGAAAGAGAACTTACTTTTAGACTTGGAACTGGCAGAATAATTAAAAACTAATATGTAAGACCTTATATGTAAGTGTGCAAAAGCTCATTTTGGCTGTGATTAAGATCCTTCTTTTTTAAAGTTTTAAATTTAAAATAAAGTTTTATTCTCTTCATTAATTTGCCAAAAAAGAATAATTTTCAGTTAGAGCACTTCTTAGCTGGTAAAATCTAAGGTTTAAAGATTATTAAAAAGCTTAGGGCCAGAAACTCTTTGATCGTTTCAATCAATGCTATTCATCGCAAGATAGTTATAATTTGCATATAATTTGCAAATGACATAATTGTCCAGTTAATGCGCTTTGAACAGACCGCCTATTTCGTTGCTACCAACAGAAAATAGCAACCATATATTTTTTAAAGGGTTTATAGTTATTTGAAATAATACTACAAGCTGATGGGCATTCCGGGGCTAATGCTCCCTGTCGTAGCCAATTAAAACGCATGTGTTATCCTACATGTTAACATCAAAATTGACAATATGCGTGATATTAATGACAAGAAGCTCGTTTTCTATGTTAGAAGAAATGATTAATGTTTAAGGGGATTCGGTACCCTTTCTCGATCTTTAAAAGCTTTTATAGTTTCTATTGCAAAACTATTTTGACTCGATTGGGCGCTCTTGCCCAAACATGTAGATCTTTGATCACATGATACCTACTTTTCCGGAGATCTTAGAAAAAACCATTCCTGCCTTTTTGTGCCGAAGATAGAGATAATAATAGTTATTGAAACTTAAATCATTAGAAAGTTTTAATTTTGTTTTTTTCAATTGAACGGAGCAAAACTTTCTTTTTAAAATCCAGGAAAGGGCAGTTCCTCAAAATGTTTTAGCATACCTGCGTGGAAAACATTAATCTGAAATTTAGAAACTTAAATTTTGTTCTTAACTGGTTTGTGATTCTGATGCAACTTTTTAGGTGGCATTGGAAAAATTCAGCAGTCACAAGTTTTCTTTGCCCCCATTTGACCCCCCCCCCCTCGAAACATTTGTCTAACTCGTATAAACGTAACAAGCTCAACGTAAGTATTAGTTGAGCTGATTACAACTTAAGGGAACATCTTTCAGAGTTCCCTGATGTACCACTCCTCTTGATTGAAAACCTTGCCAACACAGGATGGATAACATTTATGCTGTATATACATTGAACAGAAATCACTTTACTGAACAATTAGTTAAAGATTATACAAACTTGCCTCTTGTTAGCTTTTTGAACTGTTGACACATTTAAGATCACCTTTCGATCTTTACCAAATTTGCTTCGAAAGTTCCCCTTTCTGCTTGGAAAATTTCCTAATAAGCCCTTCGCTTTTGAGGTGGCCAGCCAGCACTGAGACTCGCAAAATGATTCTTAAGGTATTGAGTGGCCTTAAGGCATAGTTTCCTCGAAAGCTCAGAGGAAAGCCTCTGAGATATTTGAAACTTTAAGCACCTTTCATATCGGTTGTTAGAGTATGTCACAATCCCAAATCCTGTGAAATAACGGTCTTCAGCTTTAATACTATCTTTGTGTTTCAGGTGATGTTACCGACGAAGCCCCCATTGTTAACAATACAAAGGAGACATTGAGCGGATATGAAAAGAATTTATATCTATACCATGTAAGTTAAGGTCTTTCTTCATCCATTTTGTTCTACAATTGAGCTGGTACATAAATTTACCGAGTTTGTACATAAATATGCCGAGTTGGTACATAAATATACCGATATATCCCAGAGTCTTCACAAAGGAGGGTGATGTTATAGCTACCTAACTACGGAGTTGTGGAACTGCGGAGTTGCAAAGTTTCGCCTTAATAGAGCAACACTCGCTACTCTGTATAACACCATTGCAATGCCCCATGTTATTTATTGCGCCCTTTTGGAAGATTTTTACTCAAATAGATAACAAATTCAACTTTTGTTATTTCAAGTTGGCCAAGTATCTACTGCACCTTCGCCCATGGACTCGAAATACAAAACTGATTAAACACGACAAGATCACATAACCGTATTTAGCAGCTGAGAAGCAAATTCGAAATCATAATTCATAGGTTCATAACCACCAATAGCACAATTTACTTCTACATTAACCGGGTGATTTGTTTTATTAGTTGTATTGTTCATTTATATGTAACGTTGTTGCATTTTCTGGTTTTTCTTCCGTTTTTTCTTTTTGTTGTTTCCTTCTGCTCCGTCATTATTTTTATTAATTCGATACGTAATCGATAAATTCAATTATTCAAGTCATTCAAGTCATTCAAAAATACTGCATCATTTCTAACATCTGTGTCTTTGAACATTGTGCAACATCAGAAGTTCTCCTAGCCTATAATAGTCTACCTCCATTTATTATATTACAGCCTAAAATTTTCAGTTTACATCCTTATTACATTTCAAAATTCTAAAATGTGGCTGAGAAGCATAAGAATGTCCCACCATGTGGTAGAAAATAACTGTTAGACCACAGCAAAGGTAAATATAAAGTAATGCGCGTTCATATCTTTTCCATTGAAGAGTTTCCACACGCATCATGTGTTGCACATTTTTCCTTCACGTGTTGCACATTTTGTGTTGCAACATGTGTTTCTCCTCATGCAACAAGTGTTGCTCCTCTCCATCATGTGTTGCACATTTCTCATCATGTGTTACACATTTTTACAAAAACAATTTGTAATGACAAATTTTTACCAATGGCCGGTCGTAGCAACAGATCCAGGGGGGAGAGGACCCCGTCCCAAAAATTTTTTCTGGCGCCATATTTCCCTGCTTTTTTCTTTTTTCACTCTTTTTCTTAAAATAAATTTGTCAATTTGGTCAATTATTGGCACCTTTGTCACATTTGCCCCCCCCCCCCCCCGAGACTTTGATTTAGATCCGCCCCTGGCTGGTCGTACACGCGGTAAAAATGTGGGAGACCTGTTTATGGTGTTTTCTACGCATGACTCAATTAGTAAATTTACTACCAAATTTTAATGATGAAAAATAATAAAAATAACAAAGAATTATTGCGCAAACAGTTAGATAGTTTAATTTTCAATAATTAAATAAAAATAATTTCTTTAAAAAAACA
>CM051261.1:56068676-56093676 GCA_027921565.1 Artemia sinica
TCTCAAAATTTTTATCGGATGAGTTTGGGGGAAAAAGGCATGGAAGGGGGGGCTAATTGCCCTTCGATCTCTTTGACTCTTTAAAAGTTGAACTACAACTTTCCATTTTCAATTAAATGAGCCCTCTCTGAAGTTTATACGAGCATCCCTTCTATAAGAACCATATATGTACCCAGGGCATAGCTTACAATGCCTGTCCCCGGGCCCTGGGGGGTTGTGTCAACACCGGAGTTTTAATATCTGATGTTTGAAACTGTTTTTATCAAAATGGTTACCTCACAATTTTTATCTGATGGGTTTGGGGAAGAAAAAAGGCGTGGATGAGGAGGGGATTATTGCCCTCCAATCTCTTTTGACTCTGAGAAAGTGAACTAGAAATTTTAATTTTAAATAAAATGAGCCCTCTCTGAAGTTTATACGAGCATCCCTTTCATAAGAACTATATACGCCCCCAGGACATAACTTACAACGCCTGCCCCTCCGGGCCCTGGGGGGTTGTGTTGACGCCGGAGTTTTTGTTATCTGACCTTTGAACTATTTAAAAAAATGGTATCTCAAAATTTGTATCGGATGGATTTGCAGAAAAAAGGGCGTGGGGTGGGGCTAGTTGCCCTCCGATCTCTTTTGACTCTTAAAATTGAACTAGAAATTTAAATGTCCATTCAAATGAGCCCTCTCTGAAATTTATACGAGCATCCCTTACGTAAGAACCATATATACCACCAGAGCATAAATTGAAGCGCCTGCCCCCGGGCCCTGGAGGGTTGTGTCGACACCGGTGTTTTTGTTATCTGACCTTAGAACTATTTTTAACAAAATGTCTATCTCAAAATTTTCATCAGATGGGCTTGGAAAAAGAAGGCGTGGGGGGGTGGCTAGTTGCCCTCGGATCTCTTTTGACTCTTAAAAAGTGAACTCGAACTTTCAATTTCCAATCAAATGAACCGTCTCTGAAGATTATACGAGCATCCCTTTCATAAGAACCATATATGCCACAGGCCATAACTTACAAGGCCTGCACCCGGGCCCTGGAAGTTGTGTCGAAACTGGAGTTTTTGTTATCTGACTTTTGAACAATTTTTAACAAAATTTCTATCTCAAAATTTTTATCGGATGAATTTGGGGAAAAAAGGTTGTGGGGGTTAGTTGCCCTCCAATCTCTTTTGACTCTCAAAAACTGAACTCGAACTTTCAATTTCCAATCAAATGAACCGTCTCTGAAGATTATACGAGCATCCCTTTCATAAGAACCATATATTCCCCCAGGGCATATATTACAATGCCTGCCCTCTGGCCCTGGGGAAGAGGGGTTATCGACCCCGGAGTTTTCGTTATATGGTCTTTGAGCTATTTTGAAAAATATGGCTATCTCAAAGTTCTTATCGGATGGGTTTGAGGGAAAAGGGCGTGGGGGGGGCTAGGTGCCCTCCGGTCTCTTTTGACTCTTAAAAAGTTAACTAGAGCTTTCAATTTTCAATCAAATGAGCCTTCTTTGAACTTTATACAAGCTTCCATTCCATAAAAACCATATATGCCTCCAGGGCATAAATTACAACGCCTGTCCCCGGGTCCTGGGGGTTGTGTCGACACCGGAGTTGTTTTTATATGATCTTTGAACTATTTTTAACAAACTATTTTTAAAAGGGCTTGGGGGGGGTGGCTAGTTGCCCTCAGATCACTTTTGGCTATCAAAAAGGGCACTAGAAGTCTCGATTTTCCAATCGAATGAGCCACCTTTTGAAGTTTATATGACGACCACTTCCATAGGAAGTGCCTCTGGGAAAAAAATAATTATAATAATAAAACATTGGATCCTTATGGCCTTTACTATAGGCAACGCTATAGCGTTGCCTCTGAAAATGGGCGAATTGCATAAATTAAATCAACTTTCACCAAGGGCCCCTTCCGAAGTTTCTACGACAACTTCATCCATACAAAGTGCCTTGGTGAAAAAAAAAATAATAATGCATAGAGTCCATTTCGCTCTTCACTTAGGCAGCGCTATTGCGCTGCCTATAATAACTTATGCATTTTTTGTACTTGGTCATTCAAATGTTCCTTGTGGAAGATAGACCCTACCTAGTCATAAATTAGTCATCTAAATAAGACGTCTATTCCACAAAAAAAAAAAAAAATTAGTTGTAAAAAATGTTGTAACTCAAGAACTATTCGTTCTTTTATGATGTGATTGGTCAAATAATCTGACGATTGACGTAAAAGAAATAAACCAATGGAAAAGTCCACTTTTTAACACGGATATTGTAGACAATAATCTCTCTTTTCTCTTTGTATATATGCTCACAATGGCAAATTAATGATGAATTATCCAGTTTTTCTTCTTCCCTGATACTAACTAAAATTCCACGGGAAAGGAGAAGGCATTTGAATGGCCTCAATTAGTAATCCAATTTTGCTGGAACAGTCAATATTAGACCGGATCTCCAACAGTCTTTAAGTCTCTGAAGGATTGAAAATAGTTTCCTCCAAGGGGCTATACACTAAGTTGATTTGTGTGCATCGGACGCTTGGAGGGGCACAAGTCTATGGCGGAAGGTGAACCAAACAAATAAGAGTGAAAACAAAAGAGTGAAACCTTTTATTAGACAATGAAACCAATACATACACAAGCTCTAGACATTTCGATGACGTAGGCAGTCATCATCGTCAGTACAGAAACTAAAGTTTTAAAATTAATTAATAATTAATATAACTAAACATAACTAATAAATAACTAAACACAATAATAATTTTCATGTCAAAGCAAAACATACCAACGTGGAAAATGAAATAATTTTAGAGATGTTCCATTCAATTTAAAAAAGAAAAAAAAAGACAATACAATAACAACTAACCTTTGAGGTTTGGATTTTATGAAAAAAAAAAACAAAGTTTTATCTGAGTTTTAACCACGGACATTTTTTCTGTAAATAGAAGGGAACAGAACGTCTTAAAAAATGCTAATGAATTGGAAGTTAGTATAGATTTCACTACGAAAATAGAACATTGAACCAATTGAATAAGTAAATAAAATATCGAATAATTAAACTGTATCCCTCATCAATAGAGGCTGAAACTTTAAGAAACACAATTTCGGTAAAAACTAACTCAAAAAAAGATGCATTTAATCCTGAGACTAAAACTACCGACCAAGAGCGTAAAACGTCAAAATGACATTAAGATATATATGTGGATCGATTGGAAAATCGATACCTCAACCAACACCTTCTCTTTACACTCGAGTTTGAATTTTTCAATAATACTCTAACAAAAGAAAAGTGTGATGATCACTTTTAACACCTTTTATCACAATGCTTCAATTAATACTGGGTTATATTTGAAATTCAGTATAGCCCTGAATATTATATTAACAACGAACATAAAATAAATGTAAAATAACTAGTTGTTTTTTTAAACAAACGTAAAGAGCAGCATTAGACGTCAAAATGGCGTTAAGATGTATATGTGGTAGGCTGATACCTCAACCAACACCTTCTCTTTACACTCGAGTTTGAATTTTTCAATAATACTCTAACAAAAGAAAAGTGTGATGATCACTTTTAACACCTTTTATCACAATGCTTCAATTAATACTGGGCTATATTTGAAATTCAGTATAGCCCTGAATATTATATTAACAACGAACATAAAATAAATGTAAAATAACTAGTTGTTTTTTTTAAACAAACGTAAAGAGCAGCATTAGACGTCAAAATGGCGTTAAGATGTATATGTGGTAGGCTGATACCTCAACCAACACCTTCTCTTTACACTCGAGTTTGAATTTTTCAATAATACTCTAGCAAAAGAAAAGTGTGATGATCACTTTTAACACCTTGTATCACAATGCCTCAATTAATGCTGGGCTATATTTGAAATTCAGTATAGCCCTGAATATTATATTAACAACGAACATAAAATAAATGTAAAATAACTAGTTGTTTTTTTAAACAAACGTAAAGAGCAGCATTAGACGTCAAAATGGCGTTAAGATGTATATGTGGTAGGCTGATACCTCAACCAACACCTTCTCTTTACACTCGAGTTTGAATTTTTCAATAATACTCTAACAAAAGAAAAGTGTGATGATCACTTTTAACACCTTTTATCACAATGCTTCAATTAATACTGGGTTATATTTGAAATTCAGTATAGCCCTGAATATTATATTAACAACGAACATAAAATAAATGTAAAATAACTAGTTGTTTTTTTAAACAAACGTAAAGAGCAGCATTAGACGTCAAAATGGCGTTAAGATGTATATGTGGTAGGCTGATACCTCAACCAACACCTTCTCTTTACACTCGAGTTTGAATTTTTCAATAATACTCTAGCAAAAGAAAAGTGTGATGATCACTTTTAACACCTTGTATCACAATGCCTCAATTAATGCTGGGCTATATTTGAAATTCAGTATAGCCCTGAATATTATATTAACAACGAACATAAAATAAATGTAAAATAACTAGTTGTTTTTTTAAACAAACGTAAAGAGCAGCATTAGACGTCAAAATGGCGTTAAGATGTATATGTGGTAGGCTGATACCTCAACCAACACCTTCTCTTTACACTCGAGTTTGAATTTTTCAATAATACTCTAGCAAAAGAAAAGTGTGATGATCACTTTTAACACCTTTTATCACAATGCTTCAATTAATACTGGGCTATATTTGAAATTCAGTATAGCTCTGAATATTATATTAACAACTAACATAAAATAAATGTAAAATAACTAGTTGTTTTTTTTAAACAAACGTAAAGAGCAGCATTAGACGTCAAAATGGCGTTAAGATGTATATGTGGTAGGCTGATACCTCAACCAACACCTTCTCTTTACACTCGAGTTTGAATTTTTCAATAATACTCTAACAAAAGAAAAGTGTGATGATCACTTTTAACACCTTGTATCACAATGCCTCAATTAATGCTGGGCTATATTTGAAATTCAGTATAGCCCTGAATATTATATTAACAACGAACATAAAATAAATGTAAAATAACTAGTTGTTTTTTTAAACAAACGTAAAGAGCAGCATTAGACGTCAAAATGGCGTTAAGATGTATATGTGGTAGGCTGATACCTCAACCAACAGCTTCTCTTTACACTCGAGTTTGAATTTTTCAATAATACTCTAACAAAAGATAAGTGTGATGATCACTTTTAACACCTTGTATCACAATGCCTCAATTAATACTGGGCTATATTTGAAATTCAGTATAGCCCTGAATATTATATTAACAACGAACATAAAATAAATGTAAAATAACTAGTTGTTTTTTTAAACAAACGTAAAGAGCAGCATTAGACGTCAAAATGGCGTTAAGATGTATATGTGGTAGGCTGATACCTCAACCAACAGCTTCTCTTTACACTCGAGTTTGAATTTTTCAATAATACTCTAACAAAAGAAAAGTGTGATGATCACTTTTAACACCTTGTATCACAATGCTTCAATTAATACTGGGCTATATTTGAAATTCAGTATAGCCCTGAATATTATATTAACAACGAACATAAAATAAATGTAAAATAACTAGTTGTTTTTTTAAACAAACGTAAAGAGCAGCATTAGACGTCAAAATGGCGTTAAGATGTATATGTGGTAGGCTGATACCTCAACCAACAGCTTCTCTTTACACTCGAGTTTGAATTTTTCAATAATACTCTAACAAAAGATAAGTGTGATGATCACTTTTAACACCTTGTATCACAATGCCTCAATTAATACTGGGCTATATTTGAAATTCAGTATAGCCCTGAATATTATATTAACAACGAACATAAAATAAATGTAAAATAACTAGTTGTTTTTTTAAACAAACGTAAAGAGCAGCATTAGACGTCAAAATGGCGTTAAGATGTATATGTGGTAGGCTGATACCTCAACCAACAGCTTCTCTTTACACTCGAGTTTGAATTTTTCAATAATACTCTAACAAAAGATAAGTGTGATGATCACTTTTAACACCTTGTATCACAATGCCTCAATTAATACTGGGCTATATTTGAAATTCAGTATAGCCCTGAATATTATATTAACAACGAACATAAAATAAATGTAAAATAACTAGTTGTTTTTTTAAACAAACGTAAAGAGCAGCATTAGACGTCAAAATGGCGTTAAGATGTATATGTGGTAGGCTGATACCTCAACCAACAGCTTCTCTTTACACTCGAGTTTGAATTTTTCAATAATACTCTAACAAAAGATAAGTGTGATGATCACTTTTAACACCTTGTATCACAATGCCTCAATTAATACTGGGCTATATTTGAAATTCAGTATAGCCCTGAATATTATATTAACAACGAACATAAAATAAATGTAAAATAACTAGTTGTTTTTTTAAACAAACGTAAAGAGCAGCATTAGACGTCAAAATGGCGTTAAGATGTATATGTGGTAGGCTGATACCTCAACCAACACCTTCTCTTTACACTCGAGTTTGAATTTTTCAAGAACACTCTAACATAAGAGAAGTGTGATGATCACTTTTAACACTTTTAACAACACATTTTGATCCATTTACCATAAACATAAGCATTTTCAATAAAATGTTTCCAATGACAATCAAAATTTTTTTTAGAAAACACTCGCGAGATTTTAGCTCGGAAAGTGGGGGAATTAGAGGGCAATAGCCTACCATCGATTTTATAATATACTTCCTGTTAGTTTTAAATTGAATCGCCACTTTCTTTTGAAAAAAAATTAACATTTTTCTTTTAATTGAAAAAAATTGAAGACTGATTTAATTTTGAATTATGTTAGAAAGTAGAAACGCTTTTTAAGCTTTTAAATATTGTCATACAGATATCCAGGAACTATCCATGGACCCGGTTTTGAATGGTCCATAGACAATGATCTCATCATAGGCAGCGCAATCGCGCTGCCTAAGTAAAGAACGATGTTGGCAAAATGTATTATTTATTATTTTTTCCTTTAGGCCAGGGCACTTCGTATCGAAGGAGTTGTCGTAGAAACTTCAAAATGGCTCGTTCGATTGAAAATTGGAGTGGCTTGTGCCTTTTTAAATAGTCCAAAGTGATTGGAAGGCAACTAACACTCCGTCCACGCCCACCATTTCCCCAAATACATCCAATCAAAATTTTGAGACAGCCAATTTGTTCAGCGTAGTTAATTTCCAGATAGAAAGTATGTTTTGAGGAGGACACTCCCCACAGCCCTCAGGGCAAGGGTTGTAAGTTATGCCCTGGGGGTATATAAGGTTTTTTATTGAAAGCGTTGTCGTAGAAACTTCAAAAAAGGCTCATTCGATATGAAATTCAAAGGAATAGTGCCCTTTTTAATAGTCGAAAGTGATTGGAGGGCAACTAACATCCCTCTCACGCCCACATTTTCCCCAAACACATCAAATAAAAATTTTGATATAGCCATTTTGTTCAACGTAGTTGAAAGTTCTGAAAATTAGGTCTTTGAGGATGACAACCCCCCACGGCCCTCAGGGCAAGAGTTGTAAGTTATGTCCTGGGGACATATAAGGTTTTTATAGTAAGCGTTGTCGTAAAAACTTCAAAAAGAGCTCATTCGATTGGAAATTGAAATGTATAGTGCCCTTTTTAATAGTCAAAAGTGATTGGAAGGCAACTAAAACTGCCTCCAAAACCACCATTTCTCCAAACACATCCAATCAAAATTTTGAGATAGCCATTTTGTTCTATATTCTGAACCTTATTTGTTCTAAGTTTCGGAAATTATACCTTTGAGCAGGACACTCCCCCCCCCGCAGTCTTCAGGGCAAGGTTTATAAATTTTGCCTGGGTGGCATATAAGGTTTTTATTGGAATCTTTGCCGTAGAAGAAAGATGTTGGTGCAATGTGTTATTTTTTTTCCCTTCAGACCAGGGCACTGAAGGAAGGGAAAAGGGCTCATTTGGTTGGAAATCGGAATGGCTAGTGCCCTTTTTAATATTCGAAAGTGATTAGGAGGCAACTAACACCCCTTCCACGCCAAACCATTTCCCCAAACACATCCAATCAAAATTTTGATATAGCTATTTCGTTCAGCGTAGTTGATTTCCAGATAGAAATTATGTTTTTGAGGAGGACACTCCACCACAGCCCTCGGAGCAAGGGTTGTAAGTTATGCCCTGAGGGCGTATAAGGTTTATACAGAAAGCTTTGTCGTAGAAACTTCAAAAGGGGCTCATTTGATTGGAAATTCAAAGGGCTAGTGCCGTTTTTAATAGTCGAAAGTAATTGGAGGGTGACTAACCCCCTCTCAGGCCCACCTTTTCCCTAAACGCATCCAATGAAAGTTTTGAGATAGCCATTTTGTTAAACGTAGTTGAAAGTTCCGGAAATTAGGTCTTTGAGGATGATAATCCTCCCACAGTCCTCAGAGCAAGGGTTGTAAGTTATGCCCTGGGGGCATATAAGGTTTTTATTGAAAGCTTTATCGTAAAAACTTGAAAAGGGCTCATTCGATTTGAATTTGAAATGTCTAGTGCCCTTTTTAATAGTCGAAAGTGATTGGAGGGCAACTAACCCCCCTCTCACACCGACCTTTTCCCCAAACACATCCAACCAAAATGTTTAGAGAGCAATTTTGTTCAACGTAGTTAAAAGTTTTCGAAATTAGGTCTTTGAGGATGATAACCCCCCAGAGCCCTCGGGGCAAGGGTTGTAACTTATTCCCTTGGGGGCATATTAGGTTTTTATAGCTAGTGATGTTCTAGAAACTTCAAACAGGGCTCATTCGATTGAAAATTAGAAGGGTTTGTGCCCTTTTTAATAGTCGAAAGTGATTGGAGGATAAATAACACCACTCTCACACCTACCATTTCCCCAAACACATCCAATCGAAATTTTGAGATAGCCATTTTTTTCAACGTAGTTGAAAGGTCCGGAAATTATGTCTTTGAGGATGACAACCCCCTCACAGCCCTCAGGGCAAGTGTTATGAATTATGCCCTGGGGCCTATAAGGTTTTACAGAAAGCGTTCGCGCAGAAACTTCAAAAAAGGGCTCAATCGACTGGAAATTGAAAGGGCTAGTGCCCTTTTTAATAGTCGGAAGTGACTGAAGGGCAACTAACCCCCCTCTCATGTCCACCAATACCCCAAACACATCCAATCAAAGTTTTGAGATAGCGATTTTGTTCAACGTAGTTGAAAGTTCTGGAAATTAGGTCTTTGAGGATGAACCCCCCCCCCCCCCCCGCCCTCGGGGCAAGGGTTATAAGTTATGCCCTGTGGGTAAGTAAAGTTTTTATTGAAAGCGTTGCCGTAGAAACTTCAAAAGGGCTCATTCGCTTGGAAATTGAAAGGGCTAGTGCCTTTTTTAATAGTCGAAAGTGATTGGAGAGCAACAAATGCCTCTCTCACGCCCACCATTTCCCCAAACACATCCAATCAAAATTTTGAAAGTTAGTTGAAAGTTTTGAAAATTAGGTCTTTAAGGATGAACCCCCTAACAGGCCTCAGGGCAAGGGTTTTGATTTATGCCCTGGGGGCATATAAGGTGCTTATAGAAAGCGTTGTCATATAAACTCAAAAAAGGTTCATTCGATTGAAAATTGAAAGGGCTAGTCCCCTTTTTAATAGTCGAAAGTGATTGGAAGGCTTGACGTTTTCAAACAGTTCGTGGTAACGAACTGTAAGTAAGGAGCGACCCTGCTCAATGGTAACCGAAACTCTATAAAACGGTATTGTGATGCCAATAGATAATCAAAAGAATAAGATTTTAATGCTGCTTTCAAATATACAAATTTCATCAAGTTTAGTCCTACCCATCAAAAGTTACGCGCCTGAGAAAATTTGGCTGATTTTCCAAAAAAGGGGAAAAGACCCCCTAAAAGTTATAAAAACTTAATGAAAATTACGCCATCATATTCAGCGTATCAGCGAACCCTACTGTAGAGGTTTCAAGCTCCTATCTACAAAAATGTGGAATTTTCCTGTTTTTGCCAGAAGAAAGATCATGGATGCGGGTTTATTTGTTTTTTTTTTTCCCAGGGGTGATTCTATCACCCAGTAGTCCTAGAATATCGTTGGAGGGGTCATTGGAATCGAAATTAAAAGTTCTAGTGCCCTTTTTAAGTGACCAAAAAATGGAGGGCAACTAGACCCCTCCCACGCTCATTTTTTTCCAAAGTCACCCGATCAAAATTTTGAGATAGCCATTTTGTTCAGCATTTTCGAAAATATGATAAGTAAGTCTTTTAGGATGACTAAGTCCCCCGAAGTTCCCGGGGGGAGGGCTGAAAGTTGTGAACTTTACGCTCCTTTGAACTTTAGCCCTCCCACGCTCATTTTTTCCCAAAGTCACCCGATCAAAATTTTGAGATAGCCATTTTGTTCAGCATTTTCGAAAATATGATAAGTTTGTCTTTTAGGATGACTTATTCCCCCGAAGTTCCCGGGGGGAGGGCTGAAAGTTATGAACTTTACCCAATGTTAACATATAGTATTGGTTATTGGGAAGTATACAGACGTTTTCAGTGAGGATTTTTTCTGGTAGTGGGGGGGGGGGGTCGGGGGATATGTGGGAGGATCTTACCATGAAGGAAGTTTTCATGGGGGAAGGGATATTGTTATGAAGGGGACGCCAGATTTCCCAGCCTTCTTTAAAAAAAGATCAGAAATTAAATATAAAAAAAACAAGTTTTTTCAACTGCAACAGCAGCAACATCAAAACTTAAAACGAACAGAAAATATTACATATATGATTGAGTTCACCCCCTAGTCAATACCTTGCTCTTTAAGCCAAAGACTTTTTAGTACTTTCATAAGAGCTATTTATTCTAATTAACGGCCATTGTGATTAAACGGCCATTTTTAAAGAATTGGAACAAAATTCGAACTTTAGCTTAAAGAGCAAGGTATTGACTAGGGGGCGAACCCCCTAATATACGTATTAAAAATATACGAATTTATAAGTTCGTTACGTAAGTTAATTCGTAAGTTACGTATATTTACTACTAATAAAACGTTTGTAAATAAAATTAAACAAGTTTCGAGAAAGCCATTTAACCAAATAAAAGTAAAATTAATATGCAAATGTTGTTTAATTATTCATTTACAGTGAGCCAGGATCAATCTGCATTAATTCAAAAACGCTCAAAAATTAAATAAAAAAAACAAGTTTTTTTAACTGAAAGTAAGGAACGACGTTAAATCTTAAAACGAACAGAAATTATTCCGTATATGAAAGGGGCTGTCCCCTCCTCAACGCCTCGCTCTTTACACTAAAGTTTGACTTTCTCACAACTCTATTTTTTAAACAATAAAAAACTTTAGCGTAAAGAATGAGGCGTTGAGGAGGGGACAGCCCCTTTCATATACGGAATAATTTCTGTTCGTTTTAAGTATTAACATCGTTCCTTACTTTCAGTTAAAAAAAACTTGTTTTTTTTTATTTAATTATAGTAAAGATTGATGTGGGTACAATGAATTTTTTTTATTTTTTTAATATCAGGGCCCTTCGTATCGAAGGATTTGTTGTAGGAACTTCAAAAGGGGCTATTTGACTGAAAATAGAAAGTGCTAATGCCCTTTTTAATAGTCAAAAGTGATTGGAGGGCATCTAATCCCCCTCCCACGCCAATCCTCCCATTTACCCATTATGTTTAAAAACTAAATGTTGCTTTAAGATTAAATCAAAATGAACTGTATTAATGCCATTTACCAATAAGGCATCTCAGCAGTATCCCTAGAACGACTGAGGATATTATGTTCAAACTGTCGGGGCTACTTCTGTTCTTAAAATTTTAACCAAATCAAAATAGCGTAAGTGTATCCAAGCTACCAAAGAAAGTAAACAGATTTTTTTTTGGCGAATGGTATCAATTTTTCTATTTCAGGTCAACTAGAGGAGATATGAAACTAAATTAAACACTACTATTTGTGTCTAGATTTTTAAAAGGGTGTATGTTGTAAAACATTGCTGAAAATTTTTCTCCAGCATACAAATAGCAGGCCAAACTATAAAGTCTTAAAAAAACGAAAAGATTTAAAGTATTATTTTTTTTTTAACTGAAAAGACTATGTCAATATAAAAGGAACAGAAATTAATTAAAAAAGCTTTTTCCACAAAATAAGTTTTTCAAAGAAAAGTAAAGAGCTCCACTAAACAAAAATGAGCAAAATAAAATCAAATAATCTACCAAGCGTGAAACTACCACAAATCAGCGTCGACAAATAAATGAAACCAAAAACGAACAGAAATTACAATAAATAACCGAGTCAAACTCAAAACGAGCAGAAATTAACATAAGTTGGGCTCAAAACCCCTATGCCTTCCCAAGGCAAGAACATAATTTGCACTTTACTGAAAAAAATACAAATGAATGTGTATTGTCAGTTTAATATACATCTACTGATATTTAGTAATCAAAGTATTAATATTATTTGATTTATTAAAGTTATAAAAGTAAAAAAATTATATTTTTTCAGTAAAGTGCAAATTATGATCAGGTGAGCCCAACTCATGTTAATTTCTGCTCAATGAGCTTAGTGAAGTAGCCTACATTTGCTTTAAACACTACAATTCTTGCTTCAAATGTTCTAAAAGGCTACCGGTAGCATATTTATAGAACTGACAAATGCTTTCAGCATAGTAATAAAAAGCTTTATTGTAATTAATTAAAAAAAAACTTTTTCCACAAAATACGTTTTTCAAAGAAAAGTAAAGAACTCCATTAAACAAAAATGAACAAAAATAAAATCAAATAATCTACTAAGCGTGAAACTACCACAAATCAGCATCGATAAATAAATGAAACCCAAAAGGAACAGAAATTACAATAAATAACCGAGTCAAAGTCAAAACGAGCAGAAATTAACATAAGTTGGGCTCAAAACCCCTATGCCTTCCCAAGGCAGAACATAATATGCACTTTAATGAAAAAAATATAAATGTTTTTACTTTTATAACTTTAATAAATCAAATAATATTAACATTTTGATTACTAAATATCAGTATATGTATGTTAAACTGATAATACACATTCATTTGTATTTTTTTCAGTAAAGTGCAAATTATGTTCTGGCCTTGGGAAAGCATAGGGGTTTGAAGCGCTACTTATGTCAATTTCTGCTCGTTTTGAGTTTGACTCGGTTATTTATTGTAATTTCTGTTCGTTTTGGGTTTCATGCTTATTGGGTTTCATATTTTCATGCTTATGAAAAACTTATTTTGTGGAAAAAGTTTTTTCAATTAATCTCAAGTAAAGTGTCACTATTTTGTCTAAAAAGGAATAAAAAATCTTATAATCAGAAGTGTTTGCCTAGATTAGGAACGCGCGAGGATAAAGAATTCTGAATAAGGTCAACCCCGGGGTGTCTAGGAAGACGGTACCGATGCAAGGCCATTTGCTGGAAGAGGGAAGAGGGAAGACAGTTTTTGAGAGAAAAAAGGATTGAGTAGGTGTGTTCCAGGTGACAAACTTTCCGCGGGAGATTATAGTCATAGTTAGCAATGCTAGTGATAGGGATATTTTAAGTGTTTTTTTTTTTTTTTTTTTTTTTTGCACTAATAAGCATGCTATTATTTTTAACCTTAATTAGCTATATATATTTTCTGGATATACGCGTAAAAATTGTAATTTTCAGAAGATAATTTTATTCCTTCAAGGAATTGAAATAAAATAAGAAAAAAAAATGATTCCTCATGCACTAATTTCAAGCATGAAGTAGTCTACCAGGAGATAAAAAAACAAGTTTTTTTTTAGCTGAAAGTAAGGAGCGACATTAAAACTTAAAATGAACAGAAATTATTCCGTATATGAAAGGGACTGTCCCCTCCTCAACGCCTCGTTCTTTACGCTAAAGTTTTTTATTGTTTTAAAAAATAGAGTTGTGAGACAGAGTCAAACTTTGGTGTAAAGAGTGAGGCGTTGAAGAGGGGACAATCCCTTTCATATACGGAATGATTCCTGTTCGTTTTAAGTTTTAATGTCGCTTCTTACTTTCAGTTAAAAAAACTTGTTTTTTTTAATCAATTTCTGAACGTTTTTGAATTAATGCAGGTTTTGACTTTGGCTCACTCTTCATGAATAATTAAAACGAAATTTGCATATTAATTTTACTTTCTTTTTTGGCTAAATGGCTTTCTTTAAAGTTGTTTAATTTTATTTACGAACGTTTTTATTAGTAATAAATATACGTAACATACGAATTAACTTACGTAGCGAACTTCTATATTCGTATATTTTTATTACGTATATTCGGGGGTTCACCCCCTAGTCAATAACTCGCTCTTTATGCTGAAGTTTGAATTTTGTTCCAATTCCTTAAGAATGACCTCTTAATCACAAAGGCCGTTAATTAGAATAAATAGCTGTTATGAAAGTACTAAAAAAAACTTTAGCGTAAAGAGCGAGGTATTGACTAGGGAGCAAACCCAATCATATACGTAATAGTTTCTAATCGTTTTAAGTTTTGATGTTGAAAAGTTTTCAGTTGAAAAGTTTTTCAGTTGAAAACTTGTTTTTCTTATTTAAATTCTGATCGTTTTTTAAATAATGCTGGGAAATCCGGTGCCCCCTTCACAACAACGTCCCTTCACCCATGAAAACTTCCTCCGTGGAAAGATCCTCCCGCGTAACCTGCCCCCTACTACCAGAAAAAATCTCCCCCTGAAAACGTCTGTATACTTCCCAATAACCAATCCTGTATGTAAACATTGGACAAAGTTCATAACTTGCAGCCCTTCCCTTGGGGACTGTGTGGAATTAATTCATCCTCAAAGACATAGTTATTATATTTCGACCATGCTAAATAAAATGGCTATCTAGAAATTTTGATCGGGCGACTTTTGGAAAAACTGAGCGTGGGAGGGGGCCTAGTTTCCCTCCATTTATTTTGTTCACTTAAAAAGGGCACTATAACTTTTAAATTTAGTTTGAATGAGCCCTACCGCGATATTCGAGGACCATTGGGTTGATGCGATCATCCCTGGGGAAAAAAACCCAAAAAGAGCAAAAACAACAACAAAATAAACACGCATCCTTGATCTTTGTTCTTGCAAAAAATACAAAATTCCACATTTTTGTAGATAGGAGCTTGAAACCTCTACAATAGGGTTCTCTGATACGCTGAATCTGATGGTGTGATTTTCATTAAGGTTCTATAGATTTTAGGGGTTCTTTCCCCCTTTCTTCGAAAATCAGCAAAATTTTCTCAGACGTGTAACTTTTAATGGGTAAGACTAAACTTGATGAAACTTATATATTTGAAATCAGCATAAAATCTAATTCTTTTGATGTATCTATTGGTATCAAAATTCTGTTTTTTAGAGTTTCGGTTACTATTGAGCCGGGTCGCTCACTACTTACAGTTTGTTACCACGAACTGTTTGATTCAATATTATTTCATGCTCAGAAGTAAAATTTTCTTCTACTAATTTTTTTTGCTCTTAATGGCGTTGTACCTTATTTACACAACAACCTTTAAGTACTGATGAATTAGTTGAAATGAATTTGTTTACTTTGCTATGAGAATCAATTTGCCTTTCTGAACTGGCTGAAAATTGACCTCGTTTCTGAGTTTCTTAATTGTTTCTATTTTTATTCTCAGATGCTTAAAAATGCAAATTTTTAGCTTCAAAATTTACTTTTAAATTGATTAACATTTAATTATCGTTAAACTGATATATTTTTTTACTGCCATTAAATTGACTAATTTTTACAGGAATCAGGAGACCGTCCAATCATCTCATCAATTCTCCAGTCTTTCCAAAACTACAGCGCCACCACCCCAGCTCCAAGTGAAGTGGAGGCAGCACAACCATCGTCGAAAAAGGCTGGTCTAGGATGGATGTCAGGGGTCTACTTTCCATGCATGCAAAATATTTTTGGAATCATTCTTTTTATCCGATTTACATGGCTGGTGGGAACTGCTGGCGTTATTCAAGCATTTTTCATTGTGTTTGGATGTTGTTGTGTGGTAAGTTTTTTTCCTTTATCTGTCAGACATCTTATGTATAGGAGATAAGAAAGTGGATGTGAAACACATAATATCAAAATAGTTCATAGAATATGCTGTCAGCAAAAGCATGTTCTTGTGAAGTTCTCTGACGTGCCACAAATTAGAAACGTCACTAGGGCCAGAACGTGCCGTACGTGTCTAAGGTAAATCGCCCACAGATATATAAATTGACTTCCTTTGAAAAATGCAAGGCGTATTTCTGACTTGCTATTGTAGCTAAAAATAGGAATCATGGTTGCCTCCTTAGGGGCAACCTAATAAAAAACAAACTCGTGCACATAGTAAATGAAGATTTAAAAACACGCTTAAAAAAATAACTGTCATGTGAGGAAGAATCGTCATTTGAAGCTGATTCAGGAATGATAAATATTATGTCGATTAATCTTGATAATAAAAGTTGGTTACGAAAACATAAATTTTTGAGAATTCCGTAAAATCGCCTGACACCCTGCAAAATCGCGCTGGGTTGAAATTAAAACTGACACTGTAATCACCATGATAAAAAATCCCATTTAGGAGAATTAGAGTCGACATCTGCCCCTTTAAGCATTAAAAGCCCAACAATGGCATCTAACATAAATACATTATTTATGTTATTGTTTGGTTTGTAAGGCTTAGAGTGGTAGCTATGATTTTTTTTTGGGAGATATCTTACTTCTTTTGGAGAAATCTCTTTCTATCCATCTTCAATAAGTGTTTGTCTCTTAAGTAAAGCGTGCTACCATTGAAGCTGTTGTTTTGTTGTTTTAATATGATACGCTCATCCTTTTTCTGTGTCTCCATCCTCTTAAATTTCATAGTGCAATTTTGCACTCTGTTTAGAATACTGAACAAAACGTTTTTGAAATACTACTTTATGTACCACATTTGTTAATTCACTAGAAAATATTTCTAAATATTTCCAAAGACTACCCTGTAAATGATTTTTAAATATTTTAAATTTTTAAATATTAAAATATTTTAAAATATTTTAAATATTTGACACCTCTGACTAATAGTCTGTGTTCTAAATATAAAATTATTCTGTGTTCATATTACTTTGTGTTCTAAAGTTTATGAATATAAGAAATTGCTCTTTTTCGGGTTTTCTAGGACAGAATAACCAGGCCCGGGTTTATCAAATTAGTAGCCCAAAATATTCAGTAAATTGCCCATTTTGTTGAAACTTCAGCGGTTTTTGATGTCGAATATAGTTCAAAGGAGGTTGAAGGAGGCTAAAAAGACTTTTATTTGTATGGGGAGCATGGTTGAAAGCTGTAGCACGAAAGTGCTATTTTAGCACAATTACAGTCAATTTGTGACTGTAGCACCGAAAATCACTGTGTAGCACGTACATTTGAGCAATTGTAGCATTTTAGGAACTGACGGTGGTGGCAACCCTGATGGGGAGGGGAGCAGATTTAAAAACATAGTAAAAGAGCACTTTTTAGTCAATATTGTCCAAGTTTTTTTTCTTTGCGCAAACTGAGACTGACAATTGAAATTTAGTCTTCACCCAGCCAGGATAAAAGAAATATCAAAAAAAGTCATTAAAAAATCCCCCACCTGGATTTCCCCAAATCGGGAT
The DNA here is from genome assembly GCA_027921565.1 of Artemia sinica. Taxonomy (NCBI): domain Eukaryota; kingdom Metazoa; phylum Arthropoda; class Branchiopoda; order Anostraca; family Artemiidae; genus Artemia; species Artemia sinica. Next base: position 56,086,193 of record CM051261.1, read on the forward strand.
TACCCCAAATTTTCAAAAATTGGTTTTCTCCCATCTGGGAATTTTCCTCTGATATAGATCTAGGGTTAGAACCTCGGTATAGAAATAAATGTTAACAATTCAAAACTCGAAGTGGGACCTTTTTGCAAATATGCTCGTTCTTAAGGGCTTTAACTTTTGCCTAAAAGAAGACAGCTCATTTCTTGACTTTTACTTTAAATATTGTTCTGTTTAATTCTAAACTCTTCGTTTGTAAATCTAGAAATATACTTTCCTATTGAAAGAAACTCTTGCTAATCTATTAATGTCCAAGAAATTTTTAGGTTTGATTTAGTTTCCTGTAGGTTTTTGCTATTGGATAACACTGTAAAACGGAAAAATTTTATGTTTATTGGTCCCAAACTTATGATTTTTTCATATTTAGTTAAAAAAATTACGGTAGTTTTCATTTTATAGTTTAAAAAAAGGGTTGAACTGTTAATATGCTTGAATCTTCAAAGGCTAAAAATTTATGCTCTTTTCAGACAATGCTTACTGCCATTTCTATGTCTGCCATTGCGACCAATGGAGTAGTTCCTGCTGGAGGGCCATATTACATGATATCAAGGAATCTAGGTCCAGAACTTGGTGGGGCAATAGGTCTTCTTTTTTATGTTGGTACCACTTTTGCAGCAGCCATGTATATTGTTGGAGCGGTTGAGATTCTGATTGTAAGTACAGACCTTTACTTTGTTGAAAGTTATCATAGCTTGATATCTTAATGCATTTTGATAAGTTTTTTCAAAATAGATCTTGTACTGCCCCTAGATTCTAAGCAACAGCTTCAAGCTGTTGCATGGATTCGCATGTCTTCAAAAGGAACCCCGTTTGCACAGTAGAATTTTTATCGAAATGACAAAGTATAAAATTATGGGCGCTAGTAGGAGACTACATTAGTTAAACAATTCGTAGGGTGGCCAGGACCATTATCCTCTTCTCTTAAAGTTGAAACATTGATCAGATCAAGAAACAAGGGAGGAAATCTCGGAAATGAAAAGAATCAGGATTTTTCTGCTTCTTTCCCTAAAAAACACTTGGATTTAATAAAATCAGATTCTGAAATTTTTTTTTACTTAAAATTACGATCTGATATGCTATTCCCAATATATATTCTCAAGCATGTTCAAAGTAAAAGCATTTAAGTGAAAAAAAAAAGATTAAAAACGCAAACTATCTACAGTAAAAAAAAAAAGCCCAAAGACCTTTTATGCAATTTAGCGCAAGGATTGCACCCCTTTTCGGTGATATTTTCCATATTAAGTTTAACATATTCGTTACGAGTATAGAGGTATGCTCTTTCAAAATAGATAAGCTTTTTTTGTTTTTTAACTTCATTTTTAGACTTCCATATAAGATGGTCCTGGTCATTCTTTACTTGTCATTTTTCACCGTAAATATTTGTTTGAAAAACCAACCTCAGTTTAGAAACTAGACCTTCAATGCCAAAGCCCCATAAAATGGTGCAGTAACTGTGACCCATAGACCTTAGTTTTGGCACCACTTTGCAACTGTTTCTCGACTATAGCATTTATGACAAGGTTTCACAGCTACTGCAGCACCTTACTACAATATCTCGACGGTAACTCTTAAAACCATGTTTTCTTGCAACTAAGTACTTAAGCTAATTTAGAATTAATATTAAATGCAATTAAAATATAGAAGGTAGATATGACAAAGCATTCGGGTTTTATCATTTGTAAAAATCTGTCATGGAAAGCACATTCAGATATAATAGCATCTAAATTGTCAAGGTATCTGGGAATGCTTTACCAAGTGAAAAACTGTAAGCCTCATAAACAGAATCCTTTGTTGTATGGGGAAGTATGGGAAAAATGTCACAAGAGTCCAAATCAAAGCTGTTAAACTCCTGTCTCCTAAAGTTTAGGAGACTCCTGTCTCCTAAAGACTCACCATAATAATAATAAGTTTTGCATTAAGAACCAAATACCTAAAATTTCAGAAACTGGATGTTATAAAGTTGCTATTTTCAAATGTAAAGCGATCTGCTTTACATTTGAGCGATCTGCTTTCCTCTTCTTTTGAATTTTTGTTTCTCCATTAATAGTGACCTTCATAGTCATGATACATGAGGAGCCTCAAATCTTGTATACTCATTTGGAAATACGACTAAAATCTCTCCCCCTCCCTTTCCCATGGAACATTCCCACGCGGAAATGTTTTCCCTGATGAAAACTCGTATGTTTTCACCAAAAAATGATCACCAAAAAATAAAGCAAAACCTAAAAGCTCATATGGTACTATTTGAAAAAAAAATCCCGTAAACAATCCGTCGGACCCTAGCTCCGTAAACACAAAACTAAAACCCTAGCTGCACATTTTTTCCACATTGAACTGGGATCTGATGAACATGAATGGTAAACACAAGCCCCTTTCTTCACAAAGAGCAGATCAAGTACTACTGGCATAGTTGATGTGCCATTACTGGCACAGATAGTTTCACAAGAAACTATCTGTCCACCTAGTAATGAGACTGATGACAAGTGAAATATGAGATATTCGTCCACACAACAAAGGTCAAACCAGGCTCGCACCATAGAAAGTCAAACCACGGGCCTAGTTTGTACTTTCGACGAGGTTTGGCTAAGCTTTGACACCTCCTTCCGGCAGGCTTTGAAACCTCCTTCCGAGAATTTTTGTATCGTCCTTCTTCCTCCTGGAAGAGTCAAATACCGGACCCTGAAAATACAAAGGAGCTTTTTTACCTCTCTCCAAAAGATGTTGAATATGCACTAGAAACTGAAAGAGTCAAGGCAACACCCACGTCTGAAACAAAAAGAACTCAAGATCTTCACTATCTTCTGAAATTCTGGATCTATTGCTGGTTCTAATCTGCAAATATATGGACGATAAAATCTATTTGCTTGGATATCTACTGAATTTCTGCGGCAACAAGAAGACACAGTAACAGTATAAATATCAACTAAACTTTTAGTGGGGTATTAGTGAGATGAGAACGTATTCTTGAGGCCCAAGCGGTACCTCTTCTTAGATTTTAAGATTTTATAACTTCTAAAACTCTTTGGGACTTACTTTTTACAAATTTTGATTGAGGGGTAATCGGTTTTAGCCCCCATTATAGCCCCATCGAGGGACAAACAAATAACCTGTTATCGCTGAATCGGCTGAGAGGAGGTCATAAGGAATGGCTTAAGGGAAATTGAAGCCTATTGGGAGGGTGTAAAGAGGGAGATTTTAAATAGATAGGGATGGAGCAGGAGCGTACATAGCTGTGTTAGCCTCATGTGGCTTTATTCTGCAATGAGCTGTTATTAGTAGCACTGGCTAAGAATACTCCTCTCCCACAAAGGTTGGAATACGTATTACCCTTCTTTCAGAAGTAATACTAGAACACTTACTCTTTATTCCCCCTATGTTCAGGTGAGATCGACGAACTCCTCTGCTAGATTTGGGCAAGATCCAAAATTTCTGCTGATAAGTAGTATTCTAGAGCCCCTCCCCCTCCCACTGATTTTGAATCCATAGCATAATTTTAACGCTTACTATTGTTTCCCAGTCTTACTTCTGAGTTTGGGTGAGACTTGACAACCCATCCTGGTAGATGTCCTTGTCCTTGTAAGCCCCCTCCTCCTCCCTCTGTAACGAAGGAGGGACTCTATCCTAATCCCCGAAAGGTATAGTTAGCACACCAGCTTTTACAGTGTGGAGTTTGGGGTCATTCTAACAACTTCATCTGGTAGATGCCCTAGTGACATGAATTTTAGTCTCCTCCCTTTTATTGAAAGTCTCCTCTTCCTAACGAAGCAGGATATTGACCGAACACCCAAAAATCCCATCTAGGACTACTAGTTCTTATATTTAAGGCGTAGTTTTTATTTGACGACCCCTCCTATCGAATGTGCTGGTAACGAGATTGTGGAAATACCCCCCTCCTTCGTAAGTATGCTAATACTTACGAATATTGAACTTGTTTCCATATAGCTCTTGATCTAAGCACTATATGCATATAAAATATAAAACTATTATTATAGGTATAAATATCATATCAAAATTAAAAATGTCGTAAAAGACGAAAATAATAAATTCGGGATTTTGAGGTCGAATTTTCCAGATTTATTTCATGGAAATCTCGAAGAGGTAAGAGATGCATAATTTTAAGTTTTGAATTTCAACTCAAGTCTTATATTATATGCTCCACAAAAAGTTTACTTTCGGAGCTCGATATCAAATTTTCCGGATTTATTTTATGGAAATCTTGAAGAGATGCATAATTTTCAAGCCATGATATTTTACAGAAGTTTTACAGTATGTTCTCCCCAGGAAGTCGATTTTTGGAGCCAAGCCTGTATCTTTGTAAAATATTTATTAAGTAAAAGAAATTCTAGAAATTTTCTAGAATTTTTGTAAAATTTAATAAAATTTTCTTCGCTTATTCTTAAGCCCCATACCTGAAAATAACACAGTTGCTCAGAACTCAAATAAATTTACGAAGGAATTGATTTCCAAAGCTGAACAACACCGATTTTTTTCAAATATTATGCAAAGAAAAATACATCGGCAAAGGGTTTTATTTCAATCTACATTTTGAAGTATTAAGCTCTTCACCAGCTGCGTCGGTTCGCAAAAGCTTGATGGCTGTGGATTTTTTTCGATTTTTTTTTCTAAAAAAAAACTAGGACCACTGGTCCTGGTGGTCCCACACCGAGTTCGTGATTCTTACCAACTTGTTCTCTTTGATATTGTCAAGGAGTCTCCTTCAAGCTCTTTAATTAATATCTCTTTAATTTAACGATATGGTCTTACTTATCTAATGCATTTGTTGGAAAATATGACCAACATCTTTTGAGAAAACAGATTCCTTGACGCTAGAAAATTTCGGTAATTATTGATCTGTTATGAGAATTGAAGGCTCGTGTCCTAATAAATGATCCCATAGAGATCGGGAGTTATAGAGAATTTCATATCCAATCTCTAACTTATTTAGCTGCTAGATTAGGTTTTACAGATTCGAAACTGGGAACTTTAAGAAATTAATTTCCACCTTATAAGCTTTAATTTTGGATATGAGATGACGATCAAAACTTTATAAGCGAAGAAAATTATCCCCGTAGACCACCAAGAAATTGATTGGGTGGATCATCTGGATTTTGCCTATTTTGCAATATTTTCAGTGGTGAGGACTAGAAAGAAACACTGTAACGGCAATGTGAGGAAGGGAAGTACAAACAAGTAGCTTCTGTACCAGAAAAATTTATTGCACTCTTTTGCCTTCTGGCAACACTGTTTTTGAAGGATAGTGAGATTGATGAGAGGACGAAACTTTCCTGTTGTTTCCTATTGTTCACGATCCGCCAACGATTCAACAAGACTGCGCAAAGGAAGCCATTCAAATTTTGTTTGCCATTTAGTAAAACTTAAGCTACATCGTACGTACAGACGGTATCGTCCAAATATGTGATGTAGAACAGTAACAGCGAGTTCAGTCTAAATTTTTTCTGACAGCCCCTCACACTGCTAACAGAAACATACGTCATCAAGGGTGCCATTTTATGAAAGTGAAGAGAGAAGGGGGGGGGCAAAGGTTTTGTATCGTTTTTTAATGAAGATACAAAAAAAATATATTTTCGAAAAATAGGGGCGAGAAGGCAATTGCTCTCAATTTCCTCCCATGTACCTCACATTTCGATGGAAGACAGTTGATTGAAGAATATCAAGTTGACACAATAAAAATGAGTTTAAATTTCTGGTTTTACCTTTTAAAATTTTGATTTAAAACTCAAGCTGGAGTCTCAGAAGTTAATGGACAGACAATTCATAGGTTACCCTTGAGGATTATTTTAGGAATAATTCTGTTAGCAGTTAATCAATACACACGTCATGAAATTGTGACTGAGAAGGCCTGGAAATATTTTCAGGGTTCAGTTTGACCTTTTCACTAGAACAGTTTACATGAATAGCTAGCGATGATACATGAGGCATGTAAAGCACCCCACACTAGGTTGGACTCGTTAATGACTAAACTAGGTCATTCTAGGATATCATAGGAGTTAAATTAGGCGGAACCCTTACATAGCTGATGGTTGGGGAAGGTCTGATCTTATGTTTCTTATTCTCTTGTGACTTGTTTGTGCTGCAATTTTTTAGCATTATGGGTCATGATTGTAGCTTTCCAAGCTAGCATATGTTCAGAACCGAGCCACTGCTCATACAAAGCAAAATTCCCCAATCTGGAAAACGTATATTTTGCTAGTATATTCAGAAGCATTAAATCTCATTTATAGTGCCGCTTTCCTAAAATTAAAATAGTGGAAAATAAATTATTTTATGTAGTTGAAGAAAATGGGAGTAAAATGTTGAAAATGGATAATTTCATTTTGAATCCCGAATTTGAATGGAGGTGGCCAAGTTGAAAATTTAGATTTGAATTCTTAGGTATTGCTATATCACTTCTGTTTTTAATTAACACATGGGTCACCAAAAACACTGCGGTTAAATCCCTGTATAATACAAAAAAGAAAAAAAAATATCGCTTACATTCAAAATAAGTTCCGGCACATAAGTCTGTTTGCTTGTTTGGTGGTCAAATTTGAATGGAGGCTAAATTTCCAAAAGCAAAAACTAAAACCCTTGAAAGGACCTCGGCCATATATTACTCTTAAAGGTACTTCTAAATTATTCATTCAGTTTTAAATTAAAAGTATATCTTTTCCATTATATGCTTGCCCCTCAGCTGAATAATCTTTCTAATTTTCTGCTCTACTATCTCGATAAAACTTTCATTTGAAGAAATAATGCTCTCATAATTCCTCGCTCAAAGATTAATATCTTTCAACGAAGGAAGCTAAAAGTTTCCTAGAAGGCTGTTAGAAAGCCGCGAGAAAATTTCCATCTTAAGACTGAAAGTAAGCAAATCGATAGGAAGTAAGGCTTTGAAAAGTCAAATGGTAATCAATGTCTACTAGTCAGTTAAGAGTCGACGGGCATCAATTTCAAACTACTTTCTATTCTGTCTTTCGAACATCGTAAAATTCTCTTGTCTTCTCCGCTCTGACAAGACAATTCTTCTTTGAAAAAATAAGCATAGAGAGGGTGATATGAAAATGCAGATGAAATGTTCTATGTTGAATAGGGAAGCGTATACAGCTCCCAAATTTCAAGGAAAAGGTTTGTACAAGATAAAAACACAAATCGTGATAAAAGGAAATGTAAATAGGAGAGTAAAGAGTAATTTTAAAAGAAGATGAAATTTTTTTCAAATTTATGGTGTAACTAGGATTTTTATCAAAGGAATAGGGGAGGGGGAGATAAAAATACTTAATGAAGATGTAAATGGTTTTTATTTAAGTGTGCTGTAAGGATTATTGGCTGTCCTTCTTCAATCATTACATCTGAGAAACCTGAAACCTTCTTTTCTATTCAGTCTCAAGTCAAGATGGAAATTTTTATTATATTTTAATATTTTTATTTGCTATGTTTTTATTATATTC